>CM054125.1:19235475-19630083 GCA_028751855.1 Ambrosia trifida
CCCCCGCTGGATACTAGTTTTGCATCAAGCCTTGTGACAAAGGCCAATTGGTGCATGTACCCTTGTCTTTAGCTATCAATGTCACCACGTGATGCATGATTAACCGTCCGCTGCTTTTTACATTATGTTCACGAAACTAGTGAAATTAAATAACGTTAAAATTATTGCAATTTCACTTCCCACCCTAGGTTCCACACATATATACATTATATGCGCACACCGCAAGCGGGGCATCAAGGGTTTAAGTTCTTTGATTAAAAAAATAAAACTTGATTAAAATGCAACTTTTTTGTGATGGTTTTAGGGTCTAATCAAGGTTAGTGAAGATGGTGCAGTGACGGCTATAGCCACTCATATGAATGGTGAAAATATAAAGTTTGCAGATGATGTTGCTGAAGCAGGTGATGGGAGCTTATACTTTAGTATAGCTAGCACTAAGTTTGGGTTGCATGATTGGCCCCTTGATGTACTTGAAGCTAAACCACATGGGCAGCTTCTAAAATATGACCCGGCTACAATGGAAACGTCGTTGGTGCTTGACGGGCTTGGGTTTGCTAACGGGGTAACTGTCTCTTCAGACCAAGAGTTTGTGGTGGTATGTGAATCATGGAAGTAAGTGAAAGTTCAAAACAAATTTACAAAATATGTGTATATATATAGATATATAGCTATGATTGAAAAACATGTTGAGTTTGCTCTTGTATCAGATTTAGGTGCCTGAAGTACTGGTTAAAGGAGGAAATGAAAGGAAAAGTTGAAGTCTTTATCGACAATCTTCCTGGTGCACCGGACAATATTAATGTGGCGCCTGATGGGTCATTTTGGATAGCTGTACTTCAGGTAAATAGATAGTTTGTATGTTTAATGCAACAGGACAAGACTAATTATGACTTAAAGCTAACAAAAGCAGAGTTTACATGATGCAGCTGACGTCAAGCAGGATGAAATTTGTGCATTCTTCCAAAGCAATCAAACACCTTTTGGCAACATTTCCAAAGCTGCATAATCGCGTTAGAGCAGTGGAGAGAAGTGCGATGGCACTTAACGTAGGGAGTGATGGAAAGATTATCAAGAGGTTAGATGATCCTACTGGAGAAGTGATGGCATTTGTCACTTCAGTCTTGGAGTTTGATGGAAAGCTTTACTTTGGAAGTTTAAAAAATGATTTCATAGGCATGTTACCAATAAAAACTTCAGCCTGAAGTATGGGTATAACTGTATTGAATAGCATACATGTGGAAAACAGATTTAGTGAGGATCTTGCATACCAAATATTGAAAATCATTCAATTATGCTTTGTTTATCCAGTGTCTTGTCAAAAGTATATGTTAACGGCGTTGTTGGATGAGATACGACTCTCGCATCCAAATGAGAGGAACGGATCTCATCTTGACTAGATATGCCTCTCATGTCTCATGACCGATAATAAGAACAGTAATAATACATTTTGAAAAGAAGCGCAAATTGCTTAGACAATAACCAACTCAATCGTTCTGAATTGATACATATTCGTTACACTTAAAAAAAGCGATAATTTAATCTAATCTTAAAGCCGATTAACTTTAAAATACAAGTTATTTAAGGATAGATGACTTGTATACACCCAAACTTATGTCTAAAAAGTTAACCAAAAAAGTTATATGTGGTTTACTTTGCAGGTATCATCACCTCCCTTGTTTTATCATTTATGAGAGCCAACGTTTGTAACTAACAGTTAAATCATCTAACCAACAATGGTCAAAGAAATAATAGAGCCTTCTGGTTCAACTAATAGATTCACTTGAAATATATCAAAATAAAACTTAGCGTTGTTTAAGCTGTTAAAATAAAAAAATAAAAAATTAAAAAAAAAACAAAAAAAAAACTATTATTTCTTTAGGAAAGACAAAACAACATTTAGACATCAATTTCACTTTCATACTAAAAAGTCATCCGCTCTCATCCGTTTAGACGTTTAGTAAAGTCTAAAGTCCTACCAATAAAGCCAAACACAGAATTTTTTTTTTAATAGTGGTTATGCTTTGGTTTATACTTTATCATACAAGTAATGACATTTTACTATCTTTCAAACTTTCTGTCAAATGTCATTTTTAGATAATATCACACAATAAAAAGGTTCACTACGCAACCTTAATTGACCCGCAATCTTGATATTGTTGCTATTGGACTGACTGACATGCATGCAAATATCTTGGGAGCTTACAATAATGATTCAGTAAGACATAGGTACCATGTCAAAACAGATTCAGGTCAAAAGCGCGACATTCTAAAAATGAGAATAGTAAAAATATATTCACCTACTTTTTTTTTAACGGCCAACAAATCAAACCCGAGCACTCTCGGGCGCCCTTTCGACAAATTCAAGTACTCCGAGAGTATCCGAGTTGTAAAACACCAATTCCGGGGAAAACCCGGTAACCGACGGTGAAATTACCGGTAAAACCCGTCTGGTTCAAGAATCTAATACAGGTTCCTCAGAGTCTTCTATCATTGCCCACCAATGTATATTCACATACTATATTTATTTTTTACTATGTTCATGAGATATTAACTGTTTTACAGGTGTATGGGCTTTGTTTTGACAGGTGTATGATCCAGTCTATAAGATAGAATACATCACCAGAGAGCTTTCTTTATCATCTTTCAGCAATACCCAGCCAAGTTGAGTTATGGATTATAGGGTCATTACAGCAAGCTTTTTTATTGTTTCTGCACTTGCAGTTACACTTCAAGTTTTCTTCTTTTCCCCAATATCTCCTGACCCACTTGAATTACCTCCTGAACCCTCTTCACACCTTTTCACCCCTAACAACCACTTACAGGTGAACCTCCTAATTGAAACATACTGTGTGTTTTCTTCATGTTACTGTGTGTGTTTTTAACAGTTTTTTTATTAATCTTCACAGGGGGTGATTAAGCTAGGGGAAGGGATCCTGAAGAAACCTGAAGGTCTGTGTGTGGACCAAGAGGGGATACTGTATACTGCTACCAGAGATGGGTGGATCAAAAGATTGCATACAAATGGGACATGTGAAAACTGGAAGAAGATACATGATAGAGATACTTTACTTGGTTTGACAATCACAAAAGCTGGCGATCTGGTCGTGTGTGACGCTGAAGAGGTGAGCCTATTACGTTTAACTTTAAGTTCTTTGGGGCAGAAAAAAACTCAAGTAAAATGAAACTCTTGTGATTATGCAGGGTTTGATCAAAGTTAGTAAAGATGGTGCAGTGACAGCTTTAGCCACTCATATGAATGGTGAAAATATAAAGTTTGCAGATGATGTTGCTGAAGCAGGTGATGGGAGCTTATACTTTAGTGTAGCCAGCACTAAATTTGGGTTGCATGATTCGCACCTGGATATGCTTGAGGCTAAACCCCATGGGCAGCTTTTAAAATATGACCCATTTACAAAGGAAACATCATTGGTGCTTGATGGGCTTTGGTGTGCTAATGGAGTGGCCGTCTCTTCAGACCAAGAGTTTTTGGTGGTGTGTGAAACATGGAAGTGAGTAAATTTTGCAAATAAACCTTAAAAGGGTAAAAGTGTGTGTGTGTGTGTGTGTGTGTGTGTGTGTGTGTGTTTGTGTGTAAGATCTACATTCTACAAGAAAAAGTGAATTAACAATTTAACATCATGGACTTGTTTCTGTACCAGATTTAGGTGCCTGAAGTACTGGTTAAAGGAAGAAATGAGAGGAAAAGTCGATATTTTTATTGATAATCTTCCTGGTTCACCGGACAATATTAATCTTGCACCTGATGGGTCATTTTGGATAGCTATACTTCAGGTAATTGGACAATGTGTGTCTTAAATGAACTGGAAATCTGGAATTATGATTTGAAGCTAATTAAAAGAGTTAACATGATGCAGCTGACCTCAAGCAGGATGAAATTTGTGCATTCTTCCAAAGCAATTAAACACCTTTTGGCAACATTTCCAAAGCTGTATAATCTAGTTAGTGCAGTTGGTAACAGTGCAATGGCACTAAATGTGGGAAGTGATGGAAAGATTATCAAGAGATTAGATGATCCTACCGGAGAAGTGATGGCATTTGTCACTTCAGTCCTAGAGTTTGATGGAAAGCTTTACTTAGGAGGTTTAAAAAACGATTTTGTAGGCATGTTGCCAATATGAACCATTATTATTAGCAAGTTGAATAGTACTTGAGAAATAAAAAGTGCAAAAATAACTCACCTATTGTATATCCATCTTGTAAATTGATCTCCACATCCAATAACATGCATTGCCATAACAAAGACTGTAAACAGTTTCAGACTACTGAAGTCTGCTTCTTTTATCTGGTTTCTTATCGACTCCATATGCTGATGCTTTGCTATCTTTGCTGCTCTTTTTGTTGACAAACTCAGAGAACGATGGGATAGATGGCAACTTTATATCATTGTGGGTGATCTGTGAAGGACTTAATGAAACATTTTCATGATCTTTATCATTCATCATCTTCATTACCTGATCTGAAACAGAAGGTGATACTGAAGTTAAAGGTTCCACTTCTGATGCAACTTTTGAAGTAGAATTCTGATTGGCGGTGGCAAGCCTAGAAGTTAAGTCTGCAGTGTTAGCTGTTGAAAGCCACCTCACAGTACTCGCCACTTGTGATAAATAAAATGATTTTCCAGTTTTCCCGTATTTTTTGAAGCACTCGTTTTCAAAGAATATTGAAGATGTTTCAGGGTCTATCCTGTACATTAAACATAAAAAAGTGGTTTTAATAAACCAAAAGTAATATAAATTTGGCAGAAAACAGTAAAAAGACTAGATGGCATGCATACTGCAAGGTGTCAAGCCGCTGCTGTGTTTGCTTAAGTGAATTGAGTAATCTTTGTCTGCAGGACTCCCGTGTGGTTTCGCTTATAGCATTTTTGTCATGTTTATTGCTCTGTGGAAGATCAAAGGTCAAACTAGACCCTAATATGGAAAATTAGAATGCATACACACACTCTAATGATTCCCCTGTTGACCATTACAAATCACCTGCTTATCGTGATCGTTTTTCTGATAATATTTTTCTTCTGCTCGTTGCAAAATATCCATCTTCTCACTAAATTTTGATTTTGAAGGCAAGGCCGACTGAGTAAGGCCTTCCACAACATCAGTACCATCTGAAAGTTACACTATTCGACTTAAGAAACACAAAGTCAAAACATATGATAACAAAAAGATCAATTATGCCCATTTAGGCATACACTTGAGATCTATTATAAATGCTGAATCCAAAAAAGCAACAAAATTGTTTACCATCGTCATCAGATATATCATCCTCGGACACAAATGCTTCATCATCACGAGACCAATACTCTGAGAAATCTACTTCATTAACAGGTTTTGAAGAGCTGAGATAAAAGTATTGGGCATCATTTCATAGCAATTATCACAAAAGATATATAAAATAGCTTTATAAATAAAGCTATTACCTGCTTACAAATATCTTTGAGGATCCAATTCTATTACCGAGAGAACACATGGCTTTAAGCTCCTCCAAGTATTTCTCCACTTTGTTTGGATTTTTGCATGCATCACATGTTTTCTTACACAGTGATGTTGACACCTACTTTGTGTAAGTAACGAGTAAAAAGCTGGTATTATTACAGATAATATAAACAAGACTGATACGAACTTAGATTTAGCTACCTGTTCCCCGAAACTGTCTAGAATCTTTTTCCTACGACAACCAGATGTTTCACAATACTCAACCATCTGCATTTTCTAAATTAAGTTATACATCTATATGCAAAATAATGAAGTAATTTTGTAGATAAGTCTTACAGCTTTACCAAATTAAAGTCATCAATTGACTTCTTTGGGGACCTGTCCTGCAAGCTTGAGGACGGCGACTTCTTGTTATCTGCATTATTCAATATAAATTGCTGCAAGTATCTTACTTATTAGTGACTAATGGTCAAAGGAATGAATTAAAAAAAAAACTAAAAGGATGGCAAAAGTATCGAACCATTTTCTTGCGATCATCTATTCCATAGTATAAAACACTTCTAGAAGGTTGTTGATCACGACCAGCTCTACCAGATTCTTGATAAAAGGATACCATTGATTTGGGAATATTGAAATGGCAAACAATTCTAACATCTTTCCGATCTATACCCTAATATATTTTGCATGATTGGTTAAGTCAATACATACACGCAAAGAAATTTCCCAACAAATAAAAGGTTTGAGTTATTAGGAGAGTAGAATACCATCCTGAAGGCACACCAATATCTCATTATATTCGAATTTAGAATTAGAATGCATCATAAATGCTCCAGGTGAGTGGCCAGCATGAAGGAAGAAAAGGAATTACACATGAATAAAAACTCCTTTTTATTTGTGTCATTTAAATATAATAGTAAATTATTAACCATACCCAAAAGCCACAGTAGCCACTACAACTTGTGTCTTGGCAGAAATCCAATCATCCAAAACAGAGGTCCGTAATTTATTGTTTAACCCTGCATGGTATGCTGAAAGCAAATCAAGAAAACAAACATGTTAGTGAGGAACACCTCAAGATTTAGTCAAAGAGAGATGAAAACATAGTACCAGCACAAGAAATGCCATTTGTTGATAAATGAGAAGCCAGATCATCACACGTTGTACGTTCAAGGCAGTACACGATTCCACATACATCTCCACAAGATTTAATTAGATCAGTCAGATCAACATATGGGTCTGTTAGAAGATCCTTGAATCGAACTGGACACCATCATTCAAAAATTTAGCCAATGACGTAAATTATTAAATGCCAACCCAAAAGAAAAGCAAATTACTTATCTCAGAGTAGTGAATAGCAAAACAGGGTACAGAGAAGAATAATGGCCAATACATAGTAGTTACTAAGATCATGGATCTAACATGTTAATGCGATCAAGATGATACAAAATACACATTTCCTGTTCCCTTATATTGCCTAAACATAAAGGAAACATGTGTGCATTTAGGGAGCACATCAAACTGATTGAGCTAACCTTCGTAATATATATTTGGGCGATTAAATGATGATTTCAGGACTAGAGGGTTTTCCATGTCCAAGGACTCTATCACATCCACCTGAACCCTGCATATAGATACAGACATACAGTTTCTCTAAAAATACATACTGTAGAGAAACAATAAAGATAACTCACTCAAAACGTCAGGTATAAAAGTAATTGTACACAGTAAGAGAAATAAAACTCACTTGGGAACAGCAGTAGCTGTTAATGCTAACATTGGAACGCCTGGTAAACGTTTCCTCAAAGAAGCTAATTTTCTGTAGCTAGGCCTGCATTAGTTATAAAAATTTGAATCAAGGACAGTAAAAACTAAGACCAGCGTACTTTGAATCTGTACAGGAAAAGCAGGAAACTATATATAAACTTGACAAATTACCTAAAATCATGACCCCATGTCGAGATACAATGTGCCTAAAAAGTGGAGGAAAAAAGAACAAATACAACCAGAACTCATTCATGAACCAATCATATGTGTATAGTCAACAATTAACCAACAAAAATTCAAACCTCATCTATTGCAATCAAATTCAACAACCCTCTTGAATGAATCTTTGTCAACTTTGACATAAATCCCGTTGTTGCAATCAATTCTGGTGTCACATAGAGCAACCGTAACCCTGGATTTCCAGATTCTAATTCTTCATGAATCTAAAAAAGTCATCAACAAGTATGGTTGGAGTTTGAAATAACACGAGGCTCACAACTTAAAATACTAAAGTTAACATCAGCAGCGACAGTACCTTATTCCTAACTTGTGTAGTCTGAGTTGAGGAGAGATATTCCGCAGCAACCCCTTTTTCCTTTAACGCCATTACTTGGTTTTCCTGGTGCAAAGTAACATAATAAATTAAAGCAATTTAGCATATTATGTTGAGCAAGCAAATACACAAATAAACTCACCATTAAGGCTGTGATCATGGAGAAACAATGCATTCAATAAGTTCAAACCCTAGCATTTGAAACCAAATAAAACAAAAACATTGTGTAGTACAAGCATCCATAAAACATCCAAACAAAGACCAACAAACATCCTTTCACCTATCAAAGGGGACACAACAAGCACAATGCCCGGTTTCGCCAATGCAGGAATTTGATAACAAATCGATTTCCCACCGCCCGTTGGCATCAGACAGAAACAATCTCTTCCTGCATCACAAGACAGTACCCAATCATACATTGTCTAGTAACTTGTTCAGTCTATAAATAATAAACATGAATATAAAATAAAACCTGATAATACAGCTTCTATAGCTTCCAATTGCTTCCCTCGATACGCCGAATGCCCGAAATGCCATCGCAAGAGCTTCGTTAACGCTTCTTTTCCAGAAACTTTCCTCTCTTTACTAATATTATTCACAGGCAGTAGTGCCTTCTTCATTATTAAGACTGCAGCAACAAATATGTGTGCATTTGCAGGGACGAAGCTTTGTGAGGGCCAGGGGTGGCCCTGGCCCCCCCTGTTTTTTGGCGCAGTAGTGAAAATTTGCGATTTTCGTAGGTAAATTTAGTCCGGGTTAAGTCCGGCCCCCGCTGATTTGCCACTACCGATTGAAAAAAATTGAGTCCGGCCCCCGCTGATTGACGAACCAAGCTTCGCCACTGTGCATTTGGGAAGTTATAATTAGTTTTAAATAAATTCAACGTTAAAGTGTTATTTGTATGTGTCTGTGATATGAATTGCTGAATTAAAAATCGGTTAGCTTTGAGACGCAACGATTATTGTCGCCGGAGATATGGAGGAAATCGGTACGGAAGGTTTGTGTCTTAAGCCCGGATAATCGTAGTTCAGACTGGTTAGGGCTAATGAATTATTATTAGAACATACGTAATTGTTGGTTAAATGGGCGTGTTGGTGAATTTGGCCCCCATTCATTTTGGAACACCGCCCTTTGGGTTAACACTATATTCCGGAGTTTTCTAACGGAAAGAATAGAAGAGAAAAGGAATTTAGGAGAGAAAAGAAAGAGAGGAAAAGAAAATACATAACCTCATTTTGTGTTTCCGAGTTTGAAGGAAAGAAAAAGAAATTAAATACTTTACGTGTTCCCGAGTTGAAGAGAAGAGAAAAGAAATGTTTAATTTTACAGTTATACCCTCATTGTATATTATAATAACTTAAGTATGAGGGTAAAATAGTAAATGATAAACATTTTATTTGTTTTCCTTTCCCTTCTTTCTACTTCCTTCCATTTTGGGAGGAAAGTTTTGTTAAAAGATTTTCCTTGTGCTTCCCTCCCCTTCCTTTTACTTTCTTCCTTTAATGAAACTCTGAAACGCACCTATTTTTTATTTTCTCTCCACTTCCTTTCAGTTCTTTCCGCTTCTTTCCTTTAATAAAACTCAAGAACACAGTGTAAAGGGGTGCTAAAGCTTGCCAGACGAAATATTTCGCATGAGAGGGGAGAAGGTTGGGCCAATGTGGGTCTCATACTTCATTTTATTTTTATTTTCTTTTTTTAATTCAAGTTTAATGTCATTATATATTCACTCATTTCACCCATCATTACACCTCTTGCTCATTTCAAGTCCCTTAAGTGGCCCTACATTGTCAAGTGTCAAAAAATGTCATTTTCACCCACCATTACACATGGTCTTAGACCATATGTAGTGAGGTGAAAAATTTCACCTCGCATGAGGCATTAATTAACACGTGGCATGTGGACCCATTAAGGGATTAAAATTAGGATGGGGTGCAATGTGAGGTGAAAATTTTCGTGGAGCATTCAATCATTGGTGCTTGTTTTTTATTGGTCCATACAAAAGGAATGAATTTTGATTGGCCAAAAGATTTAAGATAACGCAATGGAATTTTTCACCCATCACCAAAAACGCCCCAAATAACCTTGAGGGGGGCGGTATGCAAATAACCTAGGGGCGTTTTTAGCCCCAATAACGCCCCAATCCTCTTCCCAATACATATGGTCTTACGGGAATGATCATAAAATTACGATAATATATTAACCGAAAAATTAATAAAAAAAATAGACTTAAACTGGTAGGCAACTTCTTAATAGGTAAAGTCAGCTAAACCGTAAGATGTCTGAATCATTAAATACTAAACCAGTAAGAGAAGGTCATAATCATTCAGACTCAGTATAATGCTTACCCATTCAAATGCAAATGTCTTACCGATTCAGACATCTGATCGTGAAACAAGCATTCTGAATGAACTATGTCTGTCTCATTAAGAGCACATCTGTCTCATTAAGAGCTGAAATAAATAGTCCCTTAGACTTTTAAAAAACTTACGATCAATAATAGCGGGTTAAATGTCTTTTAGTGCAACAGATTTTAATATGGTGTAGATGATTCGACCATTTGTCACAGTATATTAAAAATTGCAGAGCAGATTCGATCATTTTGACGCAGAAGATTCATTCTACCGCAATAGACTTATACTCTTGCGCTAGAGTCCTAGTGAATTAAAAAAAAAATTGTTTTTAAAAAATAAATCATGGGGCAAGAGATTCAAAATTGGTGAAGTAGATTTCATTAAGGAACATGAGACTTTAATTGATTGTCTAACCCGTAAATGAATGGTAACATGTGTCCTTATTTAATTGATGAAAATGATTGAAAGTTAAAAATAAATAAAAAAATGTCAAATGGCTATTTTCATAATTTCGAATGGTCAAGTTTATTTTGTTAACACCCTCGGTTAAATTTGATATTTTCGTAGGATCCCTATTTAAAAAATGGTTCTGAGACTACAAGTAATCACTTGCATGCCTCTTAGCAAGCAAAACGTCCTCTACCAATCACTCAAGCCTGGCATCGATGGTTTATATGGACGGAGGAGTCTCAACCCTCACCACTTAAAAATACAAAGTCTTATCCAACACTTTGTTATCCGTAAAGTGAAAAGTCAAAAACAGATTTGTTATCCTACATGTAACAAATTTGAAATACTAAAAGAACAAAAAATGAACATGTAGCATTAATTTAAGGACTACTAACATAAATGTCCAAAACAAAACATGATTTGTAACCATAATCGTTAATTTACGGTTAAGAAAAAAAGCCACCCACACCCACACACGACACACACCATATTCATAATAATTCGTTTTATGCATCACATTACATTCCGATCACCTTCTCCGGTATAATCTTCACCAACCCATCACCGGCCAGCCAAACCCACCACAACAAACCACCTCTTCCCGCCAATGACCCAATAAGCCAACATTATTTAAAAAACCAAAATGTACAACCATGACTTCACAACCGGGGTCGAAGACGGCCTCAGGCTATCAAGGCGTATATTCTTCGGTAACGACCGCTCTGTGGCAGCCCCTAAACCGGTCACACCGATGGATAAGGCTTCAGGATCGTTTTACCCTACGTGTCCTATGGTTTATGCCATCATTTATAATCCTATGATCGTGGACAACCCTGATATGCCCAGTTATCAGCCTCATGTCCATGGAAGGTGTGACCCGCCTGCGCTGATCCCGCTTCAGATGAATGGGATATCCTTTGAGGTTCATTGTTTTTTGGACACCGCGTTTGTGACTATGAGTGGTTCCTGGCGGGTGCATTGTGTCATGGGGAATGAAAGATGTGGTTGTCGCGTTGCGGTTCCTATGGGCCAACAGGTTGTTTATGCATAATATATGTTTGTATACTTATGTTACAAAGCTATTGACCAATGATACAAACATTTGTTATGGTTGAAGTTTGTTTATTCTCAAACAATATTATATCATTTGGCTAACAGGGTTCAATTCTAGGTGCTGAGGTTGAAGTAGCCAGAAAATCATATTCGACGCAATTTGCGCTAATGGATGAAGATGAGGAGGAAGTAAGTGTAATCAAACCTGAAGATGGAGGTCTTCTGAAAGCCAATATATTTACTTTCACAGTACCACAGGTTAATAGATGCATAAAAAATAGATTTCAAAGCGTCCTTATCGTATAATCAAGTTGAATGCTGTTTAAGTTTCGTGACATTTTTTCAGGTTGATGGTGGTTCGAATCTTTTAATCAAAGTTAGATGGTCACAGAAGATAATGTATAAAGATGGTGAGTTCATATTGGATATACCTTATACCTTCCCGGAGTATGTTACGCCTGCCTCAAAGAAATTCCCTAAATCGGAAAAGATACAGTTGAATGTTAATTGTGGGCCGACTACCAAAGTTCATCGCGAGACATCTAGTCACGCTCTAAAGGTCTAATTTGGATTAGTTATCTTTAATTATTCGTATGCGGCTCTAATATTGCTGTTGACCAGTTCTTGATAACCAAGTGAAATATTGTTGTAAATCAGGAACGAAAGCATGAACCGGGGAAGTTGGATTTGTTATATGAAGCGCAAGTTCTTAAATGGTCAAATACAGATTTTGTCTGCAAATATAAAGTAAGGTCGTCGTAAATAAATTATTCGGTTCATTTTATAGTTGAACTGATATGGATATTAATAAAATTCAGGTTTCTACAACCAATCCATTCGGTAGTGTCTTTCTGCAGTCTCCACCAACGCCGAGTTTTGATCAAAGGGAGATGTTTTGCTTATATCTATTCGCAGGACCTGATGACAGTAGAAAGGTTGGTTTTAGAATTTGTTGACATCACATATGGCGACTTACGAATTTGTGTATTTGCCAACTAAACTGAGGAGTGTCGATAGGTGTTCAGAAAAGAAGTTGTTTTCGTTGTTGATATAAGTGAAAGCATGAAAGGGAACACGATTGAGGTAACAAAGAATGCACTCATTGAAGCGCTTTCAAAACTCGATCAAGAAGATTCTTTTGGTATAATGGCGTACAACAATGAGACTCACTTATATTCAAGAACTTTAGAGTCAGCGACCAATGAATCGATAGAAAACGCAACTGAGTGGATTAACAAAAATTTCATTGCAAGTGGTGGTACAAACACGTCAAATGCGCTATTACAGGTTATTGTGTGTTTTTTTTTTTTTTTACTAAATTGGATTTTTGCATTATGTTTAAGAGCTTTCATTTTATATGTTGGCTTATTCATTGTGATTGTGTGTTTTTCAGGCCCTAGACATGTTCTCAGGGAGCAGTAAATCAATTCCAATGGTTTTCTTTATTACTGATGGGGCTGTTGAAAGTGAGAGACAAATCTGTGAAGTTGTACAGAAACAATTACATAACAATAAGTCACTACTGTGTCCGCGTATTAACACGTTTGGTATAGGTAATGCTTTTGGTGCTATTCTAAATAAAATAACATAGGAGAATAAGCTTTTTGTTCTGAATATTAAGTGACTGCCTTCTTTTCTTTTCTTTTTTTGTTAATTTCTTCATTCGCTTCCTTTCATGTTTGGTTGCAGGTTCATTCTGCAACCATTACTTCTTGCAAATGATTGCAACGATTGGCAAGGGTCATTATGACGCCTCTTACGATGCAGGTAATTCATTTTTTGACATATTTTTTCTGTTATAGTTTGAAAAGGATGGGATGTAGTCATCTTTGTTTTTTGTTCCCTCTTTGCACAAGATTCTTTACTTGGTTTAAAAAAGCATGCCTAGGCTCAAGTCCTTGCGCTTTTGGTCGCTGAAGGTGCACTTTTTTCAAAAAGCCCACGAGTGGCGCAATTTCTTGGCATAATATTGACCTTGAGGCGTGCGCCATAGTTTTCGTATTATTGTGCATTAGCTTATTGTACAACATAATTTTCAGGTTGTACATGTATGCAATTCCATATTAAAACATACATAAAGCTTACTTGTCTCAAAATATTGGGTAAATGATGCTAGAAACCTATAGGAAATATATAAAAAGTTATATAATTATTTGTGCCTCGGGTACGAAAAGCAGTGCGCTTGGCGCCTCAATTTTAGACATTGTTGCTATTGTGCACTTTTCGCTTTTTAAAACCAAGATTCTTTAAAAAGTTTTGGTTTTTTATTAACAGAAAATTTATAAGTCACCGATTATTTTGCCCATATGTGTTTGATCAGATTCAATTGACGCTCGAATTCAAATGTGGTTTTCTAAAGCTTCTTCTTCCATATTAGCCAACATTGTAATTGATGGTCTAGATGATCTGGAAGTATGTTTCTCTAAATCTCTTGTATTCTGTTCCTTCATATTAGCCACATATCATATAGGTAACATCTCCATTTTTTCACAGGTTTATCCTTCAACCATTCCAGACCTTTGTTCCAAAAGACCATTGATCATATCAGGGAGATTCAACGGTAATTTCCCTGAAAAACTGAAAGTTAAGGGCGTCATTGCTGATATGAGTAACTTCACTATTGACATTGAAGTACAACTCGCAAACGACATACCTCTTGAAAAGGTGCCGCATAACCTGAATTTCTTAACTGAAACTGATTATTACTCAAAAAGTGAACAAGATTGAGTCCATGTTACTTTATCGTTATCTTGATCGACCAGGTCCTTGCAAAGAAACAAATTGAATCATACACGGCACAAGCATGGTTTTCGCAAGATAAGGAGCTTGAGAAGAAGGTCAGTAACGTACAAGTAACTTTTAGAATTCTGGTTGAATCTGTTTAAAGTATGGGCGATTATGGCGCATGTTATATGTTATTGATTAATGTTAAGACTTAAGCAGGTAGCAAAGATCAGCCTAGAGACGGGTACTGTGTCTGAATATACGCATATGGTCTTGTGGAAGACTGAACCACAAGATAAACCTTCAAAAGCTGGAAAAAAACAGGTAAACTATAGCAAACAGTGCTTCGGTTTTTACATTTATAAGTTAAAAAAAAAAAAAAATTCAGATATTGTACAAATGCATGTAGGGAAAAAAGGGAGCCGGTTCTCAAAACACAGGAGACCTAAAAACCGAAAAGATTAAAGTGTTGCGCCACCTTGGGCTAGGATTTGGCAACATGGTTGCAACATCTGAAAACATCCCTCCAGGATTTGGACCTAGGACACCCAAACAAACAGAAATGCTTGCAAGAGCGGCTAGCAATTGTTGTGCAGATGTGTGTGGCATGTGTTGTTGTATGTGTTGCATTCAAGCTTGTTCCAAAATCAACCACCAATGCGCACTTGTGTTGACCCAGCTATGTGGTGCTTTGACCTGTTTTGGCTGCTTCAAATGTTGGGAGTAAAACTGTAAACGGATCGACAATTGAAGGTAAAATCTGGTGTTGCTTGGTGAAAAAGGAGATACTGAAATGAAATTGTAAAAAAGAATAGGAATTGGTCAGTAATGTATGTAATAATGAAAAATATGAATTAAGGAATCGAACAAAGAAACTATTATACAGATAAACTATGCCTAGCAAAAGGGACAGGTGATTGGGTAACGGGTCAAAATGGGTTCCAGCCAAAATGACTTTAGAGTCAAAACGGATCGCCTTAAAAGAAACATTTTAGTGTGGCTCAAAATGCGTACCAACCAATATAGATTTACCTTGAAATGGGTCGTTTTAGAAAAGAAAAGGTATCAAAATGGGTTCACCTACTATATTTGCTTGCTTTTACGGCGACAATGGGAGGTAGTGGTGGAGGGTGGTGGCAGAATGGAGACGGTGATGGAGACGCCTGCTATATGAAAACGTTACAACCGACTAATTCAATAACTTTTGCTAGGATTACCCACATATGCATAGGTATATAAATATCAGATTGTAACATTTACTAACTATACACCTGTTTAAGATTATGATTTGAAAATCATTAAACAGAAAAAAACATTACATTATTTATAATAATACAAGAAAACACAAGAGCATTATTCATTTATTCATTAGTAACATAAAAACATAAACATATGCTCAAATACATCATGGACACCAAGCAGTTTAGGGGAAAACATAATAAAAGCATTCCATTTTAATCTTCATATGCGATCAAAGAAATGAGCGATTCATGAGCAGGAAAACGCTTCACGAGCTCAGACCGTTTAGCCAACACAAAGTCCTCAAACTGGAAGGCAGGCGCAACCGTGCATCCGACCAAGGAATAATGTTCCTCACCGTCCCTCGGTGGCTTTTTCACAACAACATTATCTGTTGATATTTCATAATCTTTGGTAGGAAATGCTCCAAACCATACATCTGGCGGCACGGTATACTGCAACAGTTGGTTATCTCCAATATCTTGTCCAATGCATGTTAACTTCACACTTCCGTCTTTATCATCTATTTCCAGTATCTATTGGCCAATATTAACACAAATATAACAAAACATTGATGTAAACCATGTAACAATGACGATTATTGATTAAAGATTAAAGCTAAGTAGTTAACTCAGCTGATATATCGGTGATATATCACCGATATCTCGGTTATGGGTCATCAACCGATATATCGGTACAAAATATCGGTACCGATATTATCGGCGAAATTGGCCGATATTTTACCGACATATCACCGATATTCCCGATATTGATGTTTTTCTTCATAATTCTTCAATTGTCTTACTTCTTATAGTTGTTATTAGTGTTTTAAGTCTTAACAAGTTCCCACGTGCTACAATTTGTTGGTATTATGCAAGTTTTAAAACGTTAATTTGTTAATGGTAGGAGAGTATGTTGAATTGTTAGTGTTAAATTGATATATATATATATATATATATATGGATTTTGCATGATATAAAAATTGCTGATATCCCACCGATATCTCACCGCGATAACCTATATCTCAAATATGGGTCCTTCACCTGTATCCGATATTTTACCGCATTACTGCTTGGGATTAAAGATCAATTACCGTAAGAGGTTCGCCCAAATAGAAGTGCCATGTTTCGGCACTTGGAATACGATGAAGATGTGAAACACTACCAGATGGAAGTAAAAAGTATATGGCTGTACTGATAGGACGATCAACCTTATCTGTTCATAACCTAGAATCATCAGGGAGCAGTAACAGAAAGGGGAAAAAGAGCACAAAGGAGACTCATAACTAATGTATAATAATAAAATCCCGTATTAATTAGAAGAGGGTTGTGGATAAGGTAATGGGATAGAGATGTGCTTACATTGAGGGGGAAGTTGAGAAGTGGAAAGGGTGATGGAAGTGTCTCTGAATGTCTCGGAGAAGAAGCCACCTTCTGGGTGTGGTTTCAGGTTCAACTTCACTGCAATTTCAGATGCTGTTGGTGTTGGTGCCGCCATCTTCCTCTTTCTTTCTGTTGTTATGTTTTTGTTTGATCGTCGGTGGAATCTGTGTTTCAAATACGGCGTTCCTATCTATTGAAAAAACATCCTAGAAACTGACTTCGTTTTCAACAAGTTTACCAACCCCCGTTTTTTTTTTTTTGAACGGCCAACATAAACTTTTATTTATCACCCAAGCTAGTGGGATACTAGCAAACACCCAAATACAACTGTTATGCAGCACACCTAGATAACCACGAATACAAAGGAAACCAGAAAAAAAAAACTACAACTAAACAATACACATAGCTTATATCACCTAATGCATGAAACATTAAAACAACGCCATTTATTCCAATCCAGTTTGCAACTTTTCGATCTCGCCTTTACCCATAGATAACTCCTCGCCTTGATTTCACCCATCAATGATTGTAGCGAACCTTGTTTTTGGTTAAAAGTCACCTCGTTGCGGTATTTCCATATGCGCCAAATAGATGTTAAACACACCGCAAAAAACGCCTTCTTCGTGTCTTTTGATCCTCCATAGTACTCGTGTAGTAGCATGAGATCTTTGAACTCGAACGCGTAAATGTTACCCACCTTACACCACTGTGAGATTAGATGCCATACCGATTGCGCCATATTACATGTCAAGAATAAGTGTTCTACGGTCTCCGGATGATCCCCGCATATCGAACAAAAATTTTGACCCACATTTATGTTTCGTCTAATAAGAGCCGTCTTCGTAGGTAATCTCCCGCGAGCCGCTCTCCAAGCAAGGATCCATACTTTCCTTGGAATCCAAGAATTAGTCCCCACCACAAATCCATGTGGTCCAAAAAAAACCTCCTGCAGTAAGCATTTTATTTTCCCAACCCCAAAATCATTTGACCCACCCAACCCACAGACCCAATAATCCCCTCTCTGTGTAATATTCGGTACAGCAACAGCAACCACAAAGGCCCCCAGCTCAGTAGCAGCAGCCCCCCCAAACCTATTAGAAACCCATTCCCAAACCCAACCCGACCCAGATGACGACACCCGGTCAGCAACAGACACCAGTTTATTACTTTCAGCAGCGAACAGGGCTGGAAAACGGACCGCTAAAGGTTCCTCTAGCGCCCAGCAATCCAACCAAAAATATATTCCCAACCCGTTCCCCACCACCCCTTTAATCGCACCCCCAATATCGACGCCTTTTTCTTTTAGGAGCTGTACCGCTCCAGCAATATTTTTCCACGGACCCGGTGCCGATAAACGAACCGGAATGGCACTCCAATCTCTAGACGAATGATGCACGGCCCAAATCACCTTCCTCCACAATCCGTCTCGGTCCACCTTAAAACGCCACCACCATTTTGCTAACATCGATAAATTCGCGTCCCTCAACGAACCAAAACCAAGACCACCACTCTCCACGGATCCTATTACATTATCCCATGCTATCCAATTCATCTTCGCCTTTTCGTCTGACCCACCCCAAAAATAACACTCTCCACATACGATCAAGATCCTCCAATACTTTTAAAGGTGCTTTGTAAAGCGAAAAAAAATACGTCGGAAGAGAGTTTAGGACCGACTTAATGAGTACAACCCTCCCCCCATACGAAAGTTGCTTTGCCTTCCAAAGCGATAACCTCTTGCGAAAAGCGTCTAAAACCGGCTTCCAATGTTTGGAGAGGTTCATATTAGCACCAACAAACAGCCCCAAATATGGAAACGGGAAGTTCCCCGGATTACAATTAAGAAGGTTCGCCATATCCAGCACCTCCCTTTCTCCCACTCCAACACCATAAACGCTACACTTCCGCAGATTAACCTTTAGCCCAGACACCAAATAAAAACACCGGAGAATCCTCTTCAAGTTTCGCACATTCGACACGGACCATTCTCCAAGAAAAACGACATCGTCAGCGTACATTAAGTGTGACAGCACCAAACCTCCATCCCCACACCGTAAACCTCTATACAAGCCCACCGCACAAGCTCTTTTCATTACCCCCTAGAGCGCCTTGATGTGTTGTAAAACACATGCATTTTTTCTTAGCATTTTAATAGTTTTTCGAGTCATTTATTTATTATTTTAGGGAGTTTATAGTATGGTTTTGAGTATTTGGTAATTTTATAGGTTGTATATATTTTTAGTATTTTTAGTTATTATTTATGCAATTTTTGGTGATTTTAGATGTTCGGCAAAAAAGGACGTGAATTGAAGAAATAATATCAGGAACCGAACACTCGGGCTCGAGCGTTGAAGATAAAAGAAGTTTATTTTGAAGAGCTATGAAGAATTGGGCCAAGAATGATTATTAGTTGAAGAATTAAGCTAATTGGACCAAGAAAAATGAAGCCCAAGTGAAAGAAACAAGCCAAGCCCAAAGCTGATTAGGCCCATGTTGCTGATTCAGTCCTCATACTCCATGAGGAGAAAGGCTGAACTCCTCATGGGGAATGAGGGGCATGTCTGACGGAAATAATGGATTTTTATTGGATTTTTGGTATTTTTCAAGGAGATAACTCATAACAAAAAACCCTAATTCGTGGAGGCAACAATAGGGACGATTTTGAGAGCTCCAAAGGAGGGTTTTGAGTATTTTGAAGAGATCCATTCATCCCGGTTAATGCTCGTACGATTAAGAACAATTCTTGAAGCGAAAATCATGAAGATGCAAGGCTAATCATCTCGCGGTTTCTCCGGGTGAACGATTTGGTTATTTTATCAATTGCTTTATGTTTGATACTCATTACTTGGATTAGATTTTGTGAACACCTTAAGGTTCTTTGCGTCTAATTGTATGTTTGACTGATCTAGACAGTTTGGTTGATTAATATTATTGCATTATGTTATCGTATCTTGGTTTTCTTGCACTAGGATTAATTTAACTTTGCAATTAATGTTATGATAGCTGAATTGGGTTGAACAACTTAAACAAAGTCATGTCTATGTGATTTCCTAGATAGGGTATTAACATAATGGTGACAAGTGTATGGATATGTGGGACCCACCTTCGGTGCTAAGTTAGTGGACTTGGGCTCTTACCAGCAGAAAGCCCATAAGGTTTTAATGTTTTATCCATGGATTCTATATTTCTATGACATACATGGTAGTATTGCAACAATTTTAAAGTAATGATTATTATAATATAACGTAGTGATTGGTTAGTGGTTGGGACAGTAGCTAAATGAAGGCATAAAATATTAACTAGGAAATAAAATACATGAGAGAGTAAAATAAAAGACATTGTGAGAAATGAGAATGTGACGCTTGAATTGTTCTCGTCCCCTGTCCACTTTTCAAATGTGACAACATACCATATTGATCCAGACACCCTTACTAATTGTAGAATTTTGTTTGACTCGTGTATATATGGGTTGAGTTGTTCATCAGCCTCTTAACCATTCAGGTCTGAATCATTCAGCATTCAGACTGTTTGTTTCAGCATCTGAATGGAATGATTAAGTGCTGAACCATTAAGTTAATAAGGGATGCTGAATGATTCAGCTCTTAACCATTCAGAGCCTCTTAACCATTCATACCATCTTAATGATTCAGCACTTAATCAACAAAACAGCCCCTAAATCGTCTCAAACTTAAACAAGCTCTAGCTTGAATTGGCATTCATTTATTAAATCATAAATGAGTTTGAGCCGGAGCCTTATATATAACGCTTATTTATATATAAGGCATAAACTCTTATTTACATGAATATTATAATTATAATATTTTATAATATAACTAAGTATAGATATTTGTGTCATAATTTTGTGGACACCTTGTTTAAGTGCATTGGATACTGGATCTAAATCTACAAAGTATTTATATACACCAACCTTCTGTTGGTCAATGGGTCATTTGTTGAGCAGTCCACCAGAAATTTGTCTAAGTGTCTTACCAATTAAAACCCTTTTAAGGTTGTTTTGATGCAAATAGTTGTTCTAACTTGCCTCTCAACATTATAAACTCTAAAACCATTCTATAAAGAAAAAAGAAATCATTCAACATACGTTGTTTAACCACAAATTGTACATATTCAAAAGGTAAAAAAGGGCTAGTTAGTGCTTAGTAAACTACCATGCCCTCATTAAATGTAATGGGTGAAAGTGTCTTCAATGTTGCTTTCTCAAATATCTCATCCTGCTAATCATTGATATCATATGCTTTATAGTTTATATATCATATCCATCCTCCCCCAATTAACTTGAAATGTCTTCCGAAAATCAAGGTTGTCTACAACACCACCTAGAAATTCTACTAAGCCCACATTTTAACGACATAATTTTCGTTTTTAATCCTATAGAACATCGTTTTTCAGATATACTATGACCATCTTTATAATTTGAAAAAAAAAAGAAACAAATTCGTGATTTGTTAACGAATGAGCTCAGTACCTTACCAGTACTGAAAATACCAATCCTAAAAAATCACAAAATATAGACACCAGTATCAAAAATAGTCGGAACCATACAATATTCAAAGGGTAAATCAACCCAAAATACCGTAACTACACCAAACCAAAATCATTAATCCCATAAATCATAAAATACAAATACCGATACCAAAAATAATTCGTTACAGTATATTCACTACCGTTCGATCTCACTATCCAATGTACCAATACCATTTCCTCTATCCCTAGATTTGTTGAAATTAATTGATATGAATCAATTAACACAAAACTCTTTAATATTTTTCTAATAATAATATAGCTTAAGACTCAAGAGAGAATAAAGATTTAGATCACCTAAATTGTTTTGATTCAAGATCATCCTTCCCACTCACTCCATTCTCCCCCAAATCCTTAAACCAATCCATCATCAACTGCAACTGATACTTGACATCACACCAAACCCATCTTCAATGCCCCTTCATTCATCTACACTCTTAACCCATCCTCATCCTCATCCTTATCCTTCACCCATCATCTAATCCAATCCAATCCATTATTATCATGGTCGAAACCCTAATCAATCTCCGCCGTTCGATCTCCTCACACAAAACCCTCTTCGCTCTTCTCTGGATCGCCGTCTTCACATCTCTTTTCATCTGGCAACGTAGTTTCCTTGATGGGTTTTTGATTTTCCGTCGCCCCATTGTTTCTGTCCGTCCATTGCCTCTGTTTCGGCCTGTAGCGTATAATATTACTGAGTTTGGAGGTGTGGGTGATGGGGTTACTTTAAATACTGTGGCTTTTGAACGGGCTGTGTTTGCTATATCCAAATTAGGGAAGAAAGGTGGTGGCCAGCTTAATGTTCCTGCTGGGAAATGGTTGACTGCGCCCTTTAATTTGACCAGTCATTTTACCTTGTTTCTTGATGAGGATGCTGTTATTCTTGGTGTTGATGTGAGTGTTTTAACTTTTTACTGTTTGATTGGTTGTTTGATTGATTATTATTGTTATTAATTGAGAGCATTTATTGCAGATTTAGAATGTAGGATACATATGCTTTAATTAGTAAATCTTTATGCTAATCACATTTATTAGCAAATCGTGTCTTAACATGTTTAAATAACAGGTCTATGATGACGCGAACGACACAAGTTCTAAACTTTAACACGGCTTGTTCAACTAGTTTATATCGCATGTTTATAACGTAGTTATATGATTTATGCACCGACAAAGAGATATGGTATATGGTGGATCATAGCCTGTTAATTCTAATTATTTTTAAAAAAGTAAAATATAACATAGTATACTTTTTTGTTAACAGGTCTAATCGTGTCTTAGGTTACCTATTGCCAGCCCCAGCGTATGCTTTAACTGTGTTATATTACTTTGGATTTTAGATGAGTATGGATGGATCTGATCATTGTTGATGAAATTATTGAAATTTTTAGTTATTATGGCTATGTATGTAATTAAGAACCTTGATGGTTAAAGTTATGGTAGGAAAGATTTTGTTGCGTAGGCGTTCTTGAAATATAATTATTATTGTTAACTGTATGTTAAGGTTTTTTTAAACAAGACAAGGGGTTGATTTGTTATTACTGTTATCGCAAAGGGAACGATGTAAAATTTAAGTTGTGATGACTTAATGTTATCTATTGGAATGCTTCAGTTGTTTTATATTAGGCTATTCGTATTTCTGAGTTTACATTCGGTTGATGATTCCGACTATTTCTCTTCGTGTATATTTATGTGGTTATGAATGGATCTGATATTTGAAATCTCAGTCATTATGCTTGGATATATTTTATTGGTGTTGGTTGTTGCTTTACGTTAAAGAATGTTGTTGCTTTGAATCATGGTTTGTGATTACTGTTACAAACAAGACAAGGGATTGGTTTGTGATTACTGGTACAAAGGGAATTGTGTAAACTTTGACATTGTGATGGCTTTTACTAATTGCTTGTAAACTAGTTTAGTATTCTGCGTTTTAAGCTTATATCAGTTGATTGTGCAAAACGATAAATGTATGAACATTGCATATACCATTAGTTTTCAAATTTTCGTGATTTATGTTTTGTAATTTTTTAGCTTACATCGACTACTTTGGGTGAAAAGGGCTGTAATAGCTTATAGCTGATAGTCGTACATAGCTATGTCGTCTGTCCTTTGAAGCTTATTATCACATCTTCTGTTGTTAAGTTGTCAAAAATCGTTTATTTTGCTTGTGGTTAACGTATCTTCATTTTGCTTGACAGGATGAAAAATTGTGGCCTCTGATGCCTCCTTTGCCATCTTATGGTTATGGTAGAGAGCATCCCGGACCCCGATTTGGGAGTTTAATTCATGGTCAAAATCTCAGAGACGTTGTGATCACAGGTCAACACTTTTGATGTACTCTTATTCAGATGTCTTTTGATCATATGTGGGCATATAAACATATTATGTGTAACCAGAAGTATTGCGTGAAAGGTTACATACCTGAACTGATCATATCTTTGATAATTCTGACAACAGGGAATAATGGTACCATTGACGGGCAGGGTCAAAGATGGTGGAAAAGGTATCGCCAAAAGCTTCTTAACAATACGCGAGGCCCGCTTGTACAAATCATGTATTCAAGTGATATTGTGATATCTAATATTACTTTAAGAAATCCACCTTTTTGGACACTTCATCCATATGATTGTAAGAATGTAACAATAAGAAATATGACAATCTTGGCTCCCCTTTACGAGGCTCCAAATACCGATGGTATAGATCCAGGTAAGTGCATATTTCATTTTTCATTCCATTTGATTATTTAAAACCTTTATTACGAATTGAAGTTGTACTTTCTGCGACATTCTGATCGCCTTTCTCATTAACTTTTCACTTATTATATTGTGGCTGTTATTGTTTAAATAGATTCATGCGAAGACATGCTAATAGAGGACAGTTATATAAGTGTTGGTGATGATGCCATTGCAATAAAAAGTGGTTGGGATCAGTATGGTACTGCTTATGGTCGACCTTCAAAAAATATTCTTATCCGAAATCTTATTGTTCGTTCTATGGTCAGGTGAGATTTTCATGCATTTAATTTAATCTTTAATGGTCTAAAGTTGTCATAAATCTTAGTCATGATCATAGTTATCAAAGGCGCTAGGCGCACTAGAGGCGCATAGGCGTCACGTAGGGCCTAGGCGCATGGCGCAAAAAGAAGCGAGGGCCTGAGATAAAAAAAAAGCGAACACAGAAAAAAGTAAAAATATATTATGTATTGAAAAATAATATTATTACTCAGATAAAATAAACAAAAGTTGTTATATAATATTTAATACCATCTATTTAGTATCGAAAGTGTTAAAATATTAGTGAATAAAAGTAATTTTTCTTAGAGAAAAGTAGAAACCTGGCTATAATCTGGCCATAGTTTAGAGAATTTGGCTAGAAACTCTCCGGAATTTGGGAATCTCGCCCGAATCTGCACCTGTACCGTCACTAGGAGAATTAAAGCGCAATTGCTTCAACTTAAGGCGCAATTGCCTTGCCTCGCCTCGCATGAAAAATTGGCCTAGTCGCAAGAGGTGATGGCTTTTAACAACTATGGCCACGATGCTTGTTGCACACTAGAATCTTCTCCCAATGACGTGTGTTTTGAAAATAATCATGTGATATGAAATCAGAACCAGATAATCATCTGTGACAAAAAGGGATGTAGGAAATAGTGTTTAGATAGTTGGATGCGCTTCATATGAAAATGTAATAACAGGTGTCTTTATGGTTAACGTATTTTCTCAAACTGATTGATAAGATAACCAAAAGTAGCTTTTTAAAAGAAGGTAAAGACGCTTTGTGAAAATGGGGAATAGATGCCTAAACAATCAAACGATCACATGTTTGAATGTTTAACAAATTCTGCTAATTTAAGAAAATAATAAGATAAATTACCAAACATGCGTTTTTTTTTTTAATTTTATAAAAACACATGTTTATGTCGGGAATGGGAATAACTTATTAACTCTCTCAAGTTCAAAAGGAAGGGTAGGTTGTAATTTTTATATTACTTTTAGAAGAAAATCAGGTTGCAGCTAGAGTTTGATTATATATTTTCTTAGTTACTCTAATAGAGGTGTCTCGAGTTGGGAAAAAAAAGAAGGGGTGCATACTTGGTATAAATATTCGGTTTTCTTGCTGTTGCAAGAAAATGATTGTTAAAACACCTAAATAGTCAGACAATCAGAAACATTAAAAACTAATTACTAATTACTCCTTGGCATCCTGAATTCTAACACGGGTCCTTGTGTGGTAAACTTTTACAGTGCTGGAATATCAATTGGCAGTGAAATGTCAGGCGGGGTATCAAACGTGACAGTGGAAAACGTTCTAGTATGGAACTCAAGACGTGCTGTCAGAATCAAGACAGCTGCAGGTAGAGGGGCCTACATCCGAGACATCAAATATAGAAACCTTACGTTTGAAAACGTAAGGGTAGGAATAATAATCAAAACCGATTACAACGAGCACCCTGATGATGGTTATGACCGGAAAGCATTCCCAGTGATCAGGGACATAAGCTATATCTCCATTCATGGTGAAGGTGTGCGTGTGCCGGTTAGAATACATGGTAGTTCAGACATTCCTGTGAGGAATGTGACATTTAGAGACATGTCAGTTGGGATCACATACAAGAAAAAACATATATTCCAATGTGCATATGTTTCAGGAAAGGTGATAGGGAGCATATTCCCAAAACCATGTGAGAATCTTGATCTTTATGACGAACAAGGAACGCTTGTGAAAAAATCTGTTTCTGAAAATGCTTCAGATATAGATTATGATATCTGATGGCGGTTTCATGTTTTTCTGTTGTATCTTTGGTTATCACGAGTGCTTCTTGGAGGTGTCATTTGATATCCGGGGCCTGTTTTTTTTACTGTAGGGATGTTGATATAGAGGGTTTTGTGATTTAATGTTGTTCTTGCCTTTGGTTTTATATGTAATACACGTTTATATAATCGAATTACATTTGAGAAAACCAAATATACGCCCTTTTCTCTCGTCTGTAAAATTTCCATCGAAAATATGGGGTGCTTTAAGTTGTAGTCGCCGCCTATGACTATAGTTTATTCTCGCACCTCAGTCGCATAAGTTGCCTATTGCCGACACTTCACATTTGCGCCTACCCAGTCGCATAAGTTGCCTATTGCCGCCACTTCACATTTGCGCCTACCCTAGTTGATTACGGCCGTGTAAACCGTTGCAGCTTACCTTGTCATCGCCACCCCCACACAACCATCACCCACTGTTGTCAGTCCATCACTGCCTAGCATCGTGGATACCGCAGTTGTACACCTTTAGTTCTGAAGCTTCTGCTACAATTTTTTTTTTTCTTCTGGATGCTCTTTTTTACACATAATTTCTAAAGTTAAAAGATAGAAAATTTATAAAAAAAATGGTAGAGAAACATTTATACTTTATTTTCGTGGTGTGTGGACATGACTTCATTATCTTTGTAGATCTTAGTTCAACCTAAGCCTCATTTAAAAAAGACACAAACTAAAGAGTATTTGGAGTGATGAAGTTCATGTTACCACATCAATATATTTTATCATCCTGTATTCGAATTATTATAAATTTATCATAAAACAGTATTGAATGTTTTAAAATAACATACGTAACACAATGCTTGAAATTAGTTTATATTAATATCAAACTAGTTGGTTGAAAGTTAAAATGCCAAGTAGTATGGTGCAAATCGTGATAAGAATTAAATATGTGGTCCAAAAAAAGTTCAGAATATTACATTAAAATCAAATATTTACTTTTGGGTCTTATTGTGACATGCATGGTCCAATTATTCAAAATATTCTCAATATATACTTCAAAATATTTAGAATCTTACACAATATAGCTTACATATTATGACTTTATGTTTGGGGTCACCTGCAGGCCCTCATTTGCGGATTCAGAATTATTTTTAACGGGGGCACAAATTGATTGAGTTAAAAAAAGACATTTCAAAACAAGTTGGGTCAAAACTGTTGGTAATTTACGGACTTCAAGTCACAGGTCGGTGAACTTGGAGGATCAATATTGACAAGTTGGTCATAGTTGATTAAGTTTTCTAATTATGTTATACTTATATTTAGTAATGTCTTGGCTAGCAAGTTTGGCTTAGTCTTTAAAAACCAAGTTGGGTTAGACATTATGAACAAAAGAGAAAAGAAACCGAGTTATGGTTTAAGAGTTCGTAATCAGTTTTTTGAGTTATATTTTCTGATTAATATATTGGAGGGTTAGTCCATTCGCATTCGTGTTCTTATTATCGATTCTTGGACTTGAATTGGTATCAGAGCCAAGTTCAAGAACCTTAATCGAAAGCCGCCACTGTCGGAAGAAGTTGTCATTGCCGGAAGAAGACCTCGTCAATCGCTGCTGGTTGAACAACTATCCCGACGAGCCGTCTATCGAATCGTTGCAATTGATGTTCGATCTCGAAGAGAAGGAAGAGATCTTCGGAAAGTGGGTTTTTTATGATCCTATCAAGAATCAAACTTATTTAAACGTTCCCGCGATTCTCTATTTCCTTGAAAAAGGCGCTCAGCCTACAGGAACTGTTCAGAATATTTTAAAAAAGGCAGAGGTTTTTAAGGAACTTTGCCCTAATCAAACGAAATTTAATTAATTTAAGGAAATAAAAACTAAGGAAAGGATAGTGATTTCTATATCATTTTGGATATCTTTTCTATACTATGTTTTTTTATTTCCTTCTTTTTTTGCTCGCTACTTCCTGCATTCTAATGGTTTGTCATGTTCCTACTCGCGAGAATGGCCCTCACTTAGCCTTTCTCTAGTTGTTCTTCCCCTCCTTCCAGGCCCTAAAAACCTTGCTTCCTTCTCTTACTTGAAGAAGATCGAATCGGTCCAAGAAAAGTCATGCTGACTCTCTGGCTACGATTGATTCTAAGATCAAAATTGAAAAGGGCGTGATTCATTAAGTGAAAGACGCTAACCAAATAGTTAGAGATGCCGCAAACAAAGATCATATAGCCTAATTGACTGCAAGTTGAACAAAGAGACTGTTAGTTTGTTCTTGTCCTACGTTTTGCAACTAAACAGAGCTAATGTCTCGAAAGGCAAGAATTGTTGTTTTATGACTAAACAAAGTTGCTTCCTTTTCTCATAGTAAGTTTTTTTTTCTTTGTCGGTGCTGACTCAGAACAAGAAGGAAAAAATACAAGTATTATTTATGGTGCATGTTTAAGATTACAAAGAAAACAAAACTAAACTTTGGTACCTTTGGTCGAACAAGTTAGGTTCACCATTGACTTCGTTTTAATACTTTGGGTTGAACAAGTGGTTTCAATTCTGGTTTTATTTTTATTTTGGGTTTGCAAGAGGGTATCGCAAGCAGATTATACAAGCAAACGAGTTCGGTTCCGAAAAACTGTTCGGGATTGATCGGTTTGTATTTGTTCCAATTGACTTGAGTAAAGGGTTCTGTACCGTTAACTTACAAAAGACGAGGTAAGATGACGGATGGTGATAGACAGATTGTTCCGGTCAAGGAAAACAATTCGGCTAGTCTCGTATGTCCCATGTTGTCAAAAACGAATTATACAACATGGAGTATGAGAATGAAGGCGATCTTTAACGTGTATGGAGTTTGGGATCAAGTTGAACCGGGAACTGCTTTAAACGTGAAGAAAAACAACATGGCGATAGCGTTGTTGTTTCAGGCTATACCTGAAGATCAGATTTTACAAGTCGGTAATCTAACTACAGCCAAGGAGATGTGGGATGCGTTAAAGACACGGAATCTCGGGGTTGATCGGGTTAGAAAACTTAAAGATGAAAGATCATAGTTCAGTTGATGAGTTTGCAAGTTAATTATCTGGGTTGGCATCAAAATCGGCTTCTTTGGGTTCTACGATTGATGAATCCAAACTTGTGAAAAAGTTTCTAAACGGACTACCAAGGAAGTTCATTCATATGGTTGCTTTAATTGAACAAGTTGTTGATTTGAAGACAATTACTTTTGATGATGTTGTAGGATGATTAAAAGCATACGAAGAACGGATAAAAGATGAGGAGACTCAAGAGAACAACCAAGGTAATCTAATGTTTACTAAAACCGAGTCCTCACGTAATAGTTGGAACCGTAAATCGTATAAAGGAGAAAGGAAGGGACTGAGGTAGAGGTGAAGATTGGGACGATGAGGACCAAGATAGAAGTCAAAGCCGAGATGGTCAAGATCACAGGCCAAAACAGATGGGTCAAAGGAGAACAAATGATCGCCAAAGGGTAAAGAAGGATAGATCACATGTTCAGTGTTACCGTTGTGACGAATTCGGCCACTTTGCGTCAGGGTGTCCAGATCATTTGAAGAAACAGGAAGAAGCTAACTTAGCTGAAACCGATGATTTGGGTCCATCTTTATTTGTGATGAGGTGTGATCAAGAGACGGTTTTTCTTAATGAAGAATGGGTGATTCCTAAGCGTTTTGAGACCAAGTCAACGGAGAAATATACTTGGCATCTCGACAACGGAGCATCGAATCATATGACAGGCAATAAAGCTTACTTCTTTGAACTAAACGAAAGTGTCACGGGAAAGGTGAAATTTGGAGATGGATCTTGTATTGATATACGGGGAAAGGGATCGGTGTTACTTGTAGGGAAAACGGGGGAGAAGCGTTTGTTGACCGATGTATATTACATACCGGGTCTACAAAGCAATATCATAAGTCTTGGTCAAACAACGGAAGGTGGATGTGATGTTCACATGAAACGTGATTTGCTAACCATTCATGATGATACTGGTAAGCTTATAATGAAGGTGACAAGGACCAAGAACCGCTTATACAAGATCAACCTCAAGGTAACAAGCCCCGGTACACAAGTTAGCATGATTGGAATGAAGAATTTTATGGGTGGGGATCTACACAGAGTTGAACTGAAAGATGAGACACCAAGTACGAGTCTGAATCTTCTCAAAGATCCAAGTTCAATGGTGAAACCCAAAATTTTAAAGTCCAAGGAAGAATATTCAAGAACTTAAAGGATGTGTCAAGCAAGAGATTCACGCCCAAGGAAGGATGAGTATTGATCGAATGAAGCACGTGTTTGAACAAGCTAAGTGGAGTCCAAAGAACACTGCAGAGCCTCGGGAGAATCAAGTTGAAGACATGTTCGGAGTTAAAGACCCACCAATTTTGAGTCCGAAATTACGAGGGTGATTATTGGCATTTTACATACTTCAAGTCACAAGTCGGTGAACTTTGAGGATCAATATTGACAAGTTGGTCATAGTTGATTAAATTTCCTAATTATGTTATACTTATATTTAGTAATGTCTTGGCTAGCAAGTTTGGCTTAATCTATAAAAACCAAGTTGGGTTAGACATTATGAACAAGAGAGAAAAAAAACCGAGTTATGGTTTAGAGAAACCGAGGTATGGTTTAAGAGTTTGTAATCAATTTTTTGAGTTATATTTTCTGATTAATATATTGGAGGGTGTTATTCCATTCGCATTCGTGTTCGTGTTCTTATTATCGATTCTTGGACTTGAAAAACAATTCATACTTGATTAGTAATTTTTTAAATAGTTTTGGTAAGTTTTCATTAAAAAAAATTCACCTATTTATTAAAAGTGTGTTTAAGTTTAATTAACAATTTTAGTATTTTTTTAGCTAATGTGGAGCTAGCTCATTTTGTAGATGTTCTTTCCTCCTAGTGAGAGGTCTTTGGTTTAATTCCATATAAAGTGATACTTTAGTTTAGTTTAGTAATAAATAGGAGTTATTTACCATCAGTGGTTAAAAACAAAAAGTTTACTTACTCTCGCGTCAGCGTGGGCCTGGTTAAGACAACATAGTCTGACCATTGTAGAGTGGCTAGGGGATTCCCCTTCTGGGGGGTTGTGATGATCTCTGCCGCAACATAGAAAATTCACCTTAAAAAAAGTGGAATTAACTTGAAAAATTAATTGAGACAATGATTTATTTATTTATTTATTTATTTTTTGATCGGCTAAGGACATCACCTTGGTACCTCGTTTCGAAGCCCCATTTTCGCATCGTCCCTGAGGGCATAAGCCCTTTTAACGTCAAGGGGTGTATTTTTGCTGGCCCTAAGGAGTAAACCCTCTCACCTCTCCCCAACTAAGCTGGGGGTCATTGGCTGATGTTTTTTATTTAGGCTAGATGAGCATAATTTGAAACTAGTTATGAATAGTTTTCAATAACTTAGTTACTTACTTTTTGCACACTTCACATGTGTAGGTGTTGTAGGAAATAGGGTTCACAATTTTATTAAATCAATAATAAAAAGAAATAATAACGATACTCTCGTTAATCGTAGGAAATAATATAGTACAATACCGATTACAAAACTAAATGTAAATGAAAATAAAAACAAATACATATACCGAATCTTGATTCAGGCACTTCAACCGCATCATCTTCTACTAATTGTCTCTGCAAAAATAAAGTATATGTTGATGGTTTTTGGTTGAGGATCGTGTTTGACACGGGGCCCTTAAAACAGATTCCACGCCTCCTCTCAGACGGGCTGTTTCCCAGGGTACAACAACCGGAACAGTAGTCGTACTGCCGGAGATGGTCTTAAGCCCGAGAAAACACCGGGTTGTTTGGTGTTTGTAAATTAAGGAAAAGGAAAGTTGTTTTTCAACTTGAGAGTACTCCTCTCATTTGGTGAAAATGTTTCTAGTAATTTTGTCATGAGAATCTCGTATGTTTTTTTCATACCTCAACAAAATGAGCATAAGACTCATTTATAACTTGACAAAATAATTGAAACATTCTTCCAATTAATATTGTAATTAATAGGATTATTAAAACAATACTAAATTGCAATAATATGGATTTAAGTAGTAGACCGTAACTCCCATAGTACTTAATTGCATGAGTTGAAACAGTCACTCTGACTAAGTCAACTGACTGGTTTGACCAAGTCAATTGACTTAACAGACTCCTGCTCCAATGCTGTGTGAGCCGCGTGTTGACCAAGATGACGCGCACTAACCAGGGTGCTACCTGGTCATGCGCCACTATAGTCCTGCGCAGCTACTGAACATTACATGCGCGTGCAAGTTAGTCCGTTTGCGTCGTGCACGGACTAGGACGTCACCTAGTCTTGCGCGTACGTAGCCTATGCGACGACGCCATGTATTCTGGGGACGACCACTTCTCTGCGCACCTGAACTCATGCGCCACTTGATTACGGTTTCCGTCAACCGAGCAAACCTCTTTTTATATGGGGATGAAAACATTCTTTACTAGGACAAATTTTGCCTTGACGATCAACTCGTCCGGTGTAAACAAAACCGTGATTTCATGGATGAGCAACCTATCGGGAGCAAACCTCTTTTTAACTAGAAACCGGTTTCGGAGCGGAGACTTTTGGAAGAAATAAAAGTAATGAGTTTCTTATGGATTGTTAATCGGGGGAAATTAGTGGACATGACATGGGATTCATGGTGTTTGTTTGATACGGCAAAGATGGGATAGGCGTGCTTTAGATTGTATGTTTCGGATTTTTGTTTTTTCGGACTTTGTATCCTAGACTATTCGCTAGCCTCTTGCTAACTAGCTTATTAATAAAGTTTGTTTTGCCGTTAAAAAAAAAAAACTATCGGGAGCAAAGCAAATATCCTAAAACAGTTTACAACAAGGAATGTAGAATCAGGTTGTGACTAAAAATTATAGTTTTGACTTTTTGGCAACCCTATCCACATTTCACACCAACTCCTTTTTCCCATATTAAAATCAAACATTTAAATCATTCTATTGGTAACGACAGAATCAGTATTGAAGAAGATTTAAATATGTAACAACTTTTCCGAAATATGCGTTGAAATTAAATAAAAACATCATTTTCTTTTCTTTTGAAACTAGAATTAATGCTCCTAGAAAATGGACCATGTAATGTGTGCCCACCTCGTCATCCATTTGAAGTAGGTTATGGTCCAGGAATGGAATCACATTCTCAAACTGCAGGCTCATTATGCACAATGACCTTAAAGTGATGGGAAGTGAACACAAATGTGTAAGGGATGACAAAAAAACCGAGCCCGACGGGTATTAGGCCGGGTTCGGGAATAGTTTTAAAAATTTTGCGGGTTTGGGTAGGGTATGGGATTCGGTGATACCCGACCCGATTACCATACCCGTTTACCCGAACTATGAACCTACCGGTGAATTTTTTTTGTATATATATTTATTTATTTTAGTGATTATTTTTGTAGGTTCATCGTGTGCAAAATATATCTTGTTTTTAATATGATTTTGATAATTAGTGTTTATATTTTGTATGCTGTGAACTTTATACGGTTTTTTAGTTTTTTTATTGGTTATTTATTATTTTATAGTTAAATAAAATTTAATTAAATTTTTTACTAGGTTTCATTTTTATTTTAAAATAACAGAATAAATTTTTTTATAAAATTATTAAATCATTGGTTAATAATTGAATTGGAGAGAAAGGGACTTGATGGAACCACTACACAATCTTTTGCGTAAAAATGCCCTTGCTGACGTGTTGTTCACATGGAGAAAACGCCCTTAAACGACTTGAACCACTACACATGGTCTAAGTTTAAAATGTTGCATGTTTATTTTATATGCTTTTCAGTTTATAACAAGCTTGAATTGTAGTATCAACTTCCAATAAAGTTCTGATAAGTTTGTGTAAAATATAGGGGTCGCAATTTTAGATTAGATCTGAAAGTAAACAAGTTTTACGTGAGTTAATCCCACTCGTTTATTAAACACGTTAACTCAAACACAGAATGTTTACTAGGTGGGTTAATCTAAGTTCAAATTAAGATTTAAATATGATAAAAATGTTTTAAAAAGTTTGATTTTTTTTTATTTTTCATGTAAATTATTTATACTTAAAAATTGAAATTAATTTGCCATTTTCCTCTTCGTTTCTAACACTTAAATTTCATTAATTTAACTAGCGATTTTCTTATCATTTTCATTTGTCTCCTTTAATATCTAAATATGTAACCTCTAATATCTAAATATGTAAAACCAATTTGTCTCCTCTAATATCTAAATATGTAAAACCAAGTTTGTTGAGTGGGAATTAGAGAAAAGAGGAAACAAAAGTAATTAAAAGCACTAATAACAAAATTGTTCGTTTGAAGTTTAGTTATCCGTTAATCAAATTGTCGGAGCCATATTTATCACATGTGGGGGTTCTACCTAGGGATATCCCAATCTAGGTGAAATGAGTAATCAGTACAGGCTGGCCCATGGTATTAGCCGGAGCTCCACCGGTTGCACCACTTGCCGTTCTAAAAAAAAAAAAACTGAAGTACCCAATACACGGGCCGGACATGACTTGATTTTAAGTGTTCGACACGGAGACGACACAAAAACAATTTAGGTCGTGTTAGGTTCAACTATTTAACCAATAAATCCGACATAATTGGCACAATGACTATTTTCTTTTGTTAAATAGAAAATTAAATAACAAGACCGTTTCACGTAATTCACTCAAACTTTTAATCTCTAATCTTCTCTTCCAACCTCTCACCCATGTTGTCAACGACCATCCCACCCCCTCCCAAACCATGAATTCAGCAATTGAGCCTGTTACTATCCCGTTTGTGGTGTTCAAACATATTGAGTGTTTGATTACTGTGGGAAAATTAAATAACAAGGAAATGGTGTTTGGTTTCTTTGGGAAAATTAAATAACAAGGATGTCGTAGGTACCAAAGCAAACACGAATATTAATAACTTTATATGGGGTTTTGAGGGAAAGAAAATACAAGAAAGAGGTGTCTAGAGTTGAAGCAAAGATAAGGAGGTGGTAGTTAGACCACACGAAGTGAGAGCGTGGAGAGGCAAGGCAAGCCCCTTCACGCCACCCACACCGTCCCCTTTTATTCCATTTTTATATTTACACCTTAACCCCTTCATTTTTAGTCATTTCTTTTAAGGAGACACACATATGGTCCTAATTATTTGCTCACTCGTCACAGCATTTGCCAATTTTACTATCGTGTTTTAGAATTGTCAATGTTTGATACCATCTTGAGTCAAGGCAATGGTGAAGGTAAAGTTTACTTATTATTGGCAACCGGAGCCCCTTTGTTTTCTAACCCCATTCCTAGTTCCACTGCCTCTCACATTGGAATTGATGCTACGGGTATGTTTGGTAAGGAGCTTTTAAGAGCTTTTAGAATTTTCAAGCTTTAAACTTTTAAGAAAAAACTTCTACTCAATAAAAAGTCTTGTTTAATTGAAGGAACTGGAAGCTTTTAGGTTGAGAGAAAAAGCTCTATAGTGAAAAGCGTTTAAGAAAATGTTTTTAATTAGTAAATGACACAAATACGCATTCTATTTTTAAAATAAAATAAAAACCTTCATTACAAGCTTTTAATTATGTCTATTTTGGTCATTTTATACATTTTATTAAAAGCTACAGCTACTCTGCTAAATATCAAAATATATTTAAAAAGCTTCCATCCACCAGTTAGTTTTGCCAAACATACCCTACAACTACAATTTCTTGTGATAATCAAATTCACGAAAAACACATTCTCCATAACTCCACTAATTACCTTAAGAATGTATTTAGCAAAATATAAGTGCTAGGTAGATCCACTTCTAGTACTTTCCTATTTGAATAAGTACATACATCACCGAGCTCATAACCGTAGATCAAATAAAAATAATAAAAAATAAAAACATTATTTGACAAGCATGCAATCATCCCAAGATATGTAGAAAGAAAAAGGGCAACATAAACACACTCTTTTTACCCAAACTCCAAAAGTTTAACTTCACCATTGAAGAAACACCAATCTAACAATCTATATATAACAGCACATGCATATGAGTACACAAAAGGATAGGATTCTCATTGATATACAGTAGGACAAATACAAGACTCTTATATAAGATCGGTACAGAGTTTCAACTATAATCTATCTTTCACAGCTACGTATAGCGAATTCTCTCCCGCGGACTGGATCCCTTCCTCTTGTGACGAAGGGAGGTATTTATAGACCCCTGAGGTGGTCTGTGATTGGTTGTAGGGAGAATGACAGCCGGCTCGTACGATTACAGCCGTTGTCGTCATTTGCGCTGTCGCTCTGTAATTGGTCCACGTGTATTGTGATTGTCCTTTCTGTCCTTTTCTGTACCTCGTACCTGCAGGAGATTATGGAGCAGGGAATGGACGCCTCTGATTGGCTATGTGTCCATGTCCTTGTCGGGTGACACCTGTCCCGTATTAGGTAGCGTGCGCCAACTTCTAGAATTCCACGTCATGTTACTGCATTGACGTGTGTATGAGTGTAGGGTCGTGCGCACGCGCGGGTACATATCTCTTCAAGTCCCCCTAGTCTAGTGTGTTGTATGCGTAGCATGCGAGACGCTGGACTCAGTAGAAAAGAGGTGCTAATGCGGGGGATTTTTGTGCTCTTCTTGTAACTTCTGATACTTGTGCGCAGTGTGATGCAAGTGGTTATGTCGCGGACGTCAGTAATTAATGCATACATCAAAACTGTCAGGGTGCGTAGATGAAGCGAAAGGTTGGTAACCGGAGCGTCCCTAACAGTTGTACTGTGTCAGGGACGTGGTGGGCCCTCCTCGCCGTTTCGAGTGCTTTTTTTCTCTCTCCTGACGTGGCGTGTAATTTTTTGGTTGGCTAGTTGTTCCATATTCAAAAACCGTTAGTGGCACGCGTAAACACCCTATTTAATCCCCTTTTTCATCCATCTTTTTCCACACTTTAACCAAATCTTCTAGCAAATTTCTCTCAATTGTTCATCATTTTTCTCACACTTTTCTCACTGTTCTTTAGTATCCGAAGGGTGTTTTATACATTGATAGATGGAAAACATTGTGAACAATCCGAAGAAAAAGCGCAGGGGTTCTAGGAGAAGGGATGATGGCTCGAAAAAGGGGCCACCGCATGCCAACGAGGTTACGGCGATTTGGGGCAAAGATGAGTTCAGGAAGTTTCGGAGGGAGTATGGGTTTCCCTCTTCGTATGGTGTGGAGATACCCGCTCCTGATAAGACGATCCTTGAACCCCCTGTTGGGAAGGTGGGTTTGTATGCCTCTTATTTTCGGGACTACAACTTTAGGGTCCCCATCACTAGGTTTCTGAGCACCTTCGTGCAGGCGGTGGGTGTGCATATTAATCAGATCCACCCGGGTCTGATGTCAAGGCTAATGTTTTTTGAGTTTTGTTGCCATGCCCATAAGATAGAGCCCTTGGTGGACATGTTTTATGTTTTTTACAGCCTCAGTTTTGTGGAGAGTTGGCTCTCTTGCAGGCCGCGCGCTGGGGTGTCTGCATGTGCCGTGGCTGGTATGAAGAGCTTCCGGGAGTGGAAGCCCAAATTTTTCTGGATTAACAAGGGGGTTATTCCAATAGAGATGGGTCGTTTGGATCCTGCTGAGGGGATAGGGAAGGCGGTCTTGATTGATTATAAAGACCAGGAGTGGTTTAAGACTTTAACCAGTCATCCCGTGGATCTTTGTAAGATTTGAAGACTGGGTTAGTGATGGCTGGCATGAGCATAAAGTACGACGTGAAGGGTCGCAACCCGCATCTTACTGAGGACGGGAAAGGTTAGTTGGTGTCTTTGTTGTTACTGCTCTTTGCGCTTGAGTCATTATTATCATTGATTTGCCTTTGTGTTTGTTTCGCTTTTAGATGCCGATAGTTTGTATGTGTAAGACCCACCCCGTTTAAAGAGGTATTATGAGAAGATTTACGAGTTAATAAACTTAATTTGAAAGTTTCAGATTTTGTCATTTAGAGCTCAATAAGTTTTTGACAAAATATTTGCACATGTATCTCATGGTTTAAACATATGTATGATGATTTTAATAGCGAAAACGTTTTCAATGGCACCTTCCAAAACTAAGTTTATAACCCTTTTAGCTCAAAAGTTGCGGAAGCGGACGAGTCTTGTGCGTTCGGATCTTTATTCAATTCTTGATCATCATCCATTCAGTATAATAGAGTACCTGAGGGTTAAACGCGAGGAAATAACCCATTAATACGTTATTATGAATGTCTAGTATTGAAAGAATAATAAAATGAAGTTTTTTTTTACATAACCTTTACCCGGGCGGGTAAACCTGCTGTTAGAAACTACCCTTTTTTATCAGAACCTTTACCCGGGCGGGTGAGTGTTTTACCCGGGTGGGTAAACCTGCTGTTAGAAACTACCATTTTTCTTGCACCAAGCTGCACTTTTAGTGCAGCTTCAAGGCCATTTACGGGGATTCTTGGGACTTGTGAATGAGTCATAATACGTACCTCTTACATGATTAAAGATATGTTTGGATTCATTGTTCGGTTTCTAACCCCAAAACCATGAATTATATATCCATCTTTAAGCTGACCGGTTAAGTTTTATACATGACAAATTCATAAGATTTTATGATCTCCAAGTTCTAGTTGTGGTTTTTGCCCACTTGTCAAGTCTCAGCTTGACTAGGGAATTTATGCCCAAGTCATTTATGCCGTGATTGCGGTGCCTCGTGTCCATGGCCACATGTGCCATTTCTCTCGGTCTTGTACGCTCGCCCTCTATGACTTACGGCATGGTTTTTATCTGTTGTTTTCTATCCCTTGGAAATCACAATTTCCATTTTGAATTAAATGATATACCCATAAATACACTCAAGCAACTAGCACGAGTTCGTTACCGACTAACTGTTAACTCTTGGCCTAAGCTATTGTCTATCTAGCATTTTACCCAATTGACCCGATAGTCTAATTGGGATATTAACAACCTTCATCTAAGGCCATCTTCTATGAATCGTGTATCTTATTTATGCTACTTTTTGTGACATTTCAATGTCTAATTCCTAAATGCATATACAAAGGTATAATTAAGCATATAAACATACTAGAGACATATTAAGAATTAAGTCATCGAGTGACTTACCTTATGCGAGCTTCCTCTTTACCTCAATCTGAGACTCCTTGGCTATCCAAAGTCTCTTGTATTCGCACCTATGAGGTGAATGATCACTTAGGTTGTTAGAACCTAATTTTTACATGTATAAGCATTATTGGTCATGTTTTACCAACATACGTGTTTTCATCAAAGTATCTATGCCCAAGTGAAATCGAGTTTCATTGAGGCATTTTATCAAACACTTGGTAGGCGTGATTTTTCCTAACTTTAGTTTTAGGACTTAAGGACCTCATGGATCCATCCTTGACCAAGATTAACATTACTAGCACGTTAATATTACTTTTTTTTTCTCACAATCTCATAACTTCATGCTTAGGAGATGCTACAATTACAAATTAGGTGTGGTCCTCAACTAATGATAAAACCCAACTTTCACATATTCAACAATTTCACATGGATCACACAATTCATGCATGTATTAGCATCTTTTGACTAGATTAAACATGATTAAGGTTCCCTAATGCTAGAGCAACCTCTAATGATCACTAATTTAACATTTACAAAACACCCAAGAATTTTCACCATGTTCATATATGAAGTATACATCAAATTGAACCAAATAATTGATACCTTTGGGTGTGTTGGACCTTAGATGATCCCTTTTTGCTTAATGCACGGATTTCCCCTTTGATTTTGGCCTGATTTGGGTAAGAATTGGGGTTTTGGGTTAGTGTGTGTGTTTTGTGGTGTTTGTGTGTGTTGAAGTCGATCTCCAGGATATGGAGATGGCTTCCTTTTCATTTTTTTTATTTTGTTTAGCCATTATGGCCTTATGGCAGTTTTGGCCCCTCTACTACACACAAGAAATTGTTGTTTTAACTAGAACCACTAACCAAGTTAGTTTCTAGTTATGGTCTTAGTATTATTAGTCTCATGGTATTTAACCAAGTTAACTACAAGGTTGAGTATTTTGTATCATTTGGTATTTGTTTAGCTTAATTAAGCCCAAAACGTTAATAATAGAATTATGACGCGTTTGATGGATTTTGGGGCGTTACAGTATGACTTGCTGTTGGGCGGGGACAATATGGGCTTTGCGTTCAGGGAGCTGGCAGATGATGAACTTTACATCTTAGAGAAGGCGTGGGATACGCTGGTTCGCCCTCAGTTGGATGTGGTGGTGCAGGACAGGGCCCCGCCGCAGCTGCTAATAACTGAAGCAGGTGAGTCCTCACTGCTCTTTGCTAATCCCTCGCCCGTCAACATGTTCATGCGGACGGGCTTTCCTTTAATTGTTATTTCCAGTGACGAGTCTTCTGACTCGTCCACGTCTTTCTCTCCGCGTTCGTCGTCCTCAGGCATTAGTGAGCTGAAGTCGTCCCCTGTTCTTGTTGTGGATGATAGCAATAAGGAGACTGAGGATGGTGATTATCTCATTCATCGAATCATCAAGCCGCGGTTGGGGGGAGTTGGGGGGAGCACTGGAGGTGAAGATTGTTGTTTTGTTTTGAACCAAGAAGTGGTTAACAAATATTTTGAAAATTACCAACCTTTTGAACGAAGCTACGTTGAACTTTCGATGTGTTCGTTCAAGGGGAGTCATCGGTGAAGTTGACGGAGGAGGTGCGGGACGTGATAGCGACGAAATCCGTGTCAGCTGAAGCAACAGGGACTGTGCTTGTTATGGATGACGTGCCTCGCAAGAAAAAACGCTCCAGGCGCGCTGGGTCTAAGGGCAGAGAGACTGCGGGAGATTTGACACCCCCAGTTGCGAAAAGGGTAAGGTTGGATGAACTTGTTCACTCCGCAGAGGATAGCTTGCTGGGTAAGTGCATATGCTCCTCTTCTTATGTTTGTGCGTTGTAAATATTGTTGCTTATTGTTCGCGTTTTTTGTTTTTGTAGCGGACTTGCTAAGTGTTGGTGCGCAAGAGAATGTATCAACGGCTCCATTTGCTGAAGGCTTTAACATTGATCCGCCCCAGGAGTATAAATCTCCAAATCAAGAGATTCATGAGCCTGCCCAGACTGGGGTTCAGGGTGATGCACTTGTACTGTCTTCTCCTCTACGCCAGCCGTCGCCTCCGCGCCAACCTACGCCCGTGTGTCAGCCAACGCCTCCGCGCCAGCCGACGCATGCGCGTCTGCCCACGCCTCCACAAGACATGTTGGAGACTAGTACTGGGCGGGTTTCGCCCCCTGATGTGAGTGAGTGTTATGGGCAGGGCATCGAGATGAACATAGATGATGATGATGAAAAGAGGGTGACCACAGAGCCGGGTGGTAGTTTTTCGAATGCCTCTCCCCATGGAGGTGGCGAATCGTCTGCTGGCATATTTGTGCCGAACTGGACTCTGACTCCTGACACCCGTTTTCTGGATGTGGAAAATTGTCGCCAGTTTTTGGCTAACCTTGTTCCCCCTACGGAGCGTGAGTACCAGGCCACGCGTCCCCGTGGTGATCTGTTGGATGATCACATCATGAGTGTGGCAAACATGTTGTCCACGTTTGCTGAGTCGCTGGCTCACGACCGTAACAGGTTCCACCAGGATTTAAAGCACGTGACTGATGAACGCGACCAGATGCACAAGAAGTTAAAGCATGCCAAGTGGCATGTTGTTACCTTCCGCGAGGAGCGGGATAGGCTACAAGGGCAGTTGTCCGATAGGGAGTAGCAGTGGAAGGTTGCTTGTGCTAAAACGAATGTCAAGCTGGAGGCGGCCGCGAAACGGATCAGTGAAACTAACTTAAAGAATGAGGAAGCTTCCAAAGAGGTGTCCCGCATGGAGAGGCTTGTGAAGCAACATTACAACAAGTTGCTTGAAGCTCGTGACTTGTTGAGAGAAAAAGATGATGAGATTGCCCAACTGAAGGCAGTGAAGGAGGAGGTGGATAAAGACAACTTACTGTTGCAGCAGCAGAACACCGACCTCGAATGAGAGCTGTTGGATACTCGCGAGTGGTTGCTCACCAGTTGTGTCCCTAAGGTTTGTCTTTATTTCTTACCTTTGTGTCTTCTCTTTCAGTGGGCTTTGATTTTTGTACTAAAAGTTTCTTTTTTTTATGGTCGCACAGGTGGCTTATTATGTGAAGAACTGCGATCAGACGCGCCAGGCTGCTGCGGCAGCGGCAGTGAACGCTGCTACGAAACTTGTGGGGCGCAAGGCGGGGTTTTTGGAGGGCTATCAACATGCCAAAGATGGCAAGGCCCCAGAGCAGTTCGCGTTGCACGGTCGAGATCTTGATGTTGTGCTTGCTAAGAAGGCTGCGGAGTTTGACCAGTTAAAGTATGAACTGGTAGATTTTGTTGCTAGCCACCGAGATCGCCCACAGTCGTTTGACAAGCAGGGCCTCGTGCATACGCGGCGCGAGTATGCCCTTAGGAGGGCGACGAAGGTGGATGCGCCCTCAGGTGATCTGACCGAGGCTAGTGAAAAGTTAGACCTGTCCGGTTCAGAAGAAGATGATGAGTACAGCGACGCGTCGTCAGAGTTTAAAGATTGAAGACTGTTGCCGCTGTATTTTACTTTTGTCTGTAAACATATGAAACATCTTTAGTATATTGTGCATGTGGATGAACGTTTTGCTTTTGTGAAACCAGGTTTTAATATAACATGTTGGTTCTATATTTGCTATTTATGTTTATTGTTTCTCGTCATATTTAAATGTGCGGCGTAGTTTAGGCTCATGGTTGATGCACGCGACTATATTTTTGAGTTCGGTATTTTGTAATACGATCCGTTTTAGTTGTCGGGCAATGTATTTTAACCGTGTCGCGTGGAATTTAGAGTGTTGCATCTTAGCCATGCAACTGTTTGTCGTTGGACGTTGTATCTTAGCCATACAACATCGCGTTTTAGGACGTTGCATTTTTCATGCAAGGTTTAGTGTGCACAGTACTTCGTACTGCACGTTTAGGTAGTTGCATCTTAACCATGCAACTGTTTGTTTTTGGAGGTTGTATCTTAACCATAGAACGTCAATTTTTAGGACGTTGCATTTTTCATGCAACGTCTAGTGTGCGCAGTACTTCGTACTGCGCGTTTAGGTAGTTGCATCTTAGCCATGCAACTGTTTGTTTTTGGACGTTGTATCTTAACCATACAACGTCAAGTTTTAGGACGTTGCATTTTTCATGCAACGTTTAGTGTGCGCAGTACGAATAGTTGCATCTTAGCCATGCAACTGTTTGTTGGTCTTTAAGAGTGATTAGTCGTAGGAAAAGTTTGTAAGGCAAAGAAATTATCGTTCTCATTCGATTAAATGGCTAAACAGCTTTCATTACAATTTTGAGGTTGTCTACATGTAACATTTTCTAAGCTGAGCTGCGTTCCATGTGCGAGGGATGGGTTTTTAATCCAGGGTTGATAGTTTATATGCTCCCTTGCTGAGGACTTCGATGATGCGATACGGCCCTTCTCAGGTAGGTGTTAGCTTGCCCTACGGAATTGCGCCGCTGGCTTCGTTGTTTCTGAAAACAAAGTCCCCTGCGCAGAAGGTGTGCAGCTTGACTTTGGTGTTGTAGTACCGTTCCAACTGCCTTTTGTAGTTCGCCTTTCTGGCTGCTACTCTGTCGCGGCGTTCTTCTATAAGGTTCAAATTGATGCGCAGCTCTTCGTCGTTGTTGGTGCGAGTCACTGATAGGACTCTTGCTGATGGGCATCCGATTTCTGCTGGTATCATGGCCTCAGAGCCGTATGTTAAATTGAATGGAGTTTCACCGGTGCTCGTTTTTGTTAGTGTGCGATTAGCCCATAGCACGCTCGGCTCCGCCCAGGCTTTCCCTTTAATGCCCAGTCTTGACTTGATGCCTTCCACCAGACTTTGGTTTGCTCGCTCCACTTGGCCATTGCCCTGTGGGTGTGTGACCGAGGTGAACACTGGCTGGATATGTAGGTCTGCATACCATTTTAACAGCCCTTTATCTTCGAATTGGGTCCCATTGTCTGTGACGATTGTCATAGGCAACCCGAAATGGTAGATGATGAATTCCCAAATAAACTTCTTCACGTGGTTGGCTATGATTTTGGCGAGTGGCTTAGCCTCTACCCATTTCGTGAAGTAGCCGATTGCGACTATCAGGTATCGTCTCTTTCCCGTTGTCATTGGGAAAGGTCCTACAAGATCAATGGCCCACTTCTGAAATGGCCATGCGGAGCTTACTGGGATCAAGTCATTTTTAGGGCGCAACGTGTTATGCGCATGTCGTTGACAGGAATCACATTTGCGGATGATTTTTATTGCGTCGAGGTGCATGCTCGGCCAGTAGTATCCTGCATTCATGATTTTAGCTACTACCATATGTGGCCCTGCATGTATCCCACAAATTCCTTCGTGTATTTCTCGCACCAGGTAGTCTGCATCGACCGCGTCTACACATTTGAGCAATGGCACCAAGTAGGACTTTCGATATAGCACGCCGTCTTGCATTTGGTAATGTAGGGCTTTGTGTTGTATCTTCTTGGCTTCTGCGCGTGGTTCTGGCAGTGCGCCTGTAGTGAGATAGGAGACTATTGGGGTCATCCAGCTGTCAACACCCGTTTGGATAACATGAACTTCCTTGGGTGGAACAGACGGTTCGTTTGCTAGGTGGCCAAAGCTTTTTGATGCCATCTTGCTTAGAGCGTCCGCCGGCTTGTTTTGACTGCGACTGATGTGGTCGATCGTGCAGCTAGGGAAGTTGCTCATGAGCTCCTTTGCTCGTTAAAGATACATGATCATGGATGGTTCCTTTGCTTCGTATTTCCCTATGATGTGGCTTGCCACTAACATTGAATCGACATGCGCGAATACATGTTTTGCGCCCAACTTCTGCGCGATTCGTAGCCCCGCGAGGAGGGCTTCGTACTCCGCTTCGTTATTAGTGATTTTGAATTCAAGCCTGATTGCGTAAGTGAATTCTTTTCCTTCAGGGCTAATGTGTCGAACCCCGGCCCCTGTGCCGTCTTCATTCGATGCTCCATCTGTGTAGAGGTTCCAGATGGCTTTCTCGTCACACGTCGGTTGCGGCTTGATGTGTGTAAATGTATATATATAAAAATAACACAAGCTTTAATTAAAACGATTCACCTAAAAACTACACACGCACGGCAAGTGTATCGGTCGCAAAGCAGTAAACAGATAAGACCGAGTATCGAACCCAAAGACGCGAATGCAACTCTAGATCACAACCTATACCGAATACTAGCCTAAATAAATATATACTTAAATTGGGGGTATTTTAAACTACTAATTACAAACTTAGAAGAAACTAAATTAAAATAACCTCAACTTCGTATACGAACCTAGGAGCTTGGAGAAATCGGATAGGAAGAAGGCTGGTTACTTAGGTAAAATCCCTAGACACTAGTAATAAATCATAAATCTGGTAATTAACTTGAGACCCTATTCTTATCTAACAAACCTCCTGTCAAAGATAGCTCACTAGACTCAAGGCGGGACAAGTGTAGAAATGCTAAGATGGATCTGGATCGCCCTAGCGTACCAAAATCCCACAGAAATCAGATTAAAACCTCTCCTGGATTAAAACCCTCAAACTATGAAGCAGACTTAAACTCTACTGAAGAAAACCTAGGAAAACTCTAAACACGGACAAGTAGCGACTCCCGCCCTAGCGCTTGCCAACTACCGAACAATGCCTAGTTAGTTACCTAGCAATCTCGAGTTAGATTTCTCACCCTCAAGAATGGACTGCACGTCTTAGTTAATTTATTATATTAGTTTGTTATACTTGTGTCGTACTCCAACTCCAAATACTAGCACGCTAACCTAAGTTGACAAACTAGATTGATTTATAGACCTAGGGGGTATCTCTACATGCCTAGCTCCACAAAACCAATAAACAAACTTCAAATAAAATTAACACCAACACACATATATCAAATCCAACAATAAACTTAAAATCATGTAATCCTACACATCAAAATTAAAAACCAAGAATCATTAAAAACTGCAAATTACGTGTCTAGTTCATAAACCTAAGCAACCATAAAAGTCTAGCTCATAATTATAATTAGAAACATAAATTCAAAGTTTATAAAAAACAATTTCATCATGTCTATAAAAATATAGAGCGAAAACTAAACCTAACCCAAGGCTCGTTGGCTATTGATCTTTAACGTGCCCGTGGCCTTTTCTCCTTCCGTGCTCGTTCGATCGTCACCGCTTGAATATTGACTTTTGCTTCTGCCGCTGTGCGATTGTCAAAGAATTGCAATTGTTGAATGAACGATTAATAATTCTCCTCTCTTTTCAATATGTTGCCGTCGTGAAACATATATCTATCCATAATAAATCACCCAATTTTAACTTGGGCTTTGGGTGACAATTGACAAGGCCTCGTGCCTTTTGTTTTTTCCTTTTTTTTATATTATTATTATTATTATTATTATTATTTTTATTATTATTATTATTATTACTCGGTGTTTTACACTCGGGTGTTCTTGGCTTGACCAAAGTTCATCGTTTACGCTCCAACGTTCACACGAACACCTACCAAAATATAAAATAAATAAATAAGTACTAAAAATTAATAAAAATCTATACAATGACAAAAATAGGCCAACAAACGAATACACGCCTAAAACTACTAAAAACTATATACAAAAGACTCAATTATAACTTAAAATACATAGGAGAATAGATGTGTTTTACGACACATCACGGCTCTTGCTCTGCTTTGCATTCTTCGATTTTTTCTTGTGGCACTTCAGCTATGAAATCGGCTAGGACTTGGCCTTTGATGGCTGGACGAGTTTTGTATGCGATGGTGTGTTCGCCTAGCTCTATAGCCCACTTTGCGAGTCTCCCCGAGACCTCTGGCTTAGATTGGACATTGGTTAGCTTGTAGTCACTCAACACATTGATTGGGTGGCCTTGAAAATATCTGTGCAATCTACGTGAGGCATGGACGAGGTCCAGTACTAGCTTTTCCATGGTTGTGTACCTTGTCTCTGCGTCTGTCAGGACTCTGCTGATGTAATAGATGGGGTCTGCACCAGTTTTCGATCAACCATTAGCACCGTGCTTATTGCCTTTTCCGTGGCGCAGAGGTATATTGTCAATGGCTCTCTTGGGAGCGGTGCGGTGAGCGTTGGGAGGTCCATCAGAAATTCTTTCATTTCTTGAAATGCTTTTTCCGCCTCGGCGGTCCATTTGAATTGGTTCTTTTTCAGACAGTTCTTCAGTGTTTCGATGAATGGAATAGATTTGCTCGCGTGATGTGATAGGAAGCAGTTAATTGCCACCAGACGCCCATTCAGCGTTTGCACTTCTTTTAGTGTGGATGGGGAGGGCATTTGCGCTATGTCTTGAATTTTTTCTGGGTTTGGTCGGAAACCATCTTTAGTGACCACGATGCCCAGGAATTTCCCCTCTTCCATCCCGAATGCGCACTTGCTTGGATTCAGTTTCATGTGTATTTCTTTCAAGTGCTTGAATGTTTCTTCTATGTCTTTCAGCATTTGGTCTTCTTCTTTGCTTTTGATGACTAAGTCATCCACATAGACTTCAAGGTCTTTACCGATCTGTTTTGCGAATGCGCGGTCCATCAACCTCTGGTACGTGGCGCCCGCATTCTTTAGGCCGAATGGCATCTTAGTATAGCAAAACACTCCCTTGTCGGTATGCAAAGCTGTTTTATCCTTATCCTCTAGCGCCATTTGGATTTGATGGTATCCTTTGTAGGCATCTAAAAAACATTTGAATCTGAAGGGCGCCAGTGAGTTGATTTTTAGGTCGATCTCAGGGAGAGGGTAGCAGTTATTTGGGCAGGCTTTGTTGAGGTCTGTGTAATCCACACACATCCTCCAGCTGCCGCTGCTTTTCTTGACCATTACTGGGTTTGCTACCCAGGTTTGATACCTTGTTTCTCCTAGGATGCCAGCTTTCAACAACTCATTTACTTGCTCGTTCATAGCTTCTGTTTTCTCTGCGCCCATGCTTCTACGCTTCTGCGCGATGGGTTCAACCGAGCGGTATGTGTTTAACTTGTGTTGGGCGAGTTCGCATGGGACCCCGATTGTGACACCCCAGGAAAATCCCACATCGGCCGTGGCCAGGAGAGATCCTTGGTTCATAAGTAATGTCTTGTCTCTTAAATCACCAACGCGTTTTGGGGCTTAATGTTAGTGGATGAGAGGAGAATTCCACAGTTAAGCGTGCTCAGGTGGGAGAAATTTCAGGATGGGTGACCTCCTGGGAAGTCTCCACTTGGGCAACCAAAAACAAATCCGTGAGCTCTGGATGGGCAAAGCGGACAATATTGGTGATGAGAGGGGCGGGGTGTTACAGATGGTATCAGAGCCACTCCTGTGCCGTTCGGGATGGTGGGTGCACACCTCATCAGGGACGATGAGACTCTAATAGGGTTTGAATGTGACACCCCAGGAAAATCCCACATCGGCCGTGGCCAGGAGAGATCCTTGGTTCATAAGTAATGTCTTGTCTCTTAAATCACCAACGCGTTTTGGGGCTTAATGTTAGTGGATGAGAGGAGAATTCCACAGTTAAGCGTGCTCAGGTGGGAGCAGTTTCAGGATGGGTGACCTCCTGGGAAGTTTCCACCGGGGCACCCAAAAACAAATCCGTGAGCTCTGGGAGGGCAAAGCGGACAATATTGGTGGTAAGAGGGGCAGGGTGTTTCACCGATCATGTCTGATGGCTGCCACGCGAAGACGTCCATGTTTCTTCTGAGGAGTTGCTTGAGGTGGTCCCTGATGTTCTCGGAGATTGCTGGTCCCAAAGTGATGGTTTGCTTTGGGAATTCTGGGTTAAGGATCCACTTCTCTGGCTCTACTCGTGGGCATGGCCTTAGCATTTTTGCTGGATGGGGCTCCGTGGTCATGGTGCACTCCCTATTGGCCCATACGATTGCCACACCGTTTGGGGTGGGGAAACCTATGGCGCCGTGGACTGTTGAAGTAACCATATTGTATGCTGCCATGGAGTCCTGTCCCAAAATGACGTCATATTTGGATTTTGTTGGGATGACGAGGAAAGTGACCTCCTCAGTTCTTGAACGCCCGTATGCTCCCAAGGTGAGGGGAAAAGATATCTCCCCGAGTGGGGTTACAACTTCGTTTGAAAATCCCATGATCGGAGAGTTGATGGGACGTAGGCGCTATTTGTCTTCGTCATCCAACAGGTCGAAGCATTGGCCATACATGATGTCGGAATTACTTCCTGTATCCATAAATGCTCGGGTGGTGCGGTAGTGATTGAAGATAGCCGTGACTATAATTGCGCGGGTGGAGGAGGGTCCACCTTTGACCACAGGGAAACAGGCTTGTTGTTCCTTCCACTCCGCAGTGTTATCAGGCTTACGCTTTTGTTGCCGGCGTGCCCCCCTCCCCGTGTATCATCATGCTTACGTTTTTTATCTTTTTCGGTGGTGGTCCCGCCGCTTGTTTGCGTTCTACATTTTGCAACAAGTGACCAAGTTTGCTAGACTTTAAGGCGTCTTCGATGGCTTGTCTCAGTTGGTAACATTTGTCAGTGTCATGACCTATATCCTGATGATAGGCGCAGAACTTGTTGTGGGCTAAGCCTTCTCTTCTTTTTATGACTTTTGGTTCTGGGAAGTCGATGTTCTCTGTGGCCAGGACTTGTGCCGGTGTTTTCGTCAGCGGTGTCCAATTGTTGTGGCTTCTTTTCCCTGACCTTTGAGCCAATGACGTGTTATGCTTGTAGTCTGGTATCTCTGCGGGTTTGCTTGCTGTTTGAGTGGCTCCTTGGAGCCTGGTCCATACAGAACTTTGGCCTTTTCTTTCATGTCTATTGTTGCGGTTGCGCGCAACTTGTGCCTGTGTGTCTGTGTACTGGGGTGCTTGGATTCTGCTCCAGACGGATAGCTCTCGCTCAGTTTTTGCATAGTGTTTTGTGCCCCGCATTATTTCTTCCCAGGTGTTGGGCATTCCAGTACATCCTGCCAGTGTGCGGATTAGTGAATCGCACCTGACTCCTTGTGTGAAAGCTGCTTTCATGAGTTCGAAACCAATTGGCCCGATTTGGAGGGCTTCACGGTTGAACCTGGTAATGTAATCCTCAATGGATTCATTGTCTCGTCTCTTGACCTGCAAGATGTCTATAGAGTCGCGCTCTATTCTTTTGTTCGGGCTGAAATGGTCGGAGAACTTATCAGTCAGTTCTTTCAAGTTGTCTATCTTGTCATTTGGCAGGCTGTCGAACCATACTCGCGCAGCGCCCATGAGCGTCTGCGCGAACATGTGACACCACGCGGGCAGGCTCCACCTTGCACACTTTCCTACGATTTCAAAGCTTCTCAAATGGTCGTCAGGGTCGCTTGTGCCATCGAATTTTCCCAAAGTGCTTGGTATTTTTGTTCTTGGGGGTAGTGTGGCGAGCGCGATGCGCGATGTGAATTTCGACTTCTCGCTGAAAGAGGGAGGATAGTATGGTTGTGTGAGGTCGTCCTCACCGGACATCAAGTGTGCTCGATCAACAGTGTTGGTCAAGAACTGGCTTGTGTCACGGTGGAAACGACTTTGGGACTCGTCAGAGTCTTCCCTCCAAGTTGGGTCAGTCACCTGATTGCTCCCGTCATCATGTCCTGTAGCCTTGGATGGCCCCTCCGATATGGTGACAGGCCTTCCTTCGCTGAAGGACAGCGCGCGGGGTGCCTCCCTTAGCTGTTGTTCTTTTAGTTTCTGCATAAACGCTTGCTTCAGGGCTTCCTTTTGCTGGGCGTACCATACCTCCGGACTAACCATCGGCGTCGTACGACCAACTGGGGAAGCCTGAAGATTGTCTGTAGCGAAATGGAAAGATGGGGTCTGTCTGGTCCCGGAGGACGGAGTATAACCCGCATCTGTGACGTTAAACTGCTCATCTGTGGCATCATTAGGCTGGCTGGTGTTTGCCTGAGCAACGCCAGTGCCTGATGTGCCTTCGGTGAAATTTGGTGTCGCAGGCAAAGAACTCATAGCTGGTTTTTAGAAAGATAAAAGTTTTTAAGTTTGCTGTTCTTGAATGCTCAAAAGACGGATGGCGCCAATGAAGAAACACCAATCTAACAATCTATATATAACAGCACATGCATATGAGCACACAAAAGGATAGGATTCTCATTGATATACAATAGGACAAATACAAAACTCTTATATAAGATCGTTACAGAGTTTCAACTATAATCTATCTTTCACAGCTACGTATAGCGACTTCTCTCCCGCGGACTGGATCCCTTCCTCTTGTGACGAAGGGAGGTATGAATAGACCCTTGAGGTGGTCTGTGATTGGTTGTAGGGAGAATGACAGCTGGCTCGTACGATTACAACCGTTGTCGTCATTTGCGCTGTCGCTCTGTAATTGGTCCACGTGTCTTGTGATTGTCCTTTCTGTCCTTTTCTGTACCTCGTACCTGCAGGAGATTATGGAGCAGGGAATGGACGCCTCTGATTGGCTATGTGTCTCTGTCCTTGTCGGGTGACACCTGTCCCGTATTAGGTAGCGTGCGCCAACTTCTAGAATTCCACGTCATGTTACTGCATTGACGTGTGTATGAGTGTAGGGTCGTGCGCACGCGCGGGTATATATCTCTTCAACCATATACCTCCTTCCTAACCAAACCACCTATTCAAGCTTTTAAATACAATCAATCAATATATTAGTGTTATTATTTTTTTTTATATAGTACTAATAGAAGCTACCGTAGCATCGTATATTTATCTAACTAGGAAGCGGGCCATTACAGCGTAGGCAAAATAGATACAAGATTTTCCTTCACAGTCACTATACTTACGGTTTATTAGTTTAGTTTTTAGTGTCGCATGTTATTTATTTTAGAGAGAATGTTTATACCGATTTTTTGGTTAGGATCAGAAGCTGTTGATGATTCTTGTTTCGTTGGTGTCCCTTCAGTTCTCCAATCGTCTCCGAATTGGATGGTAAGAAAATAAAATTAGGCGATGGACAGTGAAAATTTTATTTACCACAACACCATACATTTGTAATTTACTCATATTTAAAAAAAAAAGTTATGTTCTTGATGTATCTACCTTCATCATACGATCTCACCACCACCATAACTAACATCATTCACTCACCAGCCATACCAATTAGTAATCTGTTTTAACATGTCCAAACAAAAAATTACACCACCACCAAACACATTAATTAGTAGGCTACAAGTTGCACTGATCCACATGTGTATGGTCATGAGTTAGTACTAACCAGAGGCTCCATCAACACTAAAACCCAATTGGTATAGGACCCAAAACCTGCAAAGTATAATATCTAACGCACAAGATACCAAACACACTTTTCCACACGTTTTCACGGATATGTCGGCCATCTAAAGTCTAAAAGCACCCGTGACTCAGTTATTAATACATATATAATACAATATAATTTACACAATTAGCATGTGTTTGCGCGTTGGCCCACACGTCTATATATGGGTCAGGTGTCAAAGCATGGTTGGTCATGGCTATCTTTTGGATGTTAATTAAGAACGTGTTTTGGACTTTTAAGCGTCACCTCCCATGTGCCTACACATAGTGGGTAAACGCCATATACATTATTCTAACTTTGTTATGCATGTGTCTACCCATCTTTACTATATTTAATAAAAGGTTCCAAGCTACCGTTTTTTGACCCATAACACAACCATATATTATGTTGAAGATTCAAAAACGCAATCATAAGTCTAAAAGTAAGTCAGTCAATGTAATACTAATAGATGTGAGTCTAATTTCTATATAAATTTGTTGATGTGTGTATTATTTCAGTTAATACACCTTAAATTTTGTTTCATAAACGGCTAAATTATAACGCTAGGCAAGGCGAGGAACGGAGTGAGTTCATCGCACGGACACAACTATGTATAATGGTTTTGATATGTCAACTCTTGATCGATAGAGTTATCTTCAATATCAGTTTTTCTCTCAGGTTAGAAGAGATATTGGTTATAACGTCTCACTAACATGGTAGTGATGACAGTATTTACAGTCTTCTCATTATTAAAGTACTCATCACGTTTTTACTTCTCTCTAATCGAGGCAAAGAACGTCTATATATGCTTCTCTCTGACTACAAGTTGAAATAGACTACCAGCAAACTTCTCACTTTTAAAGAAGTTACCAGTAATCTAATAAGTGTAAAAATGATGAAGAAGTTTCTGGCTCGATCTTCTTGAGACGTAGATGGAGTTTTATTATGCATAAATACCTATGAAAACACACACACACATATACATAATAAAATCCGACTCATAACAAACTACTAATGTCGTCTAATGATATACACATAATTTGTGAGACCTTTTAAGATCGAGCCACACAACAACCACATAGCTTCTATGTTTTTTTTCTTAAAACAATATATTCATTTCTTAAAATCTTACTTCAGCCAAAAAAAAAAAGATAGAATTAGATGAAGGTTATGTTTCAAAGATTAAAACGTGATAGCCCAATTGGTGAACTATCTTAGTTTATAAATAGGAAATGTGATTTCACCTTTCTACATATTTTTGTTTCTAGCTTAACTTTTAAACTACTTTTCTTCAAAGAATTCACACGACTTCAAATCATATCCAAAGAATTCACACGACTTCAAATCATATCCAATTAGGTTAAAAACACTCATCTGGCTTTAATTTCACAAGAAATAAGCTCGTCCTCATTTTAAACATTTGTATTTCGTTTTTCTCTTTTCTCTATGTGTTACGTTCCTCCTTCGCTATTTCAATCATGGTCGAACTACATTTTCTTTTATTCGCTCCCGAAAACTTAGTAATAATCACCCAAATGGTCATTCTGTTTATATTTGTATGCATCTCATTTGCAACATATAACTCATATTTATATAATTATTTCCAAATACCCCACTGGCCACTTCCTATAAATTTGATGATAGCCGTTTTTTAAACTAATTTGAAAAAAAGAAAAAAAAAACATGTTATAAATATCATAATTGAGTAAACATTGGACACGAGACAGTTAACTTAACTTGAATATATATATATATATATATATATATATATATATATATATATATATTTATATTTATAACATGAAGTTATGAAATGAAGCATCTAGTGACTAGCCGATTCCCTCGAAATTAATTAAGATATATTATCATATAGTAAACATTTCATGAAATGAAATGATTAAAAAAAAAAGAAGTAGGTCCACCATTAGAGCACGTGGTAAACAATTTGAAATTAACAAAGATTTTAATATTAATGAGGGAACAAAGCATGTTCGTGGAAGTTGTCAAGAACACGACTCCTCTTTCTATATATGCCACAACTCTATTAATCCCCCAATCTACTCACCTTCAATTCCAAATTCCTCTCTTGTTTCTTCTTCTTTTTATAATAATATAAAATCAAATCATGTCTTCTTCATCGGAAGTTGTCGATTCCATGAGATATTCCGGCCAAAACATGCCGGTCCGGGCACCGGAGAAGTCCACTTTCTCTCAAACTTGTAATCTTTTCTCTCAATACTTGAAGGAAAACAACGCTTTCCCGGATCTAACACTTGGTAAGTTTTTTATTTTCTTCGCTTTTAGATAGCGATCATAAGGTTCTTTTCTGTACCGGATACAGTTACATAGGCGTCCCCGTCCCTCTTATGTTTTTTTATTAAAGAAAATCAAATTTTTGAAGAAATGATATATTTCATATAAACATGGCGTAAATTACATAAGGATAGCAGGTAGTCAAGAGGGTGGGCAACAGGTTGCGCCCTCTTGGTTCCGCAACTAAAAAGTAAAAATTAGATTCTTTTTTACGGTGTGGAAGTAAAAATTCTAATAGATTCTTTTTGACGGTGTCAGCGAACCCTCTTGACCCCTTTGATTCCGCAACTAATAAGTTGACATCTTTTAATTGGTTCTTGAAAATTTTATTGTGGAAGTAAATATTAAATATGTATGATTTTAATTTGTTTAGGTAGGAGGGCACCACAATTAGCTACCACCATGAGTCTTTTTCCAATGAATGAAACACCACGAGTGACTGTTCCGCAACAAGCTGTGGTGGCACAGAAGCAGCAAGATCAATCAAGAACCATGACCATCTTCTACAATGGTCAGGTCATGGTGTTTAATGATTTAGCTCCCGAAAAAGTTCAAGAAATCATGAAAGTTGCGGAGCATGGAAGTGTCCACAAACCGATGAAACCAGATGAACCATCCAAGCACACTATTGTCACTGGTTCAGGTAATTGTTTACAAAACAAACGTACCCAGTATAATATTACTCATAGCAGTACTATTGGTAGGGTCTTAGGAGGACAGTATATTTGTTCCTCCTGAGACCTTGACTCAATAAATTCTTCTTTTTTAACGCTATAGTAATTAATTAATTATTAACAAAAATTGGTAGGAAATAATTTATTGATTAAAATCTAATGAAACTTTGGGTGTTTTGTGTAGATCTTCCAATTGCAAGAAAAGCTTCACTTGCTAGATTCTTGGAGAAGAGGAAAGACCGAGTGACGGCTCGATCGCCATATCAAGTGCCTGATGTTTCGAAGCAAGAAGACAGCAAGGAATGGTTAGGACTTGGTGGACGATCTCAATGATGGATTAATTAAAAAGATATTAATTGGTGTTTTTAGTTATGTTTGTTACTATTTTTTTTTTTTAACGGATGGCCCCGGTTTAACTATACAATATTACAATATATCTGACTTGTTTTTACGTCTTTCTGGAATTGAAAGACGTGGTTTTTACTACATGTATGGAATATGTTAATGGTATACTATTAATATTTTAATATTATTTTGTATTTTGGTTTAATGTTGATTGCTATATGTCACGGGGCGGCTTGGTTTTTTAGGCTTTTTAAATTTCGAAGGTTTCATGAATTTGAAATGCTTTTTAAAAAGATTTGGACCAGTCATCAGGGTATCCACTTTCAATATCACTTTCTTTTCTTAACAATCTCACCACTTTCTTTTTCATAACATTTTTCATATAATATCTATGTGGGGTTAATTTAATGTATAGTTGTTTTCTTTCACCGTTTTTATAACCGGGTCGATTGTTAAACCGACTGCCTTACCGGTCAGACCGGTTTGAAACGATTTCAAGTAATTAAATAAGTAAATGAGATTTCTAAAGAAGGGACACAAAAAAATCTGAAATCAGGCATAAAATATAAAGTATGAAATAGTATGTTTGCTCCAAAATATATGCGAACATGTAACATGTGGGTGGCTATGAGAATACTTTAAGTTGGGTGGTTGTTTGACCATGTCTAATTCAATTAATGTTGTGAAAGAAAAACATAGAACACAATTAATTAATTAAGGAAATATAAGGAATATATGTGTTGCGTGTTTTGCTAATCTTTACTTTCTTTTTTACATTGTATAATTGATCCGTGTGGTCGATAATATGATTTTAAAGGAAAAAAAGCGTAGATGTATGGCATGGTCGATAAGAAAATGATATATGCTTATTCCATGTCCGGAATATATTTAATTTAATGTTTATACCTTGACTATTAATCATCACATGTCCAACACTCTTAATATAAAGTGTCATCATTTATTTCTATGTAACATATTTAGCACTATTGTTGAGAGTTAGGACGACCTTTACCACTTTCTTACATTAATAAAAAAGTTATAACACTATATTGTATATAATCATTTTAATTTACAATTGTAACAATTTTATAAACGAATTAAACCATTATAAGCATACAACGTACAAATATAAAAAATATAGAGTAAATTACAAGGATTGTCTTTATGCTTTGTCAAAGTTTTACCTTGTATCTTTTAATTGGCAATAGAGTTTGCGTAGATCATCCACACTAATCATCAAAACTAAAACAGTCCTGTGTGAAGTTTTGATGCCAAATTCAATATAATTTTTTGATACTTTTGCATCTTTTGGTGGTTGTTTCGTTTTGTTGATTTATTTTGTTTGTTTACCTAGGTGTTGTTTGTTTTTTCTGCAGGAAAAGGTCTACAGTCTGCGGACCACATCTGCAGACATCTGCAGGAGAAGAGGTGGACCAAAGGTCTGCAGTCTGCAAGAAGAAGACTGTTTGTTTGTTAACGTCTGCAGACTGCTAAAATAAACTGAAATTTAAATAAACTGATTTTTTACACCAGTCTGGTGGTGGACCGTGGTGGACCATGGTGGTGGTGGTGAACGGTAGGGGTGGTGGACGGTGGTGGTGGATCGTGGTGGTGGTAGACGGTGGTGGACCGTGTTGGTGGTGGACGGTGGGTGGTGGTCATGGACCGTTGTGGTGGTGGTGGACGGTGGCGGTGGGTGGTGGTGGACGGTGGTGGTGGGTGGTGGACCATGGTGGTGGTGGACCGTGGTAGTGGTGGACGGCGGTGGGTGGTGGTGTGGTGGTGGACCATGGTGGTGGTGGACCGTGGTAGTGGTGGACGGTGGTGGGTGGTGGTGGTGGATCGTGGTGGTAGACGGTGGTGGTGGTTGGTGGGGGGTGGTGGGTGGTGGTAGATGGGCCGTGGTGGTGGTGGACCGTCATGGTGGTAGTGGACCGTCATGGTGGTGGTAGACGGTAGTAGTGGTTGTGGACGGTGGTGGTGGTGGACAGTGGTGGTGGTAGACGGTGGTGGCGGTGGTGGACCGTGGTGGTGGTGGACCGTGGTGGTGGGTGGTGGATCGTAGTGGTGGTGGACGGTGGCGGTGGTGACTGGTGGACCGTGGTGGTGGTGGTGGTGGTGGACGGTGGTGGTAGGTGGGTCGTGGTGGTGGTGGACCGTGGTGGTGGTGGATGGTGATGGTGGTGGTGGGTGAGGAGAAGATAGAGGAGAAGACCTTTGAAGACCTTAGAAGACATTGGAACAAGTCTGCACCAAGAAGAGGTCAGGAAGACCATTTTGAGTGAAATGTCTTCTAAAAAACAAGCAATCTGCAGACCTTAAACGTTTGCGCGGCGCAGATAAAAAAAGCTAGAAGTGCTTCTGAGAAAAAACAAACAGCCCCTAGTGTTATTCTCTTTAGAGTCTAGCTTCTTGTTGGATTTGGACTTCTATTTATTTAATAAAAAAATTCGTTGGCCGTAAAAGAAAAATACTTTGGCGTGATTTAAGTGACCGAATAATATAAATGATGCTAAAGTTTGAAGATGGTTATTAGAGTAATAATATCACCTGATCACGTTTCTGTTTTGTATACAACATAAAAAATGATTTAATCATAATTAATATTATACTCTTGCAGTATTGCCGGCTGAAAAACGCCCCCATAATGCCCCAACACCGTCCCAAGGGCGTTTTGCTTCAAAATTGTGTTTTGGCGTGGAAATTTTAACGCCGGAAATGGCGTTTTCTGGCCTTCTCTTTGCTGAGCGCAATCACAAAATCCCATTTGGAGTGGAGGGCATGGAGGCCTTTTTCCACTACAGGTGGTCTTAGTAGGTGAGCATAAACATGTTTGAAGTTTTTATAACCAATTGATTTTGGTTATAAACGGTTCACTTAATACAATTATGAAAATCGTTGGTTCCACATGTTTTGGATGTAGCTAGATACATGATAATTCCAATCAACTCATCCAAGTATACCTTGTATTAAATAAAAATTTATTTATAAAAGAGATTAAGCTGCAACTTCTATGTTATTTACATAATGTTTTAATGGTTCTTTTCGACATACAACATATTATCGATCTATAAAAAAATAAATACAACGAATTCTGACCGTAAAACTATTAACTAAGGAATTAGATTATGTACCATATATTGCACGTTGAGAATATTGACTAATTCAAAATTCTAAAACTCACTTTACTCGTTAGACCAGGTGTAATGGAGAAAGGTTTTTAACGTGGAATGGTTGAAAAAACACCCCGATAATCAGGGCCGGCTCTTAGTAGGGGCGACGCGGGCGACGACTTCAGGCCCGAAAATCCCGAGGGCCCGAACGTTTTATATATATGTATATATATTATATAATATTATAAGTAAACTTGTAAAGAAAAGCAAAGTGCAGCCTGGTGGTTACTTCACATGCTCTCAACTTACAGTACCTAGGTTCAATTCCCTTACCAAGCATATATTTTTAGTTTTCTTTCATGTCTTCATGCCATGGTAGAGGCTAATTTTTCTAATCGCCCCGGGCCCGAAATATTTTTAGGATGCTCGGAGATGGCACTGCCGATAATGCCCCAATACCGCCCCGGTGGCGTTTTTCTTCAAAATTGTGTTTTGGCGTTGAAATTTTAACGCTGGAAAATGACGTTTTCCGGCCTTCTTTTTGTCGAGCCAATCACAAAACCGCATTTAGAGTGGAGGGCGTGGAGGCCTTCTTCCACTACAGGTGGTCTTAGGTGAGCATAAACATGTTTCAAGTTTTTATAACCAATTTATTTTTGTTATAAACGGTTCACTTAATATAGTTATGAAAATCGTTGGTTCCGCATCCTTTGGATGTAGCTAGATACAAGATAATTCCAATCTATTGGAATCTATATTATTAGTGTGAAGCCCATGGGCTCGGTTAGCCATCTAGGGTTTCGTACAATTTCTATATATTGTAATCATCTATTGAATGAATGATCAATCAGTCTTTTACCATCTTACACAATCAACTAATCCAAATATACCATGTATTATATAAAAATCTATCTATATCTACTAATAAAAGAGTATCTAAGGCTGAGGGACCCATTTAACTTGGGTATGGTTCCTAATACCCGATCCATGACTCGGGTTTCTGACCCTAAAACCCGTGTATATATTGTTATTTTCTTTTTGAATTTCAACCCACTAATATAACAATCCATTCAACCTTCATTTTCATTCTCATTCCACATAAACCTTAACTGCAACCCTCTTCATCGATCGTTCATCCATCTCAGGTTAGCACGTATTCGATTTCCTTTTCATCTATTATCCTTTTACTCGATTTCTATTATGTTGTCTCTGTTTGTTGATTGTCTGTGTTCGATGATTGTTTCTGTTCGATGATTGTTTCTGTTCGATGGCTAATCCAGATCTGTTTTTTTGTCATTAATCCATATTTGTTTGATGATTGTCTCTGTTCGATGATGGTCGGATTCAGCTTCATCTCCTCTTTTACGTTTTCATACGATTAGGGGTTTTGAGTCATCTATTCATTTAAGTTGTTGTATTTAGGTCCAATGATTATCATATGTTATATTTTCTTTTTCAATTAATCATGTTTTATTCATAATCCGGTGTTTACTATAGAATCCATACTAAGTTATGTACCTGTGTGATACACGGGTTGAACAATTTAAATTATACATAAATTTAAATTATAATTAAGAAAAATTAGATTACATATTTTATTTAAAATAAAAAAGGTTTCCTGTACAACCGAAAAAATATTGAATTTTCATAAACCCCTAAATGATTTCTTATAAAAAACATTTTTATTCACATAAAACTTTTTTCAAACATTCCAAAATATATCTTCCATACACAACTATTACCTTGTAGACTGCAGGTACAACAAAACAAAAATAAAAAGGTAATAAAGGTAAATCTGTTTAGGCTAAGATATAAAAAAAATGAAATTAATTTAAAAGTATCTCCTCATCCGTTAAATCATCCCAATCGAGTATTGTTCATTTTGGAATTTTACATCTAGTTTTTCCTCAAAGCCGAAGAATTTCTAACCTTGAGTGTATAATCATTTTTTTTTCTAACATCAATGTCCTTAAACATAATGACATTTATTGGTTCAATTTAATTCTATTATAAAAAAAAGATTGTGTAAATTAATAGCCTGAAAATAAAGATTGAAACGAATTAGTAATGCAAAGACTGTTTAGATATTGCATTTCTCTATTGAAGTAACTTGAAAAAACAAAGTCAATGAAGATTTCAATTAATGATTTTTCATATATAAAATGTATTTTATATATCAAGCTATTATAATACGAAAATAGGCAAACATATTTAGTTTTGTATTGAATCAAATATTTAATTAATGTGGATTGATTTGTTTTATTTTATTTGTTTAGAATATTGTAAGAAATATAGTTTTAAACTTAGAGTGAAAGACCACATATTAAAAACACATTTTTAATTAAGGTGCACAATTTAAATTTAATAACATATAAATACATTATCTTAAAAAAAATAAATAATTTTTAATAAAGATTACTTTTGTTAGTTCATAAACATTTTCAAATTATGTCTATTAATTTATTTCTAATTTTGTATTAAAATATAATTATATTAATTGATTTACAAAAACATAGAATATATATATATATATATATATATATATATATATATATATTAAACTGAATTCCAGTAATTATATTAATAATTATAGTTGTAACAAATAAAAACTGAATAAGTAATAATTATTAAATAAAGAAACAAATTAAAATAAATGTATTGTTTGAAATAATAAAATGGGAGACTTTATAATGGAGTTCTATGTACTCCATGTGCTGTCTTGTATTACTATAGATAAAATCGATTAATGTTGATTGATATATTTTATTTATTTATTTTGAACAATATAAAAGTCTCACAAAAAAGCTTGACTAATTGCATTGTGTTATTATTAATTTGTTTATTCGACTTTTGAACTATTTTAAGCATTTAAAATTAATATGTATTTGCTGAACATAGTTTAACATCTAAAACAATGACCAAAATAATAAAACTTAATAATCATTTGTCAAATATTGTAACAAAATTAATTTTAAACTTAGAATAACAGATTAATTTTTTAAAAAATGGGTTAATTTAAGGTACATGATTTAAATTCAAAGTTAATAATACATAAATATAATATAAAAAAGAATCATGTGTTTTCTTTTATTAATGATTTCAGTTACAACTATGATTATCAATATAATTAAGAAAATTTAATTTAATAAACTTATATCATGGTTTTGCAAATCAATTATTATAATTAAATTTGTGTTTAATGTATTAAATAATAAAATGAGAGAATTCATGAGGGAGTGACATGTGTCCCTCATGTGTTTTCTTTTATTAGATAGTGTAGAAGTGTAGATATTTTCATACGATTAGGGGTTTTGAGTCATCTATTCATTTAAGTTGTTGTATTTAGGTCCAATGATTATCATATGTTATATTTTCTTTTTCAATTAATCATGTTTTATTCATAATCCAGTGTTTACTATAGAATCCATATATTCTATATTTGACATATGTTGGTTGATTTGGGGTGATTGCATATGGTTTGCTTTGAGGAGTTTTTAGTTTTTAAGAATGTTATTCAAATGTTCTTAGCATGTTCTTGGGAATTACATATATTATGGTTATTCATAGTATGTGTGAATGTTCTGAACACTTGATCGAAAATTGAAAATGGATTTGGATGGGTATTGGTTACGGATCTGGGTAAGATCCGATTGGAATTTAATGCCATGATTGAATTTCCTTTTTTGGAGGAGATATTCTTGGATAAAATTAATTTCAAATTTAATTTGATTGGAAATTTAATTACTTTTAAATTTGAATTTATTTGAATTTTGAATTCTAACTTTTAAATTCGAATTTATATTAATTCTCCCAATCTAGATTAATAACTTCCTTAAAATAATTCAATCATCATTAATAATATATATTTAACCGCAAATCAATTAAATAAAATTATTAAATTTCTATTTTCCAATTTTTTAACTAATTCAAATTCTCATTATATAAACAATCTAATCTCAGTTATACAATGATTTTGAGAATTTATAAAACTTACATCTCCAACTTTTTAATCTACATGACTTATTTCTGCATGGTTAAAGGTACATATTGTTTATTTTAAAAAAACTTGATACGATTTGTTTTATGTTTTATTCAGCAGTATTTGTTTTAGCAAATTACATTTGCAATATATTGTTTACAAGCTTAATCGTTTTAATATGTTCTTTTACATTTTTATTTGATATATAATGATGTATATGATTATCTTTTAATCTTGATGCTTTAAATTGTTAAAAAGCTAAAAAAAATTAATTACGTGTTTGTTTTCGGTACACGGGTAAGACTCATTTTGTTTCATGAAGAATCTTCAAAGATTATACCAATGTCTGCTGAAACCTTACTTTCATAAAATAAGGTATTTCTATACTTACTTTATTATATAGTTTTTTTTAACTTCAACGGAACTTTTTAATTAATATAATTTATGTTTTAACAAAAAAATATGCAATATATTTTTTATTACATGGTACCTACACCGTTACATTTTTTTTATTAAATTTTAGTAAAAAAATAAAGTATAAAACTATTATATAAATTTAATCATTGAATTATGAAAGTTGTGTTGCTAAAAATAAATTGTGTTTTAAATGGTAATAATTAAATAAAATTCATATAAATCAATATATAAGTTTTCAACTATAAAGTTTTGAAAATTTTGAATTTTTAGTTTCAATTTTTAAAATTTTAGAATACGAATTTCATATTTTTTTTTCTTTATTTTAAATCATATCAATTATTAATAAGTTACTTTAAATAAACTAATCACCATTATTAATATATAGCTTAGACCGTAAATCAAATCAATAAATGTTTAAATTTTTTGATGAAAACTGTAAATATGAATTCAAAACACTAAATTAATTAAATTTATTATTACATGTTTAGTTTATTCAATATGTGATTTTCATTATATGTTTCATTTATTGAATATGTGATTTTCATTTAAATTATATTTAGTCATAAATCGATATATATGATAACCCATATTTCCTCAACTGTTTATAAGTTATAAAAAATAAAAAAAACCATAACCATTAATGTATACAATTTATAAAATAATATTTCAAAATTTTTAAATTTTCAGTTTGAATTTATTTGAATTTTGAATTCAAACTTTTAAATTCGAATTTATATTAATTCTCCCAATCTAGATTAATAACTTCCTTAAAATAATTCACTGATCATTACTAATATATATTTAACCGCAAATCAATTAAATAAAATTATTAAATTTCTGTTTTCCAAGTTTTAAACTAATTCAAATTCTCACTATATAAACAATCTTAATCTCAGTTATACAATCATTTTGAGAATTTATAAAACTTACTGTCACACCCTCAAAATCCACTTGCGGAGTTTTACCGCGAGGCGCATGACAAACCAGGATCCAAGTCAACGATCACAATAAACAAAACTAGATGAACATATGCAATTTCAAAACATAGTTTAAAAATTCCCCATTTACAGCGGAAGCTTATTCTCAAACATAATCCAAAAGTAAACCAAATTATTTAATGTTCGAAAACCATGCAACCCTAACTAGACGCCGTGCAGACGCGTGCGCCCTAGTTCCATAGTGCTACCTTAGCGACCTGAGAAAACATGTAAGAGTTACGTCAGCACAAAAATGCTGGTGAGTTCACAGGTTTTGTAATCAAAATACCAAGTTCAACCCGTCCATACTATATCAATTTGTAAGCCAAGTACGCTAGCTAGGCGTATGTTTTGTTACTACAACGATTGGAAAACCATTACTAACTCGCAAACCCGATGTTGTGCCCGAATAGTAAACCTGTTCCTGTTTGAGACAATATGCACTCGCCCGGCCCTCCAAACCGACGAGCGGGGTTGGTCACTCCCAATAGATCTATTCACATTTCCCCGTTGTGCTAACCCGCACATTCATGGTTTCCCCCGGGACTTCCAAAGATCGTATAGTAAACCATAGAAACCCATAGTATGACAGTTGTTACCAAAACATAAGTTTAACACATGTTTTCTCCCCCGAAAAGTAAAACCAGTTAAAAGAGAGGCCGTAAACTCACCTTAGGTTGCGTTACTTCGTAATACGAATAAAATCTGCAAGCTATGCTAGCCCCGTAAAGCGGCGACCTAACATATGACAGTTACAAGTACTTAGACTAATAACCCGTAGGTTAGTTAGTCCCTAGATGTCCAGACCATAACCAAGTTCGTTTGAAAACACTGTGACTGTTAAATTAACCCAATGTACAAGACTCGACATCCCATTGGTGACCCGAGACTCCCCGTGTTATACTTGCACTCTCAAACATACAATCATGCAATCACACTTAACATACGTTAAAATCCAGCAAGTTGTAGCACGTAATTCAAATATCTCATAAATAAGTCCGAGCACATGTTACCGAGTTATTAGGTATGTTACGGGGTTCCTAGCATGTTCCTAGGTGTCAAATCGGGTCCCGAAATGCTAAGTTACACTTATAGCAGCAGTACATGCGATTAGGAAAAGTCAACTAGTGATTACGTGGGTCAACAGGCATTTAGGAATGCTAATCGCCTATACTATAGGCGATTAGGGTCATGCGGTATGCAATTCATGAGTTTATAGGCGATTACGTCGTAAAGCATGCAATTCAGGGCTTAACTAGCAATTAGGATCGTAAATGCATGAAGTAAAGGCAATTAGGCCCCTATTCCCCTATACCATAGGCGAATAGGAACTCATATCAGGCGAATAGCCTCCTATTCGCCTATAGCATAGGCGAATAGGATCCCTATTCGCCTTTAGCCCAGCTGTTCCAGTTTTTCGCGCGTTTAACACTCCAAATCAGATCCAGAACGTGTGTAAACATCAAGTATCAATCAAACAACCATATCAAACATATTTCAATCAAAATCCTTCGTTTAACCTCGTTCTATCAGCCCTGCATGCAACCATGTATCCCAAAAACAATACACATAGCATGAAACATCACATTAATTAACATGCATAACCGTAACCCTAATGAATAATTACTAAAATTTCATCAACATGCTATCATCATCAATCTGTAACTACCTTAACATCATGCTAACAATCTTTCTTGAATCACAAAAACCCTATCTTTTAATCATAAACACACATACAACATGCATAATAGTTAGAATCAAATTAACAACGATTATTAACGAATTTCAGAAGACACATACGTTTATAAACAGGTCTGGACCATTAGGGATTCAATAAAACATTATTAAAGATTGCATGAATGAAATTACACCTTAGATTTATGATAGATTGATGTAATAGGCTTGAAATCTTGTGTTTTGATCCAAAATCGTGTTCCAGAGGTTGTGTGTGTGTTGGGACGAGTTGTGGGACGACTAGGGTTGTTATAATGAAGTTTAGGAGGTCAAGTATGGTATTTATAGTCGTTTTTAGTCATCCAGCACGTTATAGGCGAGTACGCAGCAGTATCAGGCGAATAGGGCTCCTAATCGCCCCTAGTATAGGCGATTAGGGCCTATTCTCCCCTATGGAACCCTACTCGCCCCTCTCTATAGGCGATTACAGATCCTAATCGCCTATAGGGTCTGGTTCAGCACATTTGGCGTGTTAAACTCCGTTTTAACATATGTTAACACCTTTTCACATACCGACAATTCACCTAATGATTGTAAACACATAATACTTGCAAACAAACACATTCACACTCGATCACCAATTCCCGGGACTCGAGACTTGTATGTTCCCTATGTTCTGACGATTCTACGAATCGTCACCCCTTGTACACTTGGTTAAGGACTGACATCTAATGAGCCTCTAGACTGACATCTAATGATCCTCTATACTAAACTAACAGTTCCCGAACCGTAACATGACTCGACTAACCCAGTTAAGTATAATATACGCGTGACTCGCTAAGGTAGACTTTAATCTAGACAGCGTTGTTAACTAGAATTTGCCGGGTGTCACATCATCCCCACGTTAAAAGAATTTTCGTCCCGAAAATTGCACAAGTACCAAAAGGAATAACAAAAGAAACAGACAAAAGATAGAAACCAAGAATGAGATTTACCCGAGTTGTCACATCATCCCCACGTTAAAAAGGAATCTCGCCCCGAGATTCATTCAGCTGCAGTGGTAACATATCTCGATTCGAACGCTTCCTTAGGAAAGAGATGAGGATACTTGGATTTCATCTGATCCTCCCGTTCCCAAGTGTACTCTGGTCCCCGGTTCGAGTTCCAGCGAACCTTGACAATGCGAATCTTGCTATGACGTAGGCTACGAATCTTGTAATCAAGAATCTCAACAGGTTCCTCCACAATCCGAAGACGATCATCAACCTTGATCTCTTCCAGTGGAACAATAAGAGACTCGTCAGCCAGACACTTCTTTAAGTTGGACACATGGAAGACGTTATGTACGTTGCCGAGCTCCGTCGTTAAATCAAGACGATATGCCACCGGTCCAATTCGTTCCAGGATTGTAAATGGGCCGACATACCGAGGGTTGAGTTTGCCACGCTTCCCAAAGCGTATGACGCCCTTCCACGGTGAAACTTTCAGAAGTACTTTGTCATCAACTTGGAATTCCAATGGCTTGCGACGCTGATCAGCATAACTCTTTTGCCGATCCCGTGCCGCTGCCAACTGGTTACGAATCTGTACGATCTTTTCCGAAGTTTCGTACACTAGCTCAGGCCCAGTGAGTTGACTCTCACCCACCTCAGCCCAACAAAGAGGAGACCGACATTTCCGCCCGTACAGTGCCTCGAACGGAGTTGCCTTGATGCTCGTGTGGTAACTGTTGTTGTAAGAGAATTCTACTAACGGTAGGTGAGCTTCCCAACCTTTGCCAAAATCGATCACACATGCTCGCAGCATGTCTTCTAAGGTTTGAATCGTGCGTTCACTCTGACCATCAGTCTGTGGGTGATAAGCGGTACTCATGTCTAGCTGGGTACCCAAAGCTTTGTGCAAAGACTTCCAGAAGTGAGAAGTAAAATGGGAGTCACGATCCGAAATAATAGAAACCGGCACCCCGTGCTTAGAAACAACTTCCTTCAGATAAAGACGAGCCAAACGATCCATGGTGTCGGTCTCCTTAATAGCGAGAAAATGGGCTGATTTCGTCAACCGATCTACAATCACCCATATATTATCATTTCCTCTCGGTGACTTAGGTAGTTGCGTGACAAAATCCATTGTAATCCGTTCCCACTTCCACTCCGGAATTTCAGGTTGTTGCAAGAGACCCGATGGTTTCTGGAATTCTACCTTGACTTTAGCACAGGTCAAGCATTTGCTCACGTGTGAGGCTATATCCGACCTCATGTTTGGCCACCAGTAAAGCACCTTCAGATCTTGGTACATCTTATCCGAACCAGGATGAATAGAATACCGGGACTTGTGAGCCTCATCTAAAACAAGCTCCCGAAGTCCCCCGAATAAAGGAACCCATACGCGTTCTGCGAAGTAGTGCAGGCCATCAGGCCTTCGCTCGAGGTGCTTGTCGGCACCGTGCATAGTCTCAGCTTTAAGGTTTTCCTCCTTCAAAGCTTCTAACTGAGCAGAACGAAGTTGGTCAGGTAGAGAGGAATGAATGGTGAGCTGCAACGCCCGAACGCGACGAGGATTAATTGATTCCTTCCTGCTCAAGGCGTCTGCTACTACATTCGCCTTGCCAGGATGGTACTTAATGGCGCAATCATAGTCGTTCAGGAGTTCAATCCAACGGCGCTGTCGTATGTTCAAATGTTGTTGGTCGAAAATATGTTGAAGACTCTTGTGATCGGTGTAGATGGTGCATTTGGTACCGTACAAGTAATGTCTCCAAATTTTCAACGCGAAAACCACTGCACCCAACTCCAAGTCATGGGTGGTGTAGTTCTTCTCGTGCACCTTGAGTTGACGAGAAGCATACGCAATCACTTTCTCGCGTTGCATCAACACGCAACCGAGACCATGAATAGAAGCATCACAGTAAACAACGAAATCATAAGGGCCTTCAGGCAAGGACAAAATAGGAGCAGAACAAAGTTTAGACTTCAGTTCTTGAAATGCCGACTCTTGTGGTTCACCCCAGGCGAATTTTCTATCCTTCTGAGTAAGAGTGGTGAGGGGTTGAGCGATCTTCGAGAACCCCTTAATGAAACGACGATAATAGCCCGCAAGGCCTAGGAATTGCCGCACCTCAGTTGGTGTCTTTGGTGCTCCCCAGTCCTTGATCGCTTCGATCTTAGCTGGATCGACATGATTTCCTAGTTCATTAACCACATGTCCTAGGAACTGAACTTCGCGTAACCAAAAGTCACACTTTGAGAACTTAGCGTAAAGTTGTTCCCGTCGCAAAAGTTCCAAAACCAAACGCAGGTGTTCCTCGTGTTCGGTCTTGTTCTTGGAGTAAATCAGGATGTCATCAATAAACACGATGACGAACTTGTCAAGATATGGTTTGCAAACGCGGTTCATCAAATCCATGAAAACCGCCGGTGCGTTTGTGAGACCGAAAGGCATGATCAAGAACTCGAAATGGCCATAACGTGTACGAAAGGCAGTCTTTGCAACGTCAGCTTCCCTTACGCGCAACTGGTGATAACCGGACCTCAAATCAATCTTAGAGTAGTAGCTAGAACCCTGGAGTTGGTCGAATAGATCATCAATACGTGGAAGAGGATAACGGTTCTTGATGGTCACCTTGTTCAATTCTCTGTAATCCACACACAATCGAAAACTTCCATCCTTCTTCTTAACGAACAGAATCGGGGCTCCCCAAGGGGAAGAACTTGGTGTGATGAAACCCTTGTCCAAGAGTTCCTGTAACTGACTGGACAATTCCTGCATCTCGGGAGGTGCAAGACGGTAGGGGGCCCGAGCAATAGGAGCAGCCCCCGGTACAAGATCAATACTGAACTCGACCTGACGATGGGGAGGAAGACCAGATAAATCATCGGGAAATACATCAGGAAACTCGCGTACAACAGGAATATCGTCGATCTTCTTCTCATCGGTAGAGGAAACAGATAAAAGTGCCAAAACGGCCGAATAACCCTTTCGAAGGTACTTAAGGGCTTTCATGCTGGAGATGATATTTAGCGGAGCACCGCCCTTGATACCGTACACAGAAAGGAATTCTCCATCAGGGAGGGGAATCCGAATAATCTTGTCGTAACAAATGATCTCAGCGCGATACAAAGACAACCAATCCATGCCTACAACAACGTCAAAACTACCCAAAGGTACCGGCATAAGGTCGATGGGGAATGACAAACCTGGCAACTCTAGTTGACACTCCCGAAGGATACAAGTAGCTTCAATCTTTTTACCGTCAGCCAACTCAATTATATACTTAGCCTCTAATGGTACGGGTACTACATCTAGCAGTCGACTAACTTCCATAGATACAAAACTTTTATCAGCACCGGAATCAAATAAAACACTAACAGAGCGATTATTGAGAAGGAACGACCGGTAACTGTGTCAGGATCCTGCCTAGCCTCCGCGGCTCCAATGACGAAGGCACGTGCATTCCTGCCACCGCCCCCGTTGTTCCCGTTACCGTTTCTATCCCTCACATCCTCACCTGCTTCAGCTTCGGGCACTCCTTCTTGTAATGCCCAGTCTCCCCACAGTTGTAGCAACCCTGTCTCCCCGTAGTTCCTTGAGCAGTAGGAGCCGAGTTAGTAGTTGGGGCCTGGGTCGATGGAAGTGTCGCCCGACAATATTTAGCAAAATGCCCAAGTCGCTGACAGCGATGGCAACGATTACGGTCGCAGTCCCCCTGATGATGACGCCCACATTTGTTGCATTTAGGTAATTTCCCCGCATAACCACCCTGTTTGGTACCAGAAGAAGAAGAACCTCCGCTATCGAATCTCTTACCCTGTTGTGCTGGTGCTGGCACAGATCCTTTCCCCTCATTATCCCATTTACGCTTGTTACTCTCCGGGGCCTTGACAGTCGAACCCTTAGCAGGCAAGATACCCTCATTCATCTTCAAGTTTGTCATCATGTGAGCCGATCGGACCACCTCTGAGTATGTAGGAAGATTTCCCGCAGCCACCAACCCTGCGATCTCTGGTACTAGCCCCGAGATATAGTGTTCAATCCTCCTGTATTCTGGCACATGTAGATCAGGACACAGCACCGCCAGCTCATTACGCCTTACCGTATACTTTTCAATCTCTGACCCGGTTATCTTGAGGTTCCACACCTCATGCTCTAACTTCTGAACTTCTTCCCTTGGACAGTACTCTCGCTTCAGTAGCTGAACAAAATTTTCCCAAGGCATAGCATAAGCCTCCCCTATACCCATATTCTGGGTGATATTGTTCCACCAGGTCAAAGCAACATCCTGGAATAACGCAGCAGCGTACTTGACTCGATCCTCTGGGAGACAGTTACACATCAGAAACACTGACTCCACCTTTTCCAGCCACCTGAGCAAGCTCACCGCACCCTCAGTGCCAGAGAATTCCTGGGGCTTACAGTCCCGAAACATCTTGTAGGTACACATAGGTGGGGGTGGATTAACAGGACCACCTGAAATAAAAACGCATGAGAAACCACGAAGGATGTAAACAAGGTTCACCAATGAGGCAAAAATGGATAAATCAACTTACCACCACCATTGTGCCCTAACTGAAAGGCAGCTTGCAGTAAGTTGTTCAAATCTTCTTGTGTTAGATTTACACCTCCACGACCACCACCACCACCGCGACCACCACCACGCCCACCATTACGGCCACCTCCACGTCCCCCTCGTACTCCAGACATGATTCTGACAGAAAGAACGAGAAAATTTAGTTTCACAGCTAATGGTAACCATTAGCATTCACAAGATCAAAGCTAGATCCAACTCAGGACTATCCATTCAAACCCAGAGCTCACTAGGGCTTTCATGCATTTCGGTTTATGATTTTGTGTGCACCCAAAATGATAAACCGCTCTACATGGTCCTCCAAGTGTTCTCCTAGTTCAAAGTTCAAATCACCGAACATAGACTCTTAGCTATACACCGTAATGCTACGGTAGTTTATGGCAAGTGTTTCTATTGGAGTATGAAAGGGAGATGTCCGAGCCTTGGACAAATCTCAAGAGTACACGATTTACCCCAATATACCACACTGCCTAGAAAGCAAGTAACCCGACATAAGATAGAACGGATGATGTAACATAGGAAGGTCAGATAATTTAGAGACACCCCGACAAGGCCATACGTAATCCACCATAATGTTTAGTACTATGTGATCGTCTAGTGTGTGCGACTCGGCTATAGACTAGACTCTACATGCAGTCCTAGTTCACTATAACCATTGGCTCTGATACCAATCTGTCACACCCTCAAAATCCACTTGCGGAGTTTTACCGCGAGGCGCATGACAAACCAGGATCCAAGTCAACGATCACAATAAACAAAACTAGATGAACATATGCAATTTCAAAACATAGTTTAAAAATTCCCCATTTATAGCGGAAGCTTATTCTCAAACATAATCCAAAAGTAAACCAAATTATTTAATGTTCGAAAACCATGCAACCCTAACTAGACGCCATGCAGACGCGTGCGCCCTAGTTCCATAGTGCTACCTTAGCGACCTGAGAAAACATGTAAGAGTTACGTCAGCACAAAAATGCTGGTGAGTTCACAGGTTTTGTAATCAAAATACCAAGTTCAACCTGTCCATACTATATCAATTTGTAAGCCAAGTACGCTAGCTAGGCGTATGTTTTGTTACTACAACGATTGGAAAACCATTACTAACTCGCAAACCCGATGTTGTGCCCGAATAGTAAACCTGTTCCTGTTTGAGACAATATGCACTCGCCCGGCCCTCCAAACCGACGAGCGGGGTTGGTCACTCCCAATAGATCTATTCACATTTCCCCGTTGTGCTAACCCGCACATTCATGGTTTCCCCCGGGACTTCCAAAGATCGTATAGTAAACCATAGAAACCCATAGTATGACAGTTGTTACCAAAACATAAGTTTAACACATGTTTTCTCCCCCGAAAAGTAAAACCAGTTAAAAGAGGGGCCGTAAACTCACCTTAGGTTGCGTTACTTCGTAATACGAATAAAATCAGCAAGCTATGCTAGCCCCGTAAAGCGGCGACCTAACATATGACAGTTACAAGTACTTAGACTAATAACCCGTAGGTTAGTTAGTCCCTAGATGTCCAGACCATAACCAAGTTCGTTTGAAAACACTGTGACTGTTAAATTAACCCAATGTACAAGACTCGACATCCCATTGGTGACCCGAGACTCCCCGTGTTATACTTGCACTCTCAAACATACAATCATGCAATCACACTTAACATACGTTAAAATCCAGCAAGTTGTAGCACGTAATTCAAATATCTCATAAATAAGTCCGAGCACATGTTACCGAGTTATTAGGTATGTTACGGGGTTCCTAGCATGTTCCTAGGTGTCAAATCGGGTCCCGAAATGCTAAGTTACACTTACAGCAGCAGTACAGGCGATTAGGAAAAGTCAACTAGTGATTACGTGGGTCAACAGGCATTTAGGAATGCTAATCGCCTATACTATAGGCGATTAGGGTCATGCGGTATGCAATTCATGAGTTTATAGGCGATTACGTCGTAAAGCATGCAATTCAGGGCTTAACTAGCAATTAGGATCGTAAATGCATGAAGTAAAGGCAATTAGGCCCCTATTCCCCTATACCATAGGCGAATAGGAACTCATATCAGGCGAATAGCCTCCTATTCGCCTATAGCATAGGCGAATAGGATCCCTATTCGCCTTTAGCCCAGCTGTTCCAGTTTTTCGCGCGTTTAACACTCCAAATCAGATCCAGAACGTGTGTAAACATCAAGTATCAATCAAACAACCATATCAAACATATTTCAATCAAAATCCTTCGTTTAACCTCGTTCTATCAGCCCTGCATGCAACCATGTATCCCAAAAACAATACACATAGCATGAAACATCACATTAATTAACATGCATAACCGTAACCCTAATGAATAATTACTAAAATTTCATCAACATGCTATCATCATCAATCTGTAACTACCTTAACATCATGCTAACAATCTTTCTTGAATCACAAAAACCCTATCTTTTAATCATAAACACACATACAACATGCATAATAGTTAGAATCAAATTAACAACGATTATTAACGAATTTCAGAAGACACATACGTTTATAAACAGGTCTGGACCATTAGGGATTCAATAAAACATTATTAAAGATTGCATGAATGAAATTACACCTTAGATTTATGATAGATTGATGTAATAGGCTTGAAATCTTGTGTTTTGATCCAAAATCGTGTTCCAGAGGTTGTGTGTGTGTTGGGACGAGTTGTGGGACGACTAGGGTTGTTATAATGAAGTTTAGGAGGTCAAGTATGGTATTTATAGTCATTTTTAGTCGTCCAACACGTTATAGGCGAGTACGCAGCAGTATCAGGCGAATAGGGCTCCTAATCGCCCCTAGTATAGGCGATTAGGGCCTATTCGCCCCTATGAAACCCTACTCGCCCCTCTCTATAGGCGATTACAGATCCTAATCGCCTATAGGGTCTGGTTCAGCACATTTGGCGCGTTAAACTCCGTTTTAACATATGTTAACACCTTTTCACATACCGACAAGTCACATAATGATTGTAAACACATAATACTTGCAAACAAACACATTCACACTCGATCACCAATTCCCGGGACTCGAGACTTGTATGTTCCCTATGTTCTGACGATTCTACGAATCGTCACCCCTTGTACACTTGGTTAAGGACTGACATCTAATGAGCCTCTAGACTGACATCTAATGATCCTCTATACTAAACTAACAGTTCCCGAACCGTAACACGACTCGACTAACCCAGTTAAGTATAATATACGCGTGACTCGCTAAGGTAGACTTTAATCTAGACAGCATTGTTAACCAGAATTTGCCGGGTGTCACACTTACATCTTCAACTTTTTAATCTACATGACATCAATGAGTTCCTCCTTTAGTGAACTCTTTTATTCAACACGCTTATGATAAAATTAAAGCCAAAGTGACCCATTCGGATCAAGATTACCACCTTTAGCCTTTAGGTATTTTTTTTAACTTGATATTTTTTAAGATCCATGGGCTGGTGGTTTCTAATGCAGTGACAAATCAAAAGATTAAAAGGTTTTAGACTTTAAGTTACAAATGCATATTTTACTTTTTAATTATAAATATTTGGTTATGAAATGTTCTAAAACCATTGCTTCATCTCTACAACTCAGAATCCAGTTTTCAAAAGAAAACTTAAATGTTGTAGCCAGATTTTGTCATGGATCTAGCAAGTTCTAGCAATATTTGTTATTTAATGACGGCAAATAAAACGATATATAATTTATATATCATTTATTGGATAACATTAAACTTTTTTATGATATTTTTCAAGTAACCCAAATTCATAGGAATTTGTAATACGTAATAAAAACTTGTATATTACACTATATTTATAAAATAACGTTCTTATTTGACTCGGGGTTGTGCCGGGTGTATACTCGGGGCTCTAACCTAGTTTATTTATAAAAGAGATCAAGCTGCAAGTACTATGTGAGAAGTGGAGAGTATTTTTTTCTTATTTTTTTTTTGAATTTTTTTTCCATGTTGTAAAACATGTATTTTAATACTGAAATCTAAAAAAAAGTGTAGAGTGATTACGCTAGTTTTTTTATATTATTCATATAGATAGCATGTTTAAGCAGATAGTATAAATTTTTTTTTTTAAAAAAAAAATACTCCCTTCACTTTTCATGTTTCGTAGGTTAAAACCATTTGTATTTGATATTTTTTTTTTCTAAATACCTATATATATATATATATATATATATATATATATATATAATTATCAACTTGGGTCACCTCTAAGAGTCACCACCCTTCCTCATCATTTGGCACCGTTTCACAAATGAGTTATAGTTGGGTCACCTTTAAGAGTCACCACCCTTCTCAATAATTGATTCGATAATATTGTTTAAAACCAAATCGGTGTTTTGTGGAAACAAAAAAAAATCATATTTCGTTTAATCATAAAACATCAAAAGAAAAACTTTCGAACCAATCATAAAAAATCAATATTTTGTCAGAATGAAAATCACAAATAGCCTTGCAGAAAAAAGAGCTTGGGCGGTGCTTTTAATTTATCGCAAGTCAAAAGAATAGTCAAATATCGAAGGAAAAAACATGGTGTTATGAGTGCCTTTTTTGTTTTATTAAAATAGAAATTTTAATACTTTTATTTTCAAAAGAAACAACCGAACAAATAAAGCCACAAAAAGAAAAGAAATATTTTACTTAAAAAATAGTTTATTTAATCATATTTCTTAAACTATCTAAGATGTTGAAATTGGAGATTTTTGTTGTTGAAATAGGTTTACTGACAATTTATTTTGTTATCATGTCTATAAATGTAAAACTTTATTTATATTTTAAAATATGCAAAAGATGTAATATGTATGTTATGACCAATGCAATTTCAAACTTAAAAATATATAACATACAAAGTTAAGACCCCAAAATTCGGGTCATTTCCTAAAACACTTTGTCTTTTGAAGTAAAATGATTTAGGTGTGTTGTTGTAGGTTATGGATAATGCAAAAAAAAGATAAAAATAAAAAGGAAAGATGGTTTGAATAAAGTTAAGAATTTTCGCATCTCATATGGTGATACTAAAACATTCATAATCAAGATCCCGTCGCAACACGCGGACAAGCACAACTCGTTCATTACTAAAAGAACCACGATGTTCTTTGAAAGTAAGATGCATTCTTAGAGCTTGTAAATTATGGATTAAAACCTGTTACTTTTTTTTTTTAAATTTCTTTTAAGTTTTAAATACAAAATGATTTAACAAACTTTTTGCATTTAGAAACATGTTGGGCAGCTTTTCAAATGGTCGAGTCAGTTTACTCATTTTCTTTTTGCACTTTTTCTCATCTTACGTGTTAAAGTGTTTAAGATAGAACATAACATTATTAGTCTATGATTTCAAAACTTAAAATTTGTTTAATTCACCAGCCATCTAATATTAGAACAAAATGATGTTTAGTGACATGTAATTCCTAATTACATCACTACAATCTATTTACAATTTCATGTTCTATTGATAAAATTCACCCAAGTCCAAGCAATGCTTGTACTTCACCATCAATAACGCATTCCTTAACATATATTTAAATTCTTTTCGGTAGCTATATTTTTCCATGAACCTCTATGTTTGTCTAACACGCCTAAACAAATCAAGTCCTTCAAAAGGTACTTAGGAACATTCAAGCAAACAACATTAGCTAGCTATCGTGTCATTCATCTTAATTTACACTATATACCACCGTCCCTAATACAATGCATCCCATCATTACCCAACTTTACTCTTGTGATTCCATTCATGAATAAAAACAATAATTAGGTCATTCGAGAAAATCATGTGATGATATGAGCATGTGCCCATGATCCATACCTAACAGTCAAGACCTCAGCCTTATCCCCCACATCATACATGCCATGAATAACAACAACATTGCACCTATTGCTTTCTTGTCCTGTATAATATCTCCTTTTTTAGTTATGGACAATCTTTATGATTTGTTCCTTACATCGAAAGCATCAATTTTTTTTTTATTTATTTTTTTATTTTTTACAGTCTTTGATTTGAATGATACATTCCCTTATTTTTGATATCTCGGCCTTCTGTTATTCTGCCCCCATGCATAAACAAATAATTTGCTTAACGTTTTGTTCATTACCATAACTGTAACTGATTGGGCTTTACTTAAACCGAAGGGAAATAAGAATAAACATTGATACTACTTAAAGTTAAGACTGATCATATGTAGTAAGTGTAGTGAACAATAACATGGTCCTTGGGCTGGCATAACAGGTACACTAACCTGTTAAGACACGAACACGAACCTGTGTATAACAGGTTAACACGATAAAACACGATAAGTAACACCTAGTAAAATAAGTTAACACGATAAGACACGATAGAGCACAATAAGACATGATAAAACACGACAAGACACGACAAGACATGATAAGAAACACAATAAGACCTGTTAAGACACGTACACGATAATACACGATAATACACGAACGCGAAACTGGTAAACACGAACACGACACGAAAATAAACAGGTCTTAACGTGTCGACCTGTTATAGATACAAAACCTGTTAAGGCTAAACACGAAACCTGTTAAAATCATGTAGGTTCGTGTCAGGTTATCGTGTTTTTGTCTGAATTGCGAGCCCTACATGGTCCATTAGTAGTAATGATGATCTATAGTAAAATTGATGTCAATTGTCAAGCTAAAGAAATCATGTGTCACAAGTTTGCAAATCAGTGTTCATAAGTTGGCAAAACAATCAACATTCAACTTCACTCACTATTTATAACATAATATAAAATGCATGTATTTGTAATGGAAATTGAATACGATTAGGAGAAATTTGGTAATTGCCAAGGGAAAAATATGGGGTACTTTGTATATGGTTGAGATACCTGCACGGAGTGCAAATGCAGCGAGTACCCAGTGGTCTAAGTCCGTCAAGTTTGTGGCACCAACGACTTAACCACATGAGTAAAAATGTATGAAGTTGCTTGTTGCGAGAGAAAAGCTTCCACAGTTAAAGAATGTTGAATATGAATTCTGTGAACATTTTGGCTTCAGGAAAAAGAAAAGATGGTATCTTTTGTGAAGCTTGTCATGGACCTAAAGCTCAGATTTGTAGTATTTGATATTTTAAGAGATGGAATTTTGCTATTGAGCTAAATACTGATTTGATGGTGAAGTGTTTGAACTCGGATAACAGAGGGAAATACATCAGCACAGAATTTAGGAATTATTATGCTGAACATGGCATTCAGATGATAAATACAATTACAGGCAATCATCAATAAAATGGAGTTGCATAAAGGATGAATAGAACGTTGAATAATAGAGTCGAATGCTTGGCTCCCAAAGATGTTATAGGCTGATGCAATTTACAAGCAGCCCATCTTATCAACTGAGGGCTTTGAATATTGTTAGGCTTCAAAGTGCAAGAAGTAGAACGAAAAGGTAAAGCTGTCAAGTATGATCACCTAAAAGTGTTTAGATGTAGTGCTTATGATCTAGATAATGATGGTGATAAGCTGGATGCAAAAGCCAAAAAATACAGTTTTATTGGTTATGGGTGCAACAAAATGGGCTACATGATTTAGGATTTTGAAAGTATAGAAGTAGCCAGAAGCAAGCATGATACATCCAATGAGGTTGAATTGTATAAGGATGGAAAAGATTCAAAGTCAGAGGTTCAAAATGAGTATGCTGAGGTTGAGATTAGCTACCAGAAATCAGTTCCAAAACCTGAAATTGATACTAATGTTGACACAATTCCTGAGTTTAAAGATGGTGGAAATGAAGAGTTAGTGAGAGCTTCTAACAGTGAGAGTTTATAGTATGAAGATGATCAGTCCCTACAAACAACCTGACTAATCCGAAAATTTTGGGTCAGGAGGTCCACTAGAGTTACTAAACAGCCTAACAGATACAATTCTTGAGTTAACTATATTCTCTTTATAGAAAATGGTGAACCATGGAGTTACTATAAGCCAGTCAAGATGAAAGATTCTTTATAGTGGGAGTGTGCAATGAAGGATAAGATGAGTTCTGTAGACAAGAACAGAACATGGGTCCTAGTCTAGCTTCTGCAAGATAAGAGAACTTTATAGAATAAGCGGGTCTTTAAGGTCAAGGAGGAATATGATGGATCTAAATGGTACAAAGCCCGTTTAGTGGTAAAGGGGTTTCAACAAAATAAGGGAGTTGATTATGATAAGATCTTCTTTCCAGTGGTGAAAATGCTAACCATCTGGTTGGTTCTTAGTCTTGTAGCTATAGAATTTTGTATCTAGATGTCAAAATGACATTTCTACATGGTGACCTAGATGAGGATATTTATACGATACAACCTGAGGGTTTCAGGGTATCGGGAAGGAAAATTTGGCTGCAAACTGAAGCAGAGCTTGCCTGGTCTTTAACAAGCACCCCAACAATGGTAGATGAAGTTTGATAACTTCATAGAGAGATTAAGGTTCAGTAAATGCCATGTAGATCGTTGTTGCTATCCGAGGAAGTTAAGAAACTCTTATATCATATTATTACTTTATGTTGATAATATGTTAATTGCGGTATTTGATATGGAAGAAATAAACAAGTTAAAGAAGCAAATGTCAAAAAAATTTGAGATGAAGGATTTGGGTCTAGCCAAACAAATATTGGGGATAAGCATTGTAAGAAACAAGAATAACGGTTCTCTAACATTATCCCAGGAGAAATACATAGGGAAAATGTGGGAGAGATTCAAGATGAATGATAAAAAAAAAAAACAAACCTAGAAATACTCCATTGGAAGCCATTTAAAACTTACCAAAGATCAGTTTCCTAAATTTGAAAAAGAAAGCTCAGAGATGGCTAAAGTTCCATATACATTAGCGGTCGGTAGTCACATGTATGCCATGGTCTGCACTTGACCAAATATTTCTCATGCCGTTAGGATTGTTAGTCGATTTATGTTACATCCGGGTAAAGAACATTGGAAAGCTATTAAATGAGTGCTCAAATACTTTAAGGGTACATGGAAGGTTGGCTTATGTTTTAAAGGAGAAGATGTTATTTTAAGAGGTTTATACGGATGCAAATTTATGTGGATGCAAAGGGACATTTAGGACCACTATAGGGTATGTCTTTATAGTGGGAGGAACAGTAGTGAGTTTGATGTCCAGACTTCAGTAAAGTGTGGCTCTATCAATAACAAAACCCGAGTACATGGTTGTTGCTGAAGCAAGCAAATAACTTGAACAATTTTCTTGAAGAATTGGATAAACAACAGTCTGATTTCTTGTTGTACTATGACAATGAGAGTGTAGTGAAACTTGTTATCATAGGAAGATGAAACACATCAGGATGAGGTATACTTCGTGAGGGGATTCATCGGTGATTGAACAATCATCTTGAAGAACATCATAGGTGTTAAGAACCCAACAAATATGTTTACCAAATATGTGGTGCAGGATAAGCTAAAGCTTTGCATAACTTTAGCCGGTTTTTCAGGAATAATGTGAAGGAGACTAGGGTAACTATGGAGATTTGAATATTAGGAGGGATTTTCATTTACAGAAGTATAGAAGATATGGTGCATGTCACACCCTCAAAATCCACTTGCGGAGTTTTACCGCGAGGCGCATGACAAACCAGGATCCAAACCAACCATCACAATAAACAAGTCTAAATGAATTAAAATGCAATTTCAAAACATAGTTTAAAATCCTGTTTACAGCGGAAGCTTATTCAAAAACAGTACTCAACAAATGAAATAATAGTTCAATGTTCAAAAGACCATGCAACCCTAGTAAGACGCCGTGCAGACGCGTGCGCCCTAGTCCAGTCGTGCTACCTTAGCGACCTGAGAAAACATGTAAAAGTTTACGTCAGCACAAAAATGCTGGTGAGTTTACAGGTTTTGTATCCAAGTACCAAGTCCACCTGTCCATACTATAACAAATAGAAAACCAGTATACGCTAGCTAGGCGTACGTTTTGTTACTACCACGATTGGAAAACCATTACTAACGCGAATACCAAAAGTATGCCCGATGTATGTTCCTGTTGTTCCTGTTGTTCCTGTTTGAGACAATATGCACCCGCCGACCCTCCAAGTCGACGAGCGGGGTTGGTCACTCCCAATAGCGCTATTCACATTTCCCCGTTGTGCAAACCCGCACATTCATGGTTCCCCCCGGGACTTCCAAAGATCGTGTAGTACACAATAGAAACCCATAGTATGACAGTAGTTACCAAATAATCGTTTTAACACATGTTTTCTCCCCCGAAAGTATAAAACCAGTTTAAAAGAGGGGCCGTAAACTCACCTTAAGTTCCGTTACTCCTTAACCCGAGTAAACTCAGCTGCTATGCTAGTCCCGTAAAGCGGCGACCTAACATACGACAGTTACAAGTACTTAGACTAATAACCCGCAGGCTAATTAGTCCCTAGATGTCCAGACCATAACCAAGTTCGTTTGAAAACACCGTGACTGTTTAACCGACCCAAAGTACTAGACTCGACATCCCATTGGTGACCCGAGACTCCCCGTGTTATGTTTACGCTCCAAAACGTACAATAACGCAAGTACACTTAACATACGTTAACGCACAACAAGTTATAGCACATAGTTCACGTATCACCGAAATACATCCAAATATATGTTACCAAGTTATTAGACATGTTACGGGGTTCCTAGCATGTTACTACATGTTAAATCGGGTCTCGGAATGCTAATTTACACTTACAGCAGCAGTACACGCGATTAGGAAAAGTCAACTAGTGATTAGGAAAGTCAACTAGTGATTAGGAAAGTCAACTAGTGATTAGGAGTCCTATTCGCCCCTACTATAGGCGATTAGGGGCTATTCCCCTGAACTTACTAGTGATTAGGGCTATTCCCCTGAACTTACTAGTGATTAGGGCTATTCCCCTGAACTTACTAGTGATTAGGGCTAATCACCTGAACTTACTAGTGATTAGACCTCTACTCGCCTGTGTTATAGGCGATTAGCATCCTACTCGCCTATAACATAGGCGATTAGGAATGCTACTCGCCTGTAACCTTGCTGTTCCGGTTTTTCGCGCGTTTAACGCTCCAAATCAGATCCAGAACGTGTGTAACTACCCAATATCATCCCAAACACTATCCTAAACATGTTTAACCCAAAACCCTTCGTTCAACCTCGTATAATCAGTCCTGCATGCAACCAAATAATCCAAATACCAATTCACATAGCATGCAACATCATACTAACACATGTAATCATAACCCTAATAACCGATTACTGAGATTTCTAGCATCATAATATCAATATCAGTTTTGACCTAACATAATAACACATCAATCCATCATCATGAATCATAAAAACCCTAGCTTTCTAATCGTACACACCCATAACGCACGTATATTAGTTATAATCCGATTAATAACCCTTATTGACGATTTTCAGAAAGCTTTTTCGTTTATGAACAGGTCTGGACCATTAGGGATTGATTAAAAACGTTTACAAAGTGTTATGGATGAGAATCAAACCTTAGGATTATGAAAGAATGATGGTTAGACCTTGAAACCTTGTGTTTTTGATCAAAATCGCCTTCCAGAGATTGCTTACGTGTTTGGGGCGGTTATGGGACGACTAGGGTTGATATTAGGAATTTTAGGAGGTTAAGCATTGTATTTATAGGCGTTTCTAGTCGTCCAGCACGTTACTAGCGAGTATGCAGCAGTTCAGGCGATTAGGGCTTGTAATCGCCTGAAAGTTCTAGTGATTAGGGCCTACTCGCCCTTATGTATACACGAGTAGGGCCTACTCGCCCTTAAGGGCTCCCTACTCGCCTCCCCTATAGGGGAGTAGACCTCCTACTCGCCTATAGGGGTTGGTCTTGTGTGTTTTGCGCGTTAAACCCCGTTTTAACATATGTTAATGCATATTCATGTACCGACAAGTCACATAATGATTGTAAACACATAACACAAGTAAATACACATATTTACACTCGTTCACCAATTCCCGGGACTCGAGACTCGTACGTTCCGTATGCCCTGACGATCCTACAAATCGTCACCGTTTGTACACTTGGTTAAGGACCGACATCTAACGAACCTCTAGACCAACATCCAATGATCTTCTAGACTAACCAATAGCTCCCGAACCATATCCCGACTTAACTAACCCAGTTAAGTACAATATACGCGTGACTCGCTAAGGTAGACTTTCATCTAAACAACGCTGTTAACCAGAATTTGCCGGGTGTCACATCATCCCCACGTTAAAAGAATTTTCGTCCCGAAAATTGCACAAGTATCAAAAGAACAAAAGACATAACGAAGGAAGCAAACAAAAGATAGAGACCAAAAGAGAGATTTACCCGAGTTGTCACATCATCCCCACGTTAAAAGGAATCTCGACCCGAGATTCATTCAGCTGCCGAAGAGACATGTCTCGACTCGAACGCTTCCTTAGGAAAGAGATGAGGATACTTAGACTTCATCTGATCCTCCCGTTCCCACGTATATTCCGGTCCCCGGTTCGAGTTCCACCGAACCTTAACGATACGAATCTTGCTGTGACGCAGGCTGCGAATCTTGTAATCAAGGATCTCTACAGGTTCTTCCACAATCCGAAGACGATCATCAACCTTGATCTCTTCCAGTGGAACGATGAGAGACTCGTCAGCCAGACACTTCTTCAAGTTTGACACGTGAAAGACGTTATGTACGTTACCGAGCTCCGTCGGTAGATCAAGTCGATATGCCACCGGCCCAATCCGTTCCAGGATCGTAAATGGACCGACATATCGCGGATTGAGTTTGCCACGCTTCCCAAAGCGTATGACGCCCTTCCACGGTGAGACTTTTAGAAGTACCTTGTCATTGACTTGGAATTCCAGTGGTTTGCGACGCTGATCAGCATAACTCTTTTGCCGGTCCCGTGCCGCCGCCAACCGATTACGAATCTGTACGATCTTTTCCGAAGTTTCGTACACTAGTTCAGGCCCAGTGAGTTGACTCTCACCCACTTCAGCCCAACAAAGAGGAGAACGGCATTTCCGTCCGTACAGTGCTTCGAACGGAGCAGCCTTGATGCTCGTGTGATAACTGTTGTTGTACGAGAATTCTACCAACGGCAGATGAGCTTCCCAACCCTTGCCAAAATCGATCACACACGCCCGCAGCATGTCTTCTAAAGTTTGGATCGTACGCTCACTCTGACCGTCAGTCTGTGGATGGTAAGCCGTACTCATGTCTAGTTGGGTACCCAAAGCCTTGTGCAAAGACTTCCAGAAGTGAGAAGTAAAATGGGAGTCACGATCCGAGATAATAGAAACTGGTACCCCGTGCTTAGAAACAACTTCTTTCAAGTAAAGACGAGCCAAACGATCCATGGTGTCGGTCTCCTTAATAGCAAGAAAATGAGCTGATTTCGTCAACCGATCGACAATCACCCATATCTTGTCGTTCCCGCTTGGTGATTTAGGAAGTTGTGTGACAAAATCCATAGTAATCCGTTCCCATTTCCATTCCGGAATTTCAGGTTGTTGTAGGAGACCCGACGGTTTCTGGTATTCCACCTTGACCTTAGCACAGGTCAAGCATTTGCTCACGTATGAGGCTATGTCCGACCTCATGTTTGGCCACCAGTAAAGCACCTTCAGATCTTGGTACATCTTATCCGAACCAGGATGAATAGAATACCGAGACTTATGAGCCTCATCAAGAACAAGCCCCCGTAGTCCCCCGAACAAAGGAACCCATATACGTTCTGCGAAATAGTGCAGGCCATCAGGCCTTCGCTCTAGGTGCTTGTCGGCACCGTGCATAGTTTCAGCTTTAAGGTTTTCCTCCTTCAAAGCTTCCAATTGGGCAGAACGGAGTTGATCAGGTAACGACGAATGGATAGTGAGCTGCAACGCCCGAACGCGACGAGGTTTAGTAGATTCCTTCCTGCTCAAGGCGTCTGCTACAACATTCGCCTTGCCAGGATGGTACTTAATAGCACAATCATAGTCGTTCAAAAGTTCAATCCAGCGACGCTGCCGTATGTTCAAGTGTTGTTGGTCGAAAATGTGTTGGAGACTCTTGTGATCGGTGTAGATGGTGCATTTGGTACCGTACAAGTAATGTCTCCAAATTTTCAACGCGAATACCACAGCACCCAACTCCAAGTCATGAGTTGTGTAGTTCTTCTCGTGCACTTTGAGTTGACGAGAAGCATATGCAATCACTTTCTCGCGTTGCATCAACACGCAACCGAGTCCATGAATGGAAGCGTCACAGTAAACAACAAAATCATCAGGACCCTCAGGTAAAGACAAAATAGGAGCAGAACACAGTTTAGACTTCAGTTCTTCAAACGCTGACTCTTGTGATTCACCCCAGTCGAACTTCCTATCCTTCTGAGTGAGAGTGGTGAGGGGTTGAGCAATCTTCGAGAACCCCTGAATGAAACGACGATAGTAACCCGCAAGGCCTAGGAATTGCCGCACCTCAGTTGGCGTCTTTGGTGCTCCCCAGTCCTTGATTGCTTCGATCTTAGCTGGATCGACATGAATTCCTAGTTCATTAACCACGTGTCCTAGGAATTGAACTTCGCGTAACCAAAAGTCACACTTTGAGAACTTGGCGTAAAGTTGTTCCCGTCGCAAGAGTTCCAAAACTAACCGCAGATGTTCCCCGTGTTCGGTCTCGTTCTTGGAGTAGATCAGAATGTCATCAATAAACACAATGACAAACTTGTCCAGATACGGTTTACAGACGCGGTTCATCAAGTCCATGAAAACCGCTGGTGCGTTCGTGAGACCGAAAGGCATGACCAAGAATTCGAAATGGCCATAACGTGTTCGAAAAGCAGTCTTTGCAACGTCAGCCTCCCTGACGCGCAGCTGGTGATAACCGGACCTCAAGTCGATCTTGGAATAATAACTAGAACCCTGAAGCTGGTCGAATAGATCATCAATACGTGGGAGAGGATAACGGTTCTTGACGGTCAATTTGTTCAGTTCTCTGTAGTCTACGCACAATCGGAAACTCCCATCCTTCTTCTTAACAAATAAAATCGGGGCTCCCCAAGGGGAAGAACTTGGCCGGATGAAACCCTTGTCCAAGAGTTCCTGTAACTGACTAGACAACTCCTGCATCTCGGGAGGTGCAAGACGATAGGGGGCCCGAGCAATAGGAGCAGCCCCTGGTACAAGATCAATACCGAACTCGACTTGACGATGAGGAGGAAGACCAGATAAATCATCGGGAAAAACATCAGGAAACTCGCGTACCACCGGAATGTCGTCGATCTTCTTTTCATCACCAGAGGAAACAGATAAAAGCGCCAAAACAGCTGGATAACCCTTTCGAAGACACTTAAGGGCTTTCATGCTAGAGATGATGTTTAGCGGAACACCACCCTTGATACCGTACACAGAAAGAAATTCTCCATCAGGGAGAGGAATCCGAATAACCTTATCGTAACAGACGATCTCCGCGCGATACAAAGATAACCAATCCATTCCTACCACAACGTCAAAACTACCCAATGGTACCGGCATAAGGTCGATGGGAAACGATAAACCCGACAACTCTAACTGACACTCCCGAAGGACACTAGTAGCTTCAATCGTTTTACCGTCAGCCAACTCAATAATATACTTGGTCTCTAATGGTACAGGTACTACATCTAGCAGTCGACTAACATCCATGGATACAAAACTCTTGTCGGCACCAGAATCAAATAACACGCTAACAGAATGATTATTGAGAAGAAACGTACCGGTGACTGTATCAGGGTCCTGCCTAGCCTCAGCAGCTCCAATGACGAAGGCACGTGCATTTCTGCCGCCGCCCCCGTTGTTACCATTCCCGTTGTTCCCACCCTGTTTCAGTTTTGGGCAATCTTTCTTGTAATGCCCAGTGTCACCACAGTTGTAGCATCCCTGTTTCCCTGTAGTCCCCTGAGTAGTCGGAGCTGAACTGTTAGTCGGAGCCTGAGTCGATGGAAGTGTAGCCCGACAATCTTTAGCATAGTGGCCTGTTCGCTGGCAGCGGTGACAACGGTTACTGTCGCAGTTCCCTTGGTGATGGCGTCCACACTTGTTGCATTTGGGCAGTTTTCCCGCATAACCACCCTGCTTGTTACTCGAAGAAGATGAACCCCCATTATCAAACCTTTTACCCTGCTGTGCAGACCCAGATCCTTTCCCGTCATTTTCCCACTTGCGCTTGTTGTTCTCTGGAGCCTTAACAGTCGAACCTTTCGCAGGCAAAATCCCCTCATTCACCTTTAAGTTAGTCATCCTATGTGCCGATCGAACTACCTCCGCATAAGTAGGATGATTTCCAGCAGCTACCAATCCTGCAATTTCCGGCACTAACCCTGAGACATAATGTTCAATCTTACGATACTCTGGCACGTGCAGATCGGGACACAGCACTGCCAACTCATTCCTCCTCACAGTATACTTCTCGATTTCCGACCCAGTCATTTTGAGGTTCCACACCTCATGCTCCAACTTCTGCACCTCTTCCCTCGGGCAATACTCCCGCTTCAGCAACTGCACAAAGTTCTCCCATGGCATAGCATATGCCTCCCCAATACCCATGTTCTGGGTGATACCATTCCACCAAGTCAATGCCACGTCCTGAAATAACGCAGCAGAATACTTCACCCGATCTTCTGGGAGACAGTTACACATCAGAAATACCGACTCCACTTTCTCCAACCACCTAAGCAAGCTAACCGCACCCTCAGTGCCAGAGAATTCCTGGGGCTTGCAGTCCCGGAACATCTTGTAGGTGCACATGGGTGGGGGTGGGTCAACAGGACCACCTAAAATGAAACGTATGAGAAACCACGAATAACGTAAACAAGGTTCACCAATAAGGCAAAGAAAACGGATAAAACAACTTACTACCACCGTTGTGCCCTAACTGAAAGGCAGCCTGGAGCAAGTTGTTCAGATCAGCCTGTGATAGGTTAATACCTCCACCACGACCACCAGCACCACCGCGACCACCACCACGTCCACCATTGCGACCACCTCCACGTCCTCCACGCACTCCAGACATGATTCTGGCAGAAGGAACGAGAAAATTTAGTTTCGCAGTTAAAGATAACCACTAATGTTCACAAGATTAAAGCCAGATCCAATCCAGGACTATCCCCTCAAACCCAGAGCTCACTAGGGCTTCCATGCATTTCGTTTTATGATTTTGTGTGCACCCAAAATGATAAAACGCTCTACATGGTCCTCCTAGTGTTCTCCTAGTTCAAAGTTCAAATCACCGAACATAGACTCTTAGCTATACACCGTAATACTACGGTAGTTCATGACAAGTGTTTCTATTGGAGTGCGAAAGGGAGATGTCCGAGCCTTGGACACATCTCTAGAGCACACGAGTTACTCCAACAGACCACACTGCCTAGAAAACAAGTAACCCAACCTAAGGTAGAACGGATGATGTAACGTAGAAAGACCAACGATTTAGAGACACCCCGACACGACCATACGTAAACCACTATAACGTTTAGTACCATGTGATCGTCTAGTGTGTGCGACTCGGCTATAGACTAGACTCTACATGCAGTCCTAGTTCACTATAACCATTGGCTCTGATACCAATCTGTCACACCCTCAAAATCCACTTGCGGAGTTTTACCGCGAGGCGCATGACAAACCAGGATCCAAACCAACGATCACAATAAACAAGTCTAAATGAATTAAAATGCAATTTCAAAACATAGTTTAAAATCCTGTTTACAGCGGAAGCTTATTCAAAAACAGTACTCAACAAATGAAATAATAGTTCAATGTTCAAAAGACCATGCAACCCTAGTAAGACGCCGTGCAGACGCGTGCGCCCTAGTCCAGTCGTGCTACCTTAGCGACCTGAGAAAACATGTAAAAGTTTACGTCAGCACAAAAATGCTGGTGAGTTTACAAGTTTTGTATCCAAGTACCAAGTCCACCTGTCCATACTATAACAAATAGAAAACCAGTATACGCTAGCTAGGCGTACGTTTTGTTACTACCACGATTGGAAAACCATTACTAACGCGAATACCAAAAGTATGCCCGATGTATGTTCCTGTTGTTCCTGTTGTTCCTGTTTGAGACAATATGCACCCGCCGACCCTCCAAGTCGACGAGCGGGGTTGGTCACTCCCAATAGCGCTATTCACATTTCCCCGTTGTGCAAACCCGCACATTCATGGTTCCCCCCGGGACTTCCAAAGATCGTGTAGTACACAATAGAAACCTATAGTATGACAGTAGTTACCAAATAATCGTTTTAACACATGTTTTCTCCCCCGAAAGTATAAAACCAGTTTAAAAGAGGGGCCGTAAACTCACCTTAAGTTCCGTTACTCCTTAACCCGAGTAAACTCAGCTGCTATGCTAGTCCCGTAAAGCGGCGACCTAACATACGACAGTTACAAGTACTTAGACTAATAACCCGCAGGCTAATTAGTCCCTAGATGTCCAGACCATAACCAAGTTCGTTTGAAAACACCGTGACTGTTTAACCGACCCAAAGTACTAGACTCGACATCCCATTGGTGACCCGAGACTCCCCGTGTTATGTTTACGCTCCAAAACGTACAATAACGCAAGTACACTTAACATACGTTAACGCACAACAAGTTATAGCACATAGTTCACGTATCACCGAAATACATCCAAATATATGTTACCAAGTTATTAGACATGTTACGGGGTTCCTAGCATGTTACTACATGTTAAATCGGGTCTCGGAATGCTAATTTACACTTACAGCAGCAGTACACGCGATTAGGAAAAGTCAACTAGTGATTAGGAAAGTCAACTAATGATTAGGAAAGTCAACTAGTGATTAGGAGTCCTATTCGCCCCTACTATAGGCGATTAGGGGCTATTCCCCTGAACTTACTAGTGATTAGGGCTATTCCCCTGAACTTACTAGTGATTAGGGCTATTCCCCTGAACTTACTAGTGATTAGGGCTAATCACCTGAACTTACTAGTGATTAGACCTCTACTCGCCTGTGTTATAGGCGATTAGCATCCTACTCGCCTATAACATAGGCGATTAGGAATGCTACTCGCCTGTAACCTTGCTGTTCCGGTTTTTCGCGCGTTTAACGCTCCAAATCAGATCCAGAACGTGTGTAACTACCCAATATCATCCCAAACACTATCCTAAACATGTTTAACCCAAAACCCTTCGTTCAACCTCGTATAATCAGTCCTGCATGCAACCAAATAATCCAAATACCAATTCACATAGCATGCAACATCATACTAACACATGTAATCATAACCCTAATAACCGATTACTGAGATTTCTAGCATCATAATATCAATATCAGTTCTGACCTAACATAATAACACATCAATCCATCATCATGAATCATAAAAACCCTAGCTTTCTAATCGTACACACCCATAACGCACGTATATTAGTTATAATCCGATTAATAACCCTTATTGACGATTTTCAGAAAGCTTTTTCGTTTATGAACAGGTCTGGACCATTAGGGATTGATTAAAAACGTTTACAAAGTGTTATGGATGAGAATCAAACCTTAGGATTATGAAAGAATGATGGTTAGACCTTGAAACCTTGTGTTTTTGATCAAAATCGCCTTCCAGAGATTGTTTACGTGTTTGGGGCGGTTATGGGACGACTAGGGTTGATATTAGGAAGTTTAGGAGGTTAAGCATTGTATTTATAGGCGTTTCTAGTCGTCCAGCACGTTACTAGCGAGTATGCAGCAGTTCAGGCGATTAGGGCTTGTAATCGCCTGAAAGTTCTAGTGATTAGGGCCTACTCGCCCTTATGTATACACGAGTAGGGCCTACTCGCCCTTAAGGGCTCCCTACTCGCCTCCCCTATAGGGGAGTAGACCTCCTACTCGCCTATAGGGGTTGGTCTTGTGTGTTTTGCGCGTTAAACCCCGTTTTAACATATGTTAATGCATATTCATGTACCGACAAGTCACATAATGATTGTAAACACATAACACAAGTAAATACACATATTTACACTCGTTCACCAATTCCCGGGACTCGAGACTCGTACGTTCCGTATGCCCTGACGATCCTACAAATCGTCACCGTTTGTACACTTGGTTAAGGACCGACATCTAACGAACCTCTAGACCAACATCCAATGATCTTCTAGACTAACCAATAGTTCCCGAACCATATCCCGACTTAACTAACCCAGTTAAGTACAATATACGCGTGACTCGCTAAGGTAGACTTTCATCTAAACAACGCTGTTAACCAGAATTTGCCGGGTGTCACAGTGCAGTTCGTGGTCCAAAGACACCAAGTGAGAGATTGTTGGCGATATGTTGTCATCACCCCACTAGGCCTAGCCGAAAATTAGAGGAGGAAAAGGAAAGAGATCGATCGGCCCTAACCCAAATGGGCCCAATTTGTTAATTTCTTGTTAAGCAAGTTAGCTAAGGGTGAAGACCTAATTAGCTAGTCTATATATAGATCTCTTGTACTTGTAATTTCTTATCACTTAATAATACAAAAACCCTAGTTGTCCTTGTGGACATAGGTTGCACATAGTGACTGAACCAAGTAAAATATCTCATGTACTTTACTTTTTCTGTTTGTGTTTGTTTGCGTTACTCGTTTCGATCTTAATAGTTACGACTTGCCTATTTTTATATATGACTTTGTGTGTTTATATATATTTAATACTCAAATAAGAACATCTATGTTATCAAGCTCTAATAGTATCTATAGTAGGTTTTTACTATTTTTTTTCTTTTCTTTAAACTTTAATTCTTTTATTACTATCTGTTATTATAAATGGTAATTTTAAACATATTTGTTCATTATCTTAAATTTTTAAGATATAGTGTTTTATTAAATTCCTAGTATGCTGTTGCGATTTGCTTATTTTTATCTACGTCTCGATATAATCGAGTTCTAAGTGGTAATGTACTAATACTTGACGTACGAACATATATGTTATCAAAGCTACCTCACATTTGGCTTCTTTTTTATTTTTACAAAGTGACTATGTTTACCCTTTTTGTTTATGTCATTGCGACATACCTATTTTTATATGCCCATCGATATACTTTTTTTTTTGAAACCGAGTTGTTGATAATGTACAAGTAATCGAAACACAAACATACATGTCATCACAATTATCTCACATATTTTCTATAAAGCAACGTCGTTCACCCTTTGCGTATTCTAGTAATATAATGTAGTGCTTTATAAAAGTTTGAATATAATGTCGCTATGTATATGTTTTCATCTACATCTCAATAATAGTTATTTTTTTTTTCAAAATCGAACAATTCTATACCGCGTGTCTATACCATACCACCACTGTAATGAACCGAACTAATACCAATCAAATTTCTCCCCCATGTGTGAGAATTCTACTAGTTATTGACTAATTGTTATGATAATGTGCTTTTTCTAAACCTTTTAAAGAACTATGGGCTTGTGGGCTGACCAGCTCCGTTGCTCACATTGTGGATAACAAGCCCATATTTTTTGAGGACCTAATGGCCAATGATCCATCGGATGACGTTTCATTTCCTTTTTCATTTTCAGATTTATAGTTTTAACTTTTAAGTTTGCATATAACACACCATGTATAATTTTTGGAGATTAAAAACTCACGCAAAAGAAAGACGGGTGGATTTAGACTAAAACTTTAGGGTAATGTTTAAAATAAAATTTCTGTACTTTTATGCAACATAAACCAAATAAAAATAAAAACATGATAATAAATAATGTTCAATTTTTTTTTACCATACTTTCATAAGCAGTATGTTTTTTCCTGTTTAGTGCTATATTCTAATCAATGATTTATCAAACCAGTTTACATCAACACATCACCACCAATTAGGATAGTTTTTCCATTTAAATTGATGACCTCGTGGTTGATTTTTTTTTTTTTTTTTTAACAATATACTATTTTATTTTGTCGTCTATCTGGCCAGAGTGATAACTACTAATGAGTAGTCTAGTTCTCAGTTACTTCTTTTTTCCCCACTCTTGATTCTTTTCTTTTATTTTTACCCGTTCAAAACTAGGGGTGCAAACGAGCCGAGCCTGAGCTTTACCAAGCTCGAGCTCGTTGGTAGTTTCTCAAGATCGAGCTCGGCTCGTTTATTATTTATCACTTAATATATTAAATAAAAATAATATAATAATAAACTCGTTTAGGCTCACGAACTCGATAAGTGAGGCTCGGCTCGTTGGTAGTTTCTCAAGCTCGAGCTAGGCTCATTTAGTAGTTAATATATTAAATAAAAATAATATAAATAATAGACTCGTTTAAGCTCGTGAGCTTGATAATTGAAAAGCTCGGCTCGACTCGTTTCCTAAACAACTTTAAATGATGGGTAAATAATATAATATATTAATAAAACTAATATTACGAGCATGACGAGCTTCACATGCTAGGCTCGTGCCCGGGCTCGAAAAATAAACAAGCTTTATTTTAGGCTCAAGCTCGGCTCAGGTTTGCTAAGGCTCGGATCATTTCAAGCTTTTTATTAAGCCGACATCGATTGGCTTGCGAGCTGCTTGGCTCGTTTGCACTCCTATTAATGGGCATGTGTATTTTAATCAAGAAATTACAAATGGAATAGGTTATGGCCTATATGCTTCTATCCTTTTTTTTTTTTTTTTTTATGTTAAGCTTATATTAAAAACTTTGAGGGCGTGCTGGGTTTAATTTTTTTTTTTTGAGAGGTAACGTTGCATAATTTTTAGGAGTAATGTAATAAAAAAAACGTAAAAATACATAAAAAAAAATTACATTACGCAAGAAAAGTTGAGGAATCACGAACACCACCCCTCGTTTTGTTGCATGTCCGCCACTAACAAGTGAACATAGTTTTTTTAATATATTGCAAAATGATAATTTAACCTTAGATTCATTTTTGACTTTTTCATAGTTTGTTAATATATTTTAATTGAAATTTAAAGAAGAAAATTAGTTTTTAACAATTCCTATATTTTCTAAGATAAATACACTGCGCATGCACTTGCAAAATTTGAATTTTAAACCCAACCATCAAATTGTCCCATTGAGGACACATCATTAGCTTTTAGTACACGAATTCTACATTGTACAAAATATAGCTTTAGTTTACAAACGTTCTCAACACCATCTTTAGCTATCAACCACTGCTATATACGCACTTTGTCTAGTTAACCTTACATCGCCAATTCCACCCCGTCCAAACACAAAATAATTACAAACGTCATTTATTAGTTATAAACATTCACTTAAAAAAATAAAATATTATGTGCTCTGCTGGCGGATCTAGGTTTTGTATTCAAGGGAGGTGATCAGGGGGATTAACCGAACTTTTAAAGGGGGTAGTTGGGTTTTTTCTTACAAATTACACTAACTTTTTAAATTTTAAGGGGGCGTCCGCCCACCTTGACTATAATGTGGGTACGCCACTGGATTCTAACAAACATAATGTAATGCAAATTTTAATTTTTAACATTTTAGAGAAAGTTCAAATATCCCTTCTAACCTGTGTAACTCGGTTGAAGAAACGGCCTCCCATCTTTTCACTTCTTGTGTGTTCACTGCTGTTTTGTGGGAGCATGTCAGCCGTTGGTGCAAGGTGCAAAATTTTTTCATGTTCTCAATCAAAGATATTCTGGAGTTCCATTCAGGGTTAAAAGGTATCGAGCGAGACATCCTCCACGGCATCATTATTATTGGATGTTGGAGCTTGTGGAGAGCAAGAAATCGATTCAAATTTGAAGGCAAGACGGTTCATTTGGAAGATATCATAGGGGAAGTTAAAACGATAGGTTTTCTTTAGGCCAAACATAGGTCTAAACTCAAGACCTTATCTTGGGTCAATTGGTGTAATTTTATGTGCTTGTAATCGTTGTTTTTGGCCGCCCCGTTTGTGAGTTGATCGGTTGTTAATGAAATTTACCTTTAAAAAAAAACCTGTAAAATTATACTAGAGGGAGATATATAAAATGCCTTATTTGTAACCATTCAGTGACTTCTGTGGTTCTTTGGCCTTTTTCTCAAAATGTAGACTACAAATATCATATCATAAACAAATAAAAAGAAAAAAAATTGAAAGTAGAAAAGATCCAACGGTTGAGACAGAACATCTAGTCACAAAAACAGGCATGAAATACATATGCAGATTAAGAAGACCTGACACACCACCTCCATCACTATCTTTTATATTTATTTAATTAATAATCTTCTTCCACTCTTCTCTTTCTCTCCAGCTTTCCTTTCCCCCTTATTTTTAAAACAAAAAACCCTACCTAATACCTATACATACACACACACACTCTGTATCTATCTCCATCCAAAGATGATGCCCCAGCAGCATCAGAGGATGAGACAACAACAACCCCTGATGCAGCCATCCCTCTATCACCCAGGTCTCATTACCCATCCACAGGTATATAATACTCCCATTATATTTTCCTTACATTTTTCTGATTTCTTGATTTTTTTTTTTTTTAAAGGTGTTACCTTTTCTTGTGGGTATCAAGTTTGCTGTTCCGGGTCGGGTTCTTTTTTAGTGGGTATTGTGTAATTTGCATCTTTATAGCTGATGATGAATGATTATTATTTTTTTAATTTTTTTTTTAAAATTTTAGTATGCTAGCTGTTTGAATTGAAATAGTACCACAGTAAAGTTTGTCTTTAAGTTGGTGTTTGGGCATTTTAGAGATATTTGTATGTTACTGTTTTATTAGTTTCCTGAATTGTGAATTGATTACAGCTTGTTTTTATAAAGGATTTTGTAACTATATATGAAAATATATGGCACAAGAAAATGTACCAAAATGTACTAGTGTTAGCCATTAAAGGTTTTAGTCATTCAGTACAAAAAAAACACCTACCTGTTCATGTGGAAAAAAATAAAAATAAAAAATATAACAAAGCAGGGTTAAGAGATCAATATGTTGGAGAATAATTCCTTATTCTGTTTTTCTTTTAAACAGAAAAGGGTGGCTGCGCAACTTGTTGCCCGTCTACCTGCTATTTTGATGTAATTTTCGTTTTTATGGAATGAAATTATTCAGTAATAATTTTAAACAAGATTCACAAAATTTTATTTGTGATCTGACATGCCATTCTTTACCTACTTGATTATGAAGTGGTTAACTAAGTTGATGGATCTTTAATTATGAAGTGGTTAAATGGATAAAAAACACCTACTTGGTGCTTGGTAGTTACAAAATCTGTTTATTTGCTACCTTGATATATGATCTTTCTCTTTTCGCCTGCGGACATTTAACAGGATTTTAATTTTTTTCTTTCCTTTTTGTCGCAACTCAAAATTTCACAATGCCACTTAAACCGGTGATTGCTTTACATAAGGTACATAAGCTAATATAAGATCATGCTAGCATAACAATTTAGTGCTTTTGTCCATATTAACTGATTTGCAAGTACATGAGAGATTTAGGATCTGGATTAGTCTTTTTTGAGGATTAAAGTGTCCATTTTGCGTAACAATTTAGTGCTTTTGTCCATATTAACTGATTTGCAAATTACAGTTTTTCTCGTATTCACCATATTTCATGTGCCTTCTACTTAATGAGACAAGTTTTTAACTCTTAATATTTGCAGATAGAACCTATCTTGAGTGGAAATCTACCTCCCGGTTTTGATTCAACCACATGCCGCAGTGTGTGAGTCTCTTCATTTTCTCCTCTGTTCTGTAATTCCGAACAAAACTTTTCTTTTCCTTTATCATGGTTTAAACCGTATTATTTGTATACTTAACTGGCGAAACACATTTCTATGCTTTAAAAAACCTCATGCTAAATCAGGCTTGGCACTGACGTTGAACATCTGACTTCATTTAGGTATGTTGGGAACATCCATCCACAGGTCACCGAACCCCTACTACAAGAGATCTTTTCAAGTACGGGTGCTCTTGAAGGATGCAAGCTCATTAGGAAAGATAAAGTATGAGTAGTCATTAATTCTCTCGTTTATTAAATGCTTTTGACCGGGAGTTATTTATATATAAATATAACATTGCTTTTGGCTCTTTTTTATTCGAATTCAGTCATCATACGGGTTTGTGGATTATTTTGATCGGCGTTTTGCTGCTCTTGCAATCGTGACTCTTAACGGAAGGCATCTGTAAGTAAAGACGTTAATCAGTATCTATTTTCCGTTCTTGTTTTAGTCACTACTAATTGCTTTTAAAAACATATGTTTACAGGTTTGGGCAGCCCATAAAAGTTAATTGGGCATATGCCAGTAGTCAAAGAGAAGATACATCGGGTTAGTTAATGTAATATTAACTTATTAGTCTATAATTCCATTTGTTTGTTAAAACTCTTAATTTGATTTTGCAGGCCACTTCAATATATTTGTTGGTGATCTTAGCCCTGAAGTTACCGATGCCACTTTGTTTTCTTGTTTCTCTGTTTACCATACTTGCTCGTAAGCCCTAATTTAAATCAAATCGTGACATGATGAATAATGCACATTTATATTTTTTTTACCGAATTTATTTTTGTATGTTGATAAGTGATGCAAGAGTTATGTGGGACCAGAAGACGGGGCGCTCTAGGGGATTTGGCTTTGTTTCATTTAGGAACCAACAAGTAAGTGAAATACATGTGGGATCGAAAAGTCCTTTATGCCTCCACACCTCTCTTTTTAGATACTAATTACGCTTTACTTCGTTTTTTTCTTTAATAGGATGCCCAAAGTGCAATTAATGATTTGAATGGTAAGACGGTTTAGATTTTTTTCCCCTTCTTTATTAATGTTTGTCTTTGATTTTATTTCCTGTTTTATCTGAATGAATTTGTTTCGGATTTTTTATGTTTCGTAAATTGTAATTCAATTGACATTAAATTTTAGGGAAGTGGCTCGGAACTAGGCAAATTCGATGCAACTGGGCGGCAAAGGGTGCTGGATCAGATGACAAACAACGGTCAGATACTAAAAGTGTTGTTGAATTGACAAATGGAACATCAGGTTAGCTTATCACAAATTAATATGCATATTTTAAAGGTATCATAAGGATGTTATATGGTTATTTCCAGTTTGACATCGGCTTGCATGTGCAGATGATGGTCAAGAAAAGGTCAATGACGATGCTCCAGAAAACAATCCTCAATACACAACCGTTTATGTTGGCAATTTGGCTCCCGAGGTTGGCATTTTCTTCAATTTCAAATTTTCTAGAAGTCCATTTCAATAAGGTCAAATGTCACTTAATAGTAATCAAGTTTCACCATTGTTCCACATAGCTATTTTAGACACTTTGCCCGCCAGGTCAACATATGTAAGCAGTATTATAGGGTAATACATGTTGAAGGTCAGTTTTTATAAAATAAAAATGCACAATTTTGAAACTTTAACGGTAAAACCTCTCAAAGAAAGTTCGAGTGAAACTTGGTCGCTATTTAATTACATGTCACACTTCTTTTAAACCACTAATTGAACAAATTATATTATAGGTCACATCAGGCGATCTCCATTGTCATTTTCATGCTCTTGGTGCTGGTGTTATTGAAGATGTTCGACTTCAACGAGACAAAGGTTTTGGTTTCATAAGATACAGCTCGCATGATGAGGCTGCTCGTGCTATACAGTTAGGAAACACCCGTTATCTCTATGGTAAACCCCTTAAGGTAATTTTACAAAATTGTTAGATCTATATTCATCCATACGTTAAAAATTATAACTTGATTTAAATGCGTTTTTTGTTTTGTTTGCAAAAACAGTGTTCATGGGGTAGCAAACCGACACCTCCCGGGAGCAGCTCAACACCTCTACCACTTCCAGTTACAAGAAATAATCTTGGTTTTTCAGCCATGGATATTGCAGCTTATGAGAAACAATTGGCTCTTAGTAAAATGGCTGGTGCGCAGGCTCTGATGCATCAACAGATGGGTGCTGCTAGCCAGGGTGCACTCTATGATGGTGGTTACGCGGGGATCGCCTCCACTCAGGCCCCTGTGTACTACCAGTAACTACAGTTGCAAGATACGGTCGACCGCTGAGTTGGGAAGTATATCTAAAGCTATGAAGATTAGATAGGGTTCTCTTCTTTTTATTTTTTCCCCAATGTATTGTGTTATTGATTGAAATGCTTGTTTTGTTGTTATTGTATTACTTTTGAGGATGTATATGTAGCATTGCCATGTGTATCTCTTACCTAAACAATGGTATTGCTTCCTTGTGTTAAAGGAAGTACCAAGTTATGAATGGATCATGGATGAGTATACAACATCTAGTTTGTGGAATTAAACATATAGAACTATGCATCCCATTTTTTAGACGTCATAAACGCGTCATAGCTCACATATCATATTTTCACCCATTCTTCAAACACGTTCGTTTTTCTCTCCAATACTATGTCCGCTGTCAAACAATTTTCCTTATTAAAAGAAATAGTTATGTGTGTGTGTGAGAGAGAGAGAGACGGACCCACACCAGCCATCCTCCTGTTCGGAATTCTGGACGCCACCTCCAATGCACCCATCCCCTTTGCAGACGCTACGCCTAAGCGCGCCCCCTTTCTCCTGTTTGATGCTCTTAAAGTACCAGTTCTACTTTATAGTAAAAATATGGCTTGGTATGCAGGCTCTGATGCATCAACACATGGGTGGTGCTGCCAGCGAAGGGGCACTCTGCGACGGTGGTTACCCCGTCATATCCGCTACTGCGCCACACGGGCCCATACGTACTACCAATAATTACAGTTTTAGACAGAGTAGCAACTAGCAAGTAGATCTAGAGCTATGGACAATAGATATTATTCACTTCTTTTTTTCTTTCTAGTGTCTTTATCTTCTTATTGATTGGAATGCTTGTTATTAAAATCACATCCTTATGGTAACGGAACTATTATTTATGCATGGATCATAGATGGATATACATACATACATACACATCCAGTCCAAAATTAAACAAAGTGAATCTTCAACATGGTGTTCTTCAAACTTTTCACTTTACTCTCTATGTACACAAAACATGATTCATCATGTCCATATCGCGTTATTCGACTATACATGTGAATGATCAAAAGTATGTCATTATTCTCTCATATAACACTTCGCGCTTAGCACGCTTCTATGTTCAGCTAAATTGCAAAAATCCCAGTTGCCATCACTCGACTAGCGCCACTGGAAGACGCTTGTGAGCTACAATATTTCTCCGGTCTCTCATCCATGGCTATCTGTCTGCTCCTACATTCTGGGCTGCAAAATGCTTTCTCCCCCCTATCATAATCCATCATGATCATCAACATATTATTCTAAATCCCACAAACTGTCCTTAATAAATAAATAAATAAATAAATAATAATAATAATCTCCTATAATTAATTACCTGTACATGTATATGTCTTTGCCATGCAGTCTTTTGTTACACAAATGACACGAATTCAAAAAACCATCAGGTTGAGGCAGTCTCATATCATCATCACCAAATCTCACAGGTGATATATTAAAAATGCAACCATTCCCTCTAACTCTAGTAACTGATTTATTTAGTTTGTTACTATTCACAACACGCTGAACCACCTGTATCGGGTCGGACGACATTCGTTTGCGTTCGACCTTCTTGGCCATAACATCTTCGAGTGCTGCAACTATGCCAAGTCCAATCCCACCCATATTTCTGTTTATGACACCTGTAGGTGACAAAACTTTATACTCCAAAGAAGTTGTTTGTATAAATCCTGGAGTGATCAGTGTTCCAATCACTGGATGTATGTTACTGATCATGGCTAATATACAATAAACTGAGAACTCAAATGGCTTTATAATAAGAGACGCTGAGACGGCAAGAATTATGGAGTTGGTGGACGTAGCCCACTGCCCATGGTATTTGGTTTGGATTTCAAATTATTGACGTTTGATTATGCTTTTTTATTTCTTTTACTTTTTTTGTATGATTATATTGTTGTAAAATAAAATATCTAACTTTTATACAAAAAAAAAAGTTATGGCTAGAGGGGATGTATTGATGATGACCTGGTCGTCAGGGACGGAGAAACAAAGATTCCGATCAACACTTGTTAAGGTTTCTGAGGTTGTTGAATGTCAAGGGGCCCACGTGGGGCCATTAGCATAACATTGTGTTTTGTTTGATAGCGAGTCCACTGAAAAGCTCGCCAATGGTTTGCAAGGGAATAGACTAATTGAGATCGACTATTTGACATTTTTTAAGTGAACATTAATATTGTTTTTTGTATCGTCTTTTTTAGCTGTGTGACAGACATCATTATACCTGTTTTCTGGCAAACCCTAATCATTTATGCATCTAGACTATGTTGTCTGAATCAGCTTCACGCTGGTAAGGTGGTGACTAAAATCAAAAGTCATCAATTAGTCAATCTTATTAAACAATTGGTTCCTTAGTTTGGTTAGTATTGTTAGATTATCGGTTTTTAGTCCGATTTAGTCAATTTTGGTGAATAACAAAAATAAACTTTGGCTAATTTTTTTTGCCTATAAATACATTGAATGGAGATATAAATACATGAAATAGAGGTAAAAATAGACCTGTAAACGAATCGAATGTTCATGAGTTGTTCGTCAACTTGTTCGGCGGGAAGTTCATTTATGTCGTTTATTTAATAAACGAACAAGCACGAACAAAAAAATTTGTTCGTTTAGTTAAATGAACGAACATGAACAAACGTTGAGTTTGTTCATTTATGTTCGTGAACGTTCGTTTATTTATGTCCGCTTATGTTTATTAATTACATACGTGGTTATATTTACATAAATATAAACATAAATTGGGCTTTAGCTACTTGTATAAATATATAACCAATTAGTAATTGGGTTTTTTAAGTAATACAAAATCGTTCACATTTATCATGTTCGTGAACGTCCGTTTATGTTCGTTTGTGAACTGTTCATTTAGTTTTTAAACGAACAAAAATAAACGAACAAGAACATGACAAATTTCTTAATGAACGAACATGAACACAAAAATGTGTTTTATTATGTGTTCGTTCGATTCGTTTACATGCCTTGGTATAAAAGCTAATAATTTCAAAACCCCCTCTATTTATACCGCCACTACAATTCATAAACCGATCTACTCAGCTTCAAACCAGATTAGAGTATAATTTGCTATATACTTTTAATTGAAATTTTGATTTTTTAAAGTGATTAATAATATCTAGGGGTGAACAATAATTGAATCTCAATCGAAATCGAACAAAAACATACAAAACCGAACTGAAAATTAACCAAAACCGAATTAACCTAATATCGGTTTTTTTTGTACCCTAAGTTAACCAAAATTAACAAACCAAACTGAACAATTCATACATTTATATCTTTTATACATCCATTACATGTATGTATACCTTCATTTCATGTGTTTCTAAGCAAAATTAAAGTTTGGTTTTGGTTATAAACCAAAATTAACTAAACCGAACTAAAATCAACAATCTAACCAAACAGACTAAACCAATTAACCGGTTGGTTAACATGATCGATAAACCGATAATGTCAATTTTTGTTCCGGTTGAGCGAAAAATTATTATGTCTCCAGAAAATTCTATGTTCTAGCTATTTTCAAATAGACTCGAGGCTTATAACCGAACTGAACCTAACCCAACCATGAATCATTAGAAGTGTTTGTGTTCACTACCACATCGTGTGGGCACGTTGTTATGAATATATTAATGGGTTTGTTTTAGTTTGACTAATTTGGGTTAACTAAGGGTACAAAAAAAATTGATAACCAATTTTAAGTTAAATAAGATGTTTTCAGTTTTTAATAAAATTTTGGTTCAGTTTTGTCTGTTTTTTGGTTTGGTTCGGTAAACGGTTTAGTTATTGCTCACTCCTAGATATCGTTAATCACGTAACACATAAAAGATTTTTAAAATAAAAAAAATAATAATAATACTATAATCAAATTAAAGATAATAAAATGCTCATTATTATGATGTAATTTTTTTTATAAAAGTATAAATGTACGTAAAAAAATATGACTATTTAAAAATCATGGATGATGATTTGCTTAAAATAAGGAAAAGAAGTTTAACTATAATTTAAATAAGCAAAAGTTAAGTAAAGTTTAAGGGATTAAAGTGTAACTAAGATAGGGTATTAAAATGTAAATAATGTTTTAATGACTATTTTACCCTCATTTCAAGGTTATTAATGAAAAATACGTTCTTAACTTTTGGGTATCTTAAACTACCCCTCCCTCATGCATTATAATATAGTATAGATATGTGTTCACGAACACTTACCGAACAAGATTTTATGTCCGTGTTCGTTTGTTAAAAAAACGCTCTTGTTCGTCTTCGTTTGATAATTTTGTTCATGAACGCACACGAACACAAACGAAAATTAATGAACATAAACAAGTGTTCATGAACACAAATATGTGTTTATGAATGGAAAAAAGCACAAACTAACGTATATTAACATTCGAATAAGATCAATTTCACATGTATTAAGAAATTATCTGTATCCAAACTTACTTGGTACTCAACATAATATTAGTAAACGAAATAAAGTAGTGTCTCAAAAACAATGTTCACATCTTAAACTTAAAGTCTTCAGTAATCTACACAAAATAAACTTGAAGCCATCGAATGAAAATAGATAGGGCTGTAAACAAACCAAACGTTCAACAAACAGTTCGTGAACTGTTCGGCGAGAAGTCCATTTGTGTTCGTTTGTTTAATAAATGAACGAACATAAACAAGAAATTATGTTCGTTTAGTTAAACAAATAAACATGAACAGAGGTCGCGTTCGTTTATTTATGTTCGTGAACATTCGGTAACGTGTACATTTATGTTTGTTTGTATTTGATAGTTTATTAGGGTTTTTAACTTTTTATTTTTAATTTAGGTACTTTAAATTTTCCATTGGTAGACTATTTAATATATATTAGTGTATCACACATTAATATTACTTCACATATTTTGATTAACTAATATTCTGGGTGGATTAAATGAAAATTTCAAGTTTAATATGATAATTTTGAGTTTTTATGAGACACTATGTTATGGTAATTATGTGATTAAGATTATGTCAGGTATGTTTAGGTAATTGGATTAGTATATTTTGGTGACAATGTTTATGATAAAAAATGTTGATTTTATTCGAAATTTAATATGCGTTAGTTTGACATCGGCTTTGTTCATATTTGCTTATTTGTATTCCTTTACGATAATTTGTGTTTGTTTGTATTCGCTTTTGTCCGAAACCTAAATTTAACAAATAAGCACAAAAGAAAACGAACGTGTTCATTTCATTAAGAAACACATAATAGAAAATCTCGTTCGACAAGTGTTCATGAATAATTCGTGAACAAGTTATTTCCTTAACAAACAAACATGAACAGAAAAACTCGTTTGATAAATGTTCATGAATAGTTTGTGAACGCGTTATTTTCTTAACAAACGAACACGAACAAGACATTGTTCGTGTTCGTTTGGTTCGTTTACAGCCCTAAAATAGACAAACAAACATAAACGAACGAACGCAGTCTATGTTCATGTTTGTTTATTATTAAACGAACGAACACAAATGAACTTCCTGCCAAATGGTTCATGAACTTCTCGCTGAAAGTTTAGTTCGTTTGTAGCCATAACTATTATAGGTTAGATTAGAAGTGAAAAATTATGATTCAATATTTTTATTTAATAGGAGAGAGAAATGAAAAGTTACAATTTAATATGAGAGAAACGAAAAAGTATAAGATTTTCATTTGTGATATATATATATATATATATATATAGTAAAGTAAAGATAAAGATTAGATATTAATAATAATAACTTATTAGGTATTAATAATTAACTAGTTGGAATGCCCGCACGTTATTGCGGGTGCGTTTGTTTTGTTGCCTTGAAGTTGATGTTGGTGTTTGTGGTGTGTGTATGGCAGTTATGGACGATTCATTATGGTGACATTAAGTACGTAGGAAGCAACAACCTAGTATTTAATTATAAATTATTTAGTGTCCATGAGTTCTTGAGTACATTGAATTAGTTTGTAAAAGTCCGCTGGATACTTTATATCACTGTGTGATATTTTGACATTTATAAAACTACATTGTATATTAACAAAGCTTTATAATATAGATTTTTAAAATGTATAACAGAGTTAAAGCTGGCGCAGTAAAAAAATTCAACTCCTAGTCAGTTCTATAATTTTTTTTTCATTATATGTAGTTTATTTCACAAGTATTGTGTTTGTTACACTCAACCGGCTGGTTGTGTGACATCCGGTAATTTTCTTTTCGTTCTGTTCTTTTTGTTTCCTACTTTTGGGGCTTTGCGCAATTTTCGGGACGAAAATTCTTTCAACGTGGGGATGATGTGACACCCGGCATGTTTGGCTTAAACATATTAGTAACATCTAAGTCTACCTTAGCGAGAAACGTTTATAAACAAACTTAACTGGGTTAGTTGAGTCGGGTCAAGTTAGGATTGTCCAGGGTACAATGATCTGGAGGATCATTGGGAGTCATTTTGGTAATACACTAGTACCGGGTTCCGTTGTTGGTGACATTACATGAACTAATTAAGTATATGTGTAGATTATGGGTCGTGTGGTGGATTATATACATAGATGTGTTTAAATGATGTGTAAATGATTATCTGTACTTAAATGTGTTAAATATAGACTAAGGATGCATGCTTATGTGTTAAGATGTGTTAGAATGCGTTAAACACGAAAAACTGGAAAACTAGTTAAAAAGGGATCTTGGTTCGACCACTTCGAGTGGTCGAAGGAGAAGTAATTGTCTGGTTCGACCCTTGTAAATGGGCGAACCAGGGAAGTGGAATTTAAGGAATTCCCTTCGACCAGACAGGGCTCATTCGACCCTGTGAAAGGGTCGAAGGAGACCACCTTCGACCAATAAATTGGGGCGAAGGAAGATTAGTATAAATACCAACCTTTGTCATTTTTCATCATTTCACAAACCCTAACCGTCCCAAAACGCTCTCAAACGATCTTAAACACTAAGGAAGGAGTTTTTGCTCTTCTTTTTCATAATCTAACCTATCTACAACATCTAAACAAGAATCCAAGGTGTGTTCATAATCCTAAACCTTTTTAAAAGCATTTTAATTTGTTTTCATCTAACCCTAATTGTCCAGATCTGTTCTAAGGGTGTTTTTATGATTAAAAACCTTTTAAACATCTTTCTAAATCAAAACATGATCATTTAACATAGGTTTTCATGATGAATAACATATGTAAATTGTGTATTATGTGGTGTTATGTGTTGTTCAATGATTTGCTGCTATATCTATGATAGAAACATGATATAGGATTGTTATTAATGTTGGAATATTGTTGTCTAGGGTTAGGGTTGGATATGATGATATTTGGGGGTTTTATTGGATTAAAACTTGATGTATGAATATTTATGATCAATAGAATGGATAAGAAAGATCGGATAATCGACAAACTGAGTATTTTAAGCTAAGCATGAATCGATTTCAAAAGTTTCCAAATTGGGTAAATTATTCATGCATGAAAGTGATGTTTCCATAATCTTTACCATTTTGGGAAAGGGCTGAAACGGACGTATTATCGGGGGAAATCGGTGGGGTTTTGTAGGGATAAGTTATCCATGCTTGACTGCTGTGTTTGATGATGTTTCGAGTCGTTTTGAATGTGTTTGAAGCGTTTTTAGGAAAAATTGCACAACAGGGGCGAACCTGGCCTCCTTCGACCGATCGAAGGTGCGAAGGAGGAAGACCAGGGTCGAACCTGGGTTTTGTTGGGCGAATGAGGTAAAACGGGCGAAGGAGACATCGAACGGTCGAACGAAATGTAAAACGGGCGAAGGAGACTAAAAAGGTGCGAAGGAGACTTAAAACTGACTGGTTCGACCGTTCTGATGCAGAAATGAGATTTTTGATACAAACTAAGTGTTTTATGCTTGAACCTTGTGTGTAATCTATGTGTACTTGATTAGTTAGGGTAATGGGTCACCAACGGGATGTCGGGTCGGTCTAGTGTGTCGGTTAAACATTTAAACACGTTTTAAAACATACTTGGTTACGATCTGGACAATCGGGGACTAGATAACCTTATGGTTATTAGTCGGAACACTTATGTGAACATTTTGATAGATCTCCGGTAGAGGGATTATCAAGGGCAAAACATCTTTACTTGTAATTGAAGAACGCTATCTAAGGTGAGTTCACGACCCCACTTTTACTGCTTTAACTTTTGGGAGAGAAAACATCCGCTAAACGGTTTTGGTAACATATGTCATACTATGGTTTTAACTTTATATTGCTATATGATCTTTTAGAAAGTCCCGGGGGAAACCATGAATGTGCGGGGATGCACAACGGGGGAAATGTGGATAGATCTATTGGGCGTGACCTGCCCCACTCGTCGGCTTGGAGGGCCGGGCGGGTGCATATTGTCTCGAACAGGAACATTATCGTGCTGAGCATACGGGCTGCTTAAACATGCTAAACATTTCTAAACGTGTCTAGTAATGGTTTCCAATCGTAGTAGTAATGAAACATACGCCTAGCTAGCGTACTTGGTAATATTGATATAGTATGGACATGGTAACATTTTGGTAACATATTGAACAACCTGTGAACTCACCAGCATTTTATGTTGACATCTTTTTGGCATGTTTTTCTCAGGTCGCTAAGGTAGCAATGAACGGAACTAGGCGCACGGGTCTGTATTGGCGTCTAGAATTAGTTGCACGTTTTGTAATAAAAAGTATTTTGAACAACTTTTGAGATGATAGCATGGTTGATTAAATGCTACTTAAAGGCTTCCGCTTATTAAATTAATGGTTATGTCTATTTACGTTTTTCATATAGATTTGTTTATTGTGATCTTTGACTTGGATCCTGGTTTGTCATGCGCCTCGCGGTAAAACCCCACAAGTGGAAATTTGAGGGTGTGACAGATTGGTATCAGAGCCAATGGTTATAGTGAACTAGGACTGCATGTAGAGTCTGGTCTATAGCCGAGTCGCACACACTAGACGGTCACATACTTTGGGTCTATTAGTGGGATACGTACTAACGTTGTCGGGGTGTCCTTACATCATCATCATGTTTCTCCGTTACATCTTCCGCTTTTATTTGGGTTCTTACCTACTCTTGTCTTCTTCTTCTGGATTGAAGAAGGAGGGGTTGATTTGTTGGTTATAGCACACACATGCCTTCTTACACTTGCACCTATCGTCACACGTTATTAGGCGACAATGTTCGGTGACTGGGGTCTAGATTAGGGGTACATCTGGAGGACCATGTAGAGCAGTTTATCATTTCGGGTGCACACGAAATAATAAACTGGAATGCATGGAAATCCCGATGGACTTCGAGTTTGGATGTATAGTCCTGGATTTGTCCCTAGGTTAACTCTTGTAAATTTCTAGTGGTTGACACTGGAAGTGAATCTGAATCCCTCGTTCTCTTGATTTGTTAGATCATGTCTGGTGCTCGCGGTGGTGGACGTCGTGGTGGCGGCGGTGGCCGTGCTGGCGGTGGTGGTCGCGCTGGAGGCGGTGGTCGTGGAAACATCAACATGACCCAAGCTGAACTGAACAACTTGCTACAGCAGCAAGTGAACATGGCTATGGCTAATTTCCAGACTGGGATTAATGCCATGGGTGGTGAGTTGATTTTTGTCGACCTTGCCTCATTTTTGGGTTTCGTGTCCTTTCGTTTGTGTTTTACTCGTGTACCGTGTTTCAGGTGTTGGTGCCAATCCACCCCCACCTCAGTGCTCTTATAAGAAGTTTCGGGACTGTCAGCCCCATAACTTCGCTGGAACTGAGGGAGCGGTGGGACTGCTTCGATGGTTGGAGAAGGTGGAATCTGTGTTTGTCATGTGTAACTGTCCTGCTGGGGACCGGGTGAAGTATGCTACTGCGACATTTTAGGGGCCTGCACTGTCGTGGTGGAATGCTACTACACAGAACATGGGATTGGGAGAGGCTATTGCTATGCCTTGGGCGGAGTTTGTGCAGCTTTTGAGAGGTGAGTACTATCCGAGAGAGGAGATACAGAAGTTGGAGCATGAAGTCTGGAGTTACAAGATGGTTGGGTCTGAGATTGAGGAATATAATGTGAGGAGGAATGAGCTGGCGGTGTTGTGTCCTGATTTGCACACGCCCGAGTACAGGAGGATCGAGCACTATGTGTCTGGACTAGTGCCCGAGATTGCTGGGTTGGTGGCCGCTGGGAATCTTCCCACTATTGCTGAAGTTGTCCGATCAGCTCATCGGATGACTAACCTGAAGGTGGCGGAAGGCGTTTTGCCACCCAAGGGTGCTGCTGTGAAGGTTGCAGAGGGGAACAAGAGGAAGTGGGAGAGTGTGGGGAAGAGTGTGGTGCCAGCTCAGCCGGCGAAGAAGTTTGAGTCATCTGGGTCTTCTTCTGGGCAGAAGACGAGTGGGTATGTTGGGAAGCATCCCAAGTGTAACAAGTGTGGTTTTCACCATTCTGGGAGTTGTGATAGGGCCCGTTGTCATCAGTGCCATCAGTTGGGGCACCATGCTAAGGATTGCAAGGTGGCACTCACCCCAACTCAGACTCCTGCGGCTACTCCTGCTCCTGCTGCTCAGGGGACTCAGGGGAGGCAGGGGTGTTATAACTGTGGTGACACGGGACATTTCAAGCGTGACTGTCCCAAACTGAAGCAGGGCGATAATGGGAGGGGCGGGAACGGTAACGGGAACAATGGCGGCGGAGGCAGGACTGCACGTGCTTTCGTCATTGGATCTGCGGAGGCTAGGCAGGATCCAGACACAGTTACCGGTACGTTCCTTCTTAATGATCGCTATGTTTCTGTCTTGTTTGATTCTGGTGCCGATAAGAGTTTCGTATCTTTGGATATTAGTCGATTGCTAGATATAGTACCCACACCTTTAGAGGCTAAGTACTTAATAGAATTGGCTGATGGTAAGAAAATCGAAGCGACACACACCTTTAGGGAATGTCGCTTGGAACTGTCGGGTTTGTCTTTCCCCATTGACCTTATGCCGGTACCCCTGGGTAGTTTTGATGTCGTGGTTGGCATGGATTGGTTATCGTTGTATCGCGCGGAGATCGTTTGTTTTGACAAGGTTATTTGGATCCCTCTCCCTGATGGAGAGATTCTTTCGGTTCGTGGCGAGAAAAGCGGTGCTCCGCTGAGTATCATTTCTAGCATGAAGGCCCGTAAGTATCTCCGGAAGGGCTGTTCGGCCGTTCTGGCGCTTGTTAACGTTTCTACTGACGGTGAGAAGAAGATCGAGGATATTCCGGTGGTTCGTGACTTTTCTGATGTGTTTCCTGATGATTTACCTGGTCTTCCTCCCCATCGTCAGGTTGAGTTTGGTATCGATCTTACTCCGGGCGCAGCTCCTATTGCCCGAGCTCCATATCGTCTTGCACCTCCCGAGATGCAAGAGCTGTCCAGCCAGTTACAGGAACTCTTGGAAAAGGGTTTCATCCGACCGAGTTCTTCCCCGTGGGGAGCTCCTATTTTGTTTGTGAAGAAGAAGGATGGAAGTCTTCGCATGTGTATCGATTATCGTGAGCTGAACAAAGTGACCATCAAGAATCGTTATCCTCTTCCTCGCATTGATGATCTCTTTGACCAGCTTCAGGGCTCCAGCTACTATTCGAAGATTGATTTGCGGTCCGGTTATCACCAGTTGCGCGTCAGGGAAGCTGACATTCAGAAGACTGCTTTTCGCACTCGTTATGGCCATTTTGAGTTCTTGGCCATGCCTTTTGGCCTCACTAACACACCGGCGGTGTTCATGGATTTGATGAACCGCGTTTGCAAACCTTACCTTGATAAGTTCGTCATCGTGTTCATTGACGACATTCTGATTTACTCCAAGAACAAGGCGGATCATGAGGAACATCTGCGGTTGGTCTTGGAACTTTTGAGACAGGAGCAGTTGTATGCTAAGTTCTCGAAGTGTGATTTTTGGTTACGTGAAGTTCAATTCCCAGGGCATGTGGTGAATGAACTGGGAATTCATGTCGATCCGGCTAAGATCGAAGCTATTAAAGACTGGGAAGCACCAAAGACGCCATCTGAGGTGCGGCAATTCCTAGGTCTTGCGGGTTACTATCGTCGCTTTATTGAGGGATTTTCGAAGATCGCTCAACCCCTCACTGCTCTTACCCAGAAGGATCGAAAGTTCGACTGGGATGAACCACAAGAATCAGCATTTCAGATGCTGAAGCTTAAACTTTGTTCTGCACCTATCTTGTCCTTACCAGAGGGTACGGATGACTTCGTTGTGTACTATGATGCTTCTATTCGTGGTCTCGGTTGCGTGTTGATTCAGCGCGGGAAGGTTATTGCTTATGCTTCTCGCCAACTCAAAGTTCATGAGAAGAACTACACTACTCATGACTTGGAACTGGGTGCGGTGGTCTTTGCGTTGAAAATCTGGAGGACATTACTTGTACGGTACCAAGTGTGAAGTATATACCGATCACAAGAGTCTTCAGCATATTTTCGACCAGAAGGTGTTGAACATGCGACAGCGTCGCTGGGTTGAACTCCTGAACGATTATGACTGTGCCATCAAGTACCATCCTGGCAAGGCGAACGTTGTGGCGGACGCCTTGAGCAGGAAGGAGTCTGCGAATCCTCGTCGTGTTCGAGCCTTACAGCTCACCATTCATTCGTCGTTGCCTGACCAAATCCGTTCTGCACAGTTGGAAGCCTTGAAGGAGGAAAACCTTAAGGCTGAAACTATGCACAGTGCTGACAAGCAACTTGAGCTCAGGACTGATGGCTTACACTATTTTGCGGGACGTGTTTGGGTCCCATTGTTCGGGGGATTGCGCGAGCTTGTTCTGGATGAAGCTCACAAATCCCGGTATTCTATTCACCCTGGCTCCGATAAGATGTATCAGGATTTGAAGATACTTTATTGGTGGCCGAACATGAAAGCTGATATATCTTCTTATGTCAGCAAATGTTTGACTTGTGCTAAAGTCAAGGTGGAGTATCAGAGGCCGTCTGGTCTCCTGTAACAACCAGAGGTTCCGGAATGGAAGTGGGAACGAATCACGATGGATTTTGTCACCAAGCTGCCAAGGTCACCTAGTGGGTACGATATGATCTGGGTGATTGTTGACCGGCTGACAAAATCGGCACGTTTTATACCTATTAAGGAAACCAATGGACTCGAGCGGTTGGCTCGACTTTACCTTAAGGAGGTGGTTGCTCGGAACGGGGTGCCTGTTTCTATTATCTCTGATCGTGATTCTCGTTTTGCTTCGCGTTTCTGGAAGGCTCTGCACAAGGCTTTGGGTACTCAGTTGGATATGAGTACGGCTTATCATCCGCAAACTGATGGACAGAGTGAGCGGACGATTCAAACCTTGGAAGACATGCTTCGGGCATGCGTTATCGATTTTGGCAAATGTTGGGAGATCCACCTGCCGTTAGTGGAGTTCTCCTACAACAACAACTATCACTCTAGCATCAAGGCAGCTCCGTTCGAGGCTCTTTACGGACGGAAATGTCGATCACCACTTTGTTGGGCCGAGGTGGGCGAGAGCCAGCTCACTGGTCTGGAACTCGTGTTCGAAACTTCGGAGAAAATCGTACAGATCCGTCAACGTTTGGCTGCTGCACGGGATCGTCAGAAGAGCTATGCCAATCGCCGTCGAAAACCTTTAGAGTTCCAGGTTGGGGACAAGGTACTTCTGAAAGTTTCACCATGGAAGGGCGTCATACGCTTTGGAAAACGTGGCAAGCTTAACCCTCGTTATGTCGGACCGTTCGCAATCCTGGATCGGATTGGACCGGTGGCATACAGACTTGACTTACCGGCGGAGCTCGGTAGTGTGCACAACGTCTTCCATGTGTCTAACTTGAAGAAGTGTTTGGCTGATGAATCTCTCATTGTACCATTGGAAGAGATCAAGGTTGATGATCGTCTTCGCATTGTGGAGGAACCTGTCGAGATTCTCGACAACAAGATTCGTAGCCTTCGTCGGAGTAAAATCCGCATCGTTAAAGTCCGTTGGAACTCGAACCGTGGACCGGAGTTCACGTGGGAACGGGAGGATCAGATGAAAGCTAAGTATCCTCATCTTTTTCCGAAACGCGCGTTTGAATCGAGGCATGTTACTGCTGAAGCGGAATGAATCTCGGGTCGAGATTCCTTTCAACGTGGGGATGATGTGACATCCGGTAATTTTCTTTTCGTTCTGTTCTTTTTGTTTCCTACTTTTGGGGCTTTGCGCAATTTTCGGGACGAAAATTCTTTCAACGTGGGGATGATGTGACACCCGACATGTTTGGCTTAAACATATTAGTAACATCTATGTCTACCTTAGCGAGAAACATTTATAAACAAACTTAACTGGGTTAGTTGAGTCGGGTCAAGTTAGGATTGTCCAGGGTACAATGATCTGGAGGATCATTAGGAGTCATTTTGGTAATACACTAGTACCGGGTTCCATTGTTGGTGACATTACATGAACTAATTAAGTATGTGTGTAGATTATGGGTCGTGTGGTGGATTATATACATAGATGTGTTTAAATGATGTGTAAATGATTATCTGTGCTTAAATGTGTTAAATATAGACTAAGGATGCATGCTTATGTGTTAAGATGTGTTAGAATGCGTTAAACACGAAAAACTGGAAAACTAGTTAAAAAGGGATCTTGGTTCGACCACTTCGAGTGGTCGAAGGAGAAGTAATTGTCTGGTTCGACCCTTGTAAATGGGCGAACCAGGGAAGTGGAATTTAAGGAATTTCCTTCGACCAGACAGGGCTCATTCGACCCTGTGAAAGGGTCGAAGGAGACCACCTTCGACCAATAAATTGGGGCGAAGGAGGATTAGTATAAATACCAACCTTTGTCATTTTTCATCATTTCACAAACCCTAACCGTCCCAAAACGCTCTCAAACGATCTTAAACACTAAGGAAGGAGTTTTTGCTCTTCTTTTTCATAATCTAACCTATCTACAACATCTAAACAAGAATCCAAGGTGTGTTCATAATCCTAAACCTTTTTAAAAGCATTTTAATTTGTTTTCATCTAACCCTAATTGTCCGGATCTGTTCTAAGGGTGTTTTTATGATTAAAAACCTTTTAAACATCTTTCTAAATCAAAACATGATCATTTAACATAGGTTTTCATGATGAATAACATATGTAAATTGTGTATTATGTGGTGTTATGTGTTGTTCAATGATTTGCTGCTATATCTATGATAGAAACATGATATAGGATTGTTATTAATGTTGGAATATTGTTGTCTAGGGTTAGGGTTGGATATGATGATATTTGGGGGTTTTATTGGATTAAAACTTGATGTATGAATATTTATGATCAATAGAATGGATAAGAAAGATCGGATAATCGACAAACTGAGTATTTTAAGCTAAGCATGAATCGATTTCAAAAGTTTCCAAATTGGGTAAATTATTCATGCATGAAAGTGATGTTTCCATAATCTTTACCATTTTGGGAAAGGGCTGAAACGGACGTATTATCGGGGGAAATCGGTGGGGTTTTGTAGGGATAAGTTATCCATGCTTGACTGCTGTGTTTGATGATGTTTCGAGTCGTTTTGAATGTGTTTGAAGCGTTTTTAGGAAAAATTGCACAACAGGGGCGAACCTGGCCTCCTTCGACCGATCGAAGGTGCGAAGGAGGAAGACCAGGGTCGAACCTGGGTTTTGTTGGGCGAATGAGGTAAAACGGGCGAAGGAGACATCGAACGGTCGAACGAAATGTAAAACGGGCTAAGGAGACTAAAAAGGTGCGAAGGAGACTTAAAACTGACTGGTTCGACCGTTCTGATGCAGAAATGAGATTTTTGATACAAACTAAGTGTTTTATGCTTGAACCTTGTGTGTAATCTATGTGTACTTGATTAGTTAGGGTAATGGGTCACCAACGGGATGTCGGGTCGGTCTAGTGTGTCGGTTAAACATTTAAACACGTTTTAAAACATATTTGGTTACGATCTGGACAATCGGGGACTAGATAACCTTATGGTTATTAGTCGGAACACTTATGTGAACATTTTGATAGATCTCTGGTAGAGGGATTATCAAGGGCAAAACATCTTTACTTGTAATTGAAGAACGCTATCTAAGGTGAGTTCACGGCCCCACTTTTACTGCTTTAACTTTTGGGGGAGAAAACATGCACTAAACGGTTTTGGTAACATATGTCATACTATGGTTTTAACTTTATATTGCTATACGATCTTTTGGAAAGTCCCGGGGGAAACCATGAATGTGCGGGGATGCACAACGGGGGAAATCTGGATAGATCTATTGGGCGTGACCTGCCCCACTCGTCGGCTTGGAGGGCCGGGCGGGTGCATATTGTCTCGAACAGGAACATTATCGTGCTGAACATACGGGCTGCTTAAACATGCTAAACATTGCTAAACGTGTCTAGTAATGGTTTCCAATCGTAGTAGTAATGAAACATACGCCTAGCTAGCGTACTTGGTAACATTGATATAGTATGGACATGGTAACATTTTGGTAACATATTGAACAAACCTGTGAACTCACCAGCATTTTATGTGACATCTTTTTGGCATGTTTTTCTCAGGTCGCTAAGGTAGCAATGAACGGAACTAGGCGCACGGGTCTGCATTGTCGTCTAGACTTAGTTGCACGTTTTGTAATAAAAAGTATTTTGAACAACTTTTGAGATGATAGCATGGTTGATTAAATGCTACTTAAACGATTCCGCTTATTAAATTAATGGTTATGTCTATTTACGTTTTTCATATAGAGTTGTTTATTGTGATCGTTGACTTGAATCCTGGTTTGTCATGCGCCTCGCGGTAAAACCCCGCAAGTGGAAATTTGAGGGTGTGACAGGTTGTTTTCGCAAACTGAAATTCATTATATTAATAAGTTTAATTAGATTGATAAGAATTGGGACCACCAACATTAGGATCATGTAAACGGTTTAACCTATTTATTTATCCAGGTCAAATAGGTTGACATGTTGTAAAAAAGGTTGTATTACAACCTAACAAATAACATATTCGACTCATTTCATTTCCAACTAAAAGTACATCATGGGTTTTTTCATCGAATGAAAAATAGCTGTGTGTAGTACATTTAATTTTAAACAGGTAACATTTAATATAATCCATAAAAACTTGACATAACATGACATGACATCATTTATTATTGTTGTAAGTGTTTTATTACTTTGATAATTTATAATCCAATATAGGAGATGTTGATTGTGAATATGGATATGATTCTTTACTAAATAGCGTCACTCCGAATATCAACCCCGCTAGGAACTTTCCTATAAAAGTCGGTCTTTTAGGTGTTTGATCTGGTCATGCTGCAGAATACAAGAATCAAGATGCCTGTACAGACATTTTTTAACTTAAAAAAGGAAATTAGAAAAAAATGTATACTCTCATGTAACACTGAATGAAGCTCGCAACTGTTGACGTTGAGTACAACACAATTGCAATACATGGAGTTATGGTTTATTTCTAACGGATCGATACAAAGATTTGACTAAAAGAAAATGAGTCAGATAGGTAAAGTGGATCGAAAGTCCATAGTTTACCATGGAAATCACATTTGCTTCTAGGGAATCACTTACCAACTTAGTGGAAACATGGAAGGTGTCTAGACTGCTTTAACTTCACGAGAAACCTAATAACCATTTCAAGAAAAATAGTAATTAGTTTCTTAAAGGAGAATAAACGGTGGATCATTTCAGTAAAATATGGTCATCGTTACCTCTATAGTTCGTGGAACCAGATGCCCCTTTCCCTTTAGCTCTCTTATTAAAAATACAACCTCTTTTTTTCATGACATTCAATGTATGTACCCATATCAAAATATTTGGTAATCACATCAAGAGAATCTGAATGTCAAAAAAAAAAAAAATGTGACTGATACCTGCTCGGTAGGGCCCACCTATTTGGATACAATTCAACGTAACTTAAACAAATCAGATGTTGTTTAAGCTAAAAGTAAATTGTCAACCAAAGAGTATGAAATAATCGTCCAAAATAGGACCAGAACACAACAAAACCTAAAGCAAATTTATTGAATCAACAACCTGGAGCATGTAGCACCGTTTGATGTTGGTCTAGTGTAGATCATTTGAAGTCGATTTTTTTTTTCATATATGAATCTTAAAAATGAGAAATAGTAAATGTGATTATGTACACCAGTATCAGAAAAAATATCCAAAATTTTATAATACAACATAGGATGCTTTAAAGTATTCTGTGTGTGACTTTTAAACTGATGAACCCATTTCATTTCTAGTTATATTTTAATTCTACCCTTAATTAGAAATAAATCATCACCCAAACCAACTAATTTTCATATATGACAAAAGTTTTAAAGTATACCGGTCAAAGTGCTAACCCATCTGGTTGACGAGGACTTGTTAACCAAACTTATTTAAGCTAACATACATTTTGCAGGTTTAACCCAAAACTGACCCAAGTCCATTTAGACTAAACCCAACCTAAAAATTTTGTGTTAGACTTATGGCGTGTTAATTCACACCCCTAGCTCCATTAGTTGAACACACAGTTCCAGATAAAAGCAAATCCAAAAAAATGAGCCTGTGTGCGAAATCCAATTTTTAAAAAGGTTATGCATATGTAACGACTTATGAAAAAATATTTGGAAAATACTATATAGATAGATTGAAGCCATACCTGGATGAACACAAAGCAGTGCTAAACTAAATAAGCACTTGGTAACTGTTTACCAAAGCTAAGACATGGAAGCTTGAATCTAGAAATACGAACCAAAAACTGTTACAATATTTCTTCATCAAGATACCATTTCATCATTCAATACCTAGAAGCAATATCGTATGGTAAATTGAGTAAAACAAGTTTATGGAAAATAGGTCATGATTTTTATTTGAAAATGCTCAAAATATGTATTTTCCAATAGTTAAGTTTTCATTCTCTGGTGGTTAGGAGGAATAAGATAATTAAATCAAATGGTAGATATTGAGCAAAAAATAAAAAAAATAAAAAGATGTAAAACCCCATAAGCTACATGATAAGATTAGCGAGTCTTAGGGCAAAGATAACATGATATACACCACGACTCTCATGTATCAATTAAGTTGATGCATCTGTTTCAAAACACATTCTCTTTGAATCTCTAATTATTTTAACCGGCTACATAGAAATTTTTACTTAACAATAATTGAAAAACAAAACTCAAGCAAAAAAAGAGCAGGCCATTAGATGAGATAAATAATGCCATACCATATTGTTCAATCATCTCTAGCCTCTGACTTGACTATCTTCTTTGGATCCTACAAAAGATCATCAACCCAACCTAAAATTTTTGTGTTAGATTCATGGCGTGTTATTCACACCCCTAGCTCCATGTTCTGAACATACAGTTCCGGTTAAAAGCAAAACAAAAAAATGAGCCTATGTGCCAAATCCAATTGTTAAAATGGTTCTGCATATCTAACGACTTATGGAAAATTATTTGGAAAATACTATATAGTTAGATTGAATCCATACCTAGAGGAACACAAAGCAGTGCTCAATTAAATAAGTACCTGGTAACTATTTGCCAAAGCTAAGACATAGAAGCTTGAATCTAGAAATGCGAACCAAAAACTATTACAATATTTCTTCATCAAGTTCATTTCATCATTCAATACCTAGAAGCAACATCGTATGATAAGATGAGTAAAAAAAGTGTATGAAAAGTAGTTCATGATTTTTAGTTGAAGATTATCAAAATATGTATTCTCCAATAGTTAAGTTTTCATTCTATGGTGGTTAGAAGGAATAACATAATTGAATCAAATGGTAGATATTGAGCAAAAAAATAAAAAGATATAAAACCCCATAAGCTACATGATAAGATTAGCGAGTCTTAGGGCAAAGATAACATGATATACAACACGACTGTCCTGTATCAATTAAGTTGATGCGTGTGTTTCGAAACACATTCTCCTTGAATCTCTCATTATTTTAATCGCCTACATAGAAATTTTTGCTTAAAAATAATAGAAAGCAGAAACTCAAGCAAAAATAAGAGAAGGCCATTAGATCAGATAAATAATGTTATACCATATTGTTGAACCATATCTAGTCTCTGACTTGGCTATCTCCTTTGGATCCTACAAAAGATCATCAATAAAGAAACTTCACGATAATTCATTTAAACCTCAGATATTTTACAATTTATCAGATGAAGTTATTAAGCCAATACAAAGTAAAAGCGTATGCCAAAGTTTAGTATCTTATTGGGAAAAAATAATGCAATACGTACCGTTTTAGGCTGATGACCCAGGCAGAAAGCTTTTGTGTTTGTCTCCTTTTCACACATATTAAATCGTTTCATTTCACGCTTGATAAGTTTGCACGTATCCATTAAAGCCTGTTAGTAAGGGCCTCTAACGTATGTTCACATGTATCAGAAAGAACAACATGATGTCAATAAGAAACAAGAAACCGAAACACAATGTAAGCATCATACTTTAATAATTAAAAATATCCAAACCAAAATAAATGTGTGACAGTTCCTACCCTTACAAAACAATGTAAGTCCCAACAAACAATAATCATATAAATTATTGTTAATATAAACAAAATTTCATCTATGCAACCTTCAACATCACAACTAATTTTCTCCTTTCTCAATATATATACACAAAAACTAAAAGTGAAAAGACTTTTTTATCCTTAGTCTGGACTGTATCCATGTCTTTAATCTTGTTTCTATACTTCTAAAGTTTATGAATTTATTTCTTCAAATCTACCTCATATTTTCCCTTTTGATTCGTGTTAACAGTATTGTAACCCGAGATTTTGTCATACATATTACACAAAAAAACCTATAACATCAATGAATTAATGAAACTGGATACATTTAAGCTTACGTTTTCCCGTATGTTGTCAAAACATCAACACATTCTTGAACACTTTATAACACTCGATTGCTCACTCATAATCTTGCTTCTTTCTTTAGCCTCAATTGAACTCTTTTTGTAAGGTTTGAATCCTGTATGATGAATATATGGCTAATTTAAGAAACAAGGAAAAAATTTGTGTAATCAAACCTTTGAATTAGATCCATATACAAATCAAGAAGTAGGTATATACCGTCATTGATGTTGGTTAATGGAAGAAGTCAATCTGAAGCGGAAAGGACGACCAAGCATGATTGAAGGCATTGATGTCTCCATGGATTCAAATAAATGGGAAGCGCATTCTATTTCTCTATGGCTGGAAATGAGAGGAATGGAAAACATTTGATTTTTACGACATGAGAAGGTGAGGATACATATATACTTCATGGGCACTCAAAGGTCTTAACATTCAACATTTAATTAAGATTTATTGTGTTTTATGAGGGTGAGTTACATCTTGAGATGGATATAAAATATGTATTAGATACATATACAATTGGCATTATATGTTGTACATGAAGGACATAAAGGGAATAAAATGGTAAAAAAATTAGAGATTTGTGAAGGGACCCTTTAACTCCTGAAGAAGTAAGAACTGTACGATGCTCTGAGTCTTCTAGATGATACAAAAAGACCTTTCCCAGTTCGTTCAAAGATGAGTATAAAGATTGTTCCTGCAAAAGAGAACACCGTTAGGACTCGCCACAGGATTGGGGGTAACCTTGTGACCACCCTCCGGCGTGAGAATAAGTATTTGTTTTCTAACAAAGATGGATGTAGTATAGAGTGAGAGTAGAGATAGTGATGATTTGCTTTTACCTTTCATTCTCCTTTTATAGTTGTTAGTTTGCTCTTCTTCCGGCCCTTTTGCGATAGGAAGAAATTATTGCATGAATGTATGCCCATTGACTTCGCCTTTTGACCATCATTGTATTAATTATTCTTGACCATTTATGTTGACCATTTTGACTCCTTTGAGTTAGTTGGGCCTTTCTTTATTGGGCTCATGTTAATGTGGTATGGGCCAGATTGATCTGGGCCCTACCTCGTCATGTCCCCCCAGTCTAGTGATAAGAACGTGTGAATATTACTAGACTTATTGTAAATAGATAAAACTTGAAAAATCAAAAGAATGGAATTTGAAGACTGAATTTGTGTTTTATGGATTTAGCACGTGATGCAATTATTATAATGACCGTCGCATCAATCTTCCACATTAAATGGTATGGTAGCCTTGGGAGTTGACACCTGGCATTGTTGTTTTTTATTTTGAATTTAAAACGTCCCTTTTTTCTTCTGTATAAAAGGTCAATTGTTTGTTTAAAAACTCTCATTTCAACCGTTCTTCTATTTCTTTGAAAAATGGCTCCTAAACCAAGTTCATCACGCGTTCCTGTGAACGTGTCTGATATTCCTAGTAATTGGCCTTCGTTTCCCTCATTCGAAAGCGATTATCAGATTCCGTCAGAATGGGGAACGATACTTCCGAGCAAAGATGACCGGGCTTTTCCTCTCAAGGAAGGCAAGATTACCTTATATGGTGAATTCTTCACTTTTTCCCACTTTCGGCTTCCAGCCACTAACTTTATCTTTGATCTGTTATCGTATTATAAGGTAAACCCCTCTCAATTGCACCCTTTAGGTTTAATAAAAATTCGTCACTTCGAGTTTTGTGCCCTAGGGTTGGGTAGAGCACCTCGCTTGGAAATATTCCGGGTGCTGTATGTTCTGAAGTTTAAAGGGGAATACTTTACCTTTGACCGTCGTCCCGGTTCATTGTCCTGCATAGACAATTTCCCCCAGAGCGTCCGTGACAAAGAATGGAGAAAGAAATTCTTCTTTGTTGACGAACGTGTTCTCCCGGTTCAGGCCCCAATTAGGTATTCAGAGGCCAAAACTAAATTAGCCGATGAGTGTCCCCTTCTTGCTGTTTATGAGAAAGATCCATTATTTCTTGCCCTTATCAATAACCCTACAGAATGTACTTGTATCCTAGAGAGGGCTTTGGTTGCTGTTGGTATGAGCCGGATGTGGGTAGATGATACGGTTTTTCCAGAGTATCGTCGTAAAGATCAGGCATCATGGCAATATTTTGATGTTCTTGACTCAGAGATTTCTTCTCAATTGGTAGAACATGATCGGCCGTTAGGTCCTGATGAACATGATGTTCTCAGTCAGACCGTTTCTAATTTCCTTATTCCGGCCCCTGTTGGTTCTGTCTCACGGCAGGTTGATGATCCGTCTGTGTCTGTAGTAGAGTCTGTGCAGTTGGATATTGGGAAAGGTTTGGCGGATCCAATTGATGCAAACCCTATCAACGTTGCTCCACCGCAGGGTGATGTGAATGCGGAGAAGATAAAAGATAAGCCAAAGAAGAGGAAGGCCTCTGCTATTCCTGATGTTGAAGCCTTGTTGGCCAAGAGAAAGCAAATGTTAGATTTGAAGGAAAAATCTCTTTGTAAGTAATCTTTATACTTGATCCCTTTGCATTGTTGCTTTCCTCCCCTTTTTGTGATACCCTTTATGATTGTTGTCTATAGGTGAAAGGATATCTGTTAGTCTTCCTCAGTCTGGACCTGAAGAGGTTATTACAGCCTCAGTTGATGCCACGCAGGTCATCTCGGATGTTGTCGGGAGCAGCACCGGGGAAACTGTTACTGTTACTTCTTCCCCTGTTTCCAGTACCATTGCTCAGTCTTCGGTACCTATGACTGGTGTTCCTGTTTCGTCGCCAGGCCCTGTGTCCGTAGGTGTTGCAGTCACTTCTTTACCACTGCCTAGCGTTTCGGTCCCTGTTAGTGTTAAACCGGTATTTTCTCCCGCTGGCCCCTCTGTTACTTCAAGTTTTGTGGTGGAGCCAAGTTTCTCTCAGCTCTTGCGGGATATGCAGAAGAACCCCCTCCAATTTCTCGGTGGGGTTCGTACTGGGATTCCATCATCTCATGGTTCTGCTGGTTCCAGTGAGATGCCTGCTAATGTGTACTCACCCGGTATCAATTGGCGGCCGTCTTTAAAAGATGTTCGTTACACGCCGGGGTGGCAAATTGCTGAGTCAAGCCGTTTGATTCATCCAAACGTTATTCGCCACTGGTCAGAACATGCATTCCCCCCAGCAGAGAGGTCTTATTTACAGGGGTTGGATAATGCACAGCTTGCTGAAAACACATTGGGTTCCGGTGTTTGTTACACTGCCGCTTCTTATGAGGTTCTTCGTCGATGGCGGGCGGATCTTGTCAGCCTTTTAGAGATCCGTGATAAGCAATCTTCTCTTACATCCCAAAATGAAAGGTTGGCCAAGCAGTTAGCCGACGCGGAGGTAGAGCTTGTATCCCGGCAAGTGGCTATAGAGAAGTTAGAGGGTGAGAATCTTCCTTCTTCCATTCCGAAAGAACATTTCCCGGGATTGAGCTTGATGTTATACTCTCGCAGTGTCATGAATGTTTCTTCAATATCCGTGATGATGTCCTCTTCCGTACAACTTTTGATCACTAAATCATCAACATAAACTTCTAGGTTGCGACCGATTTGTTTCTCGAATGCTTCCATTAATCTTTGGTATGTTGCTCCTGCATTCTTCAATCCAAAAGGCATCTTTGTGTAACAGTAGATGCCGGCATCGGTGTGGAATGCAGTTTTGTCTTCATTCTCCCGGGCCATCTTTATCTGGTGATAACCTTTGTATGCATCGAGAAAACATTTAAACTTGAATGGTGCCAGTGAGTCTACCTTAAGATCGATCTCCGGGAGAGGATATGCGTCTTTCGGGCATGCCTTATTCAGATCCTTGTAGTCTACGCACATTCGCCAAGTTCCGTCATGTTTTTTGACCATGACCGGGTTGGCGACCCAAGTATGGTACTTGGTCTTCCGTAAAATGCCTACCTCTTCTAGCTTTTTTACCTCTTGAACCACCGCAGCCCGCCTTTCAGGAGCCATGCTTCACTTTTTCTGGGTAACGGGTTTGATGGATGGGTATGTTGACAACTTGTGCTCCGCTTTTGATCTTGCTATGCCCGTCATGTCGGCGTGTTTAAACGCGAATACATCCAGGTTTCTTTTCAGCACCGGCTTGAGCTTGTTCCGTGCTGCCATGGACAGGGTGTCTCCTAGCACGACCGTCTGTTCTGGGTATTTCGTGTTTAATACCCATCTCTCCAGGCCAACTAATCCTGTTGGTGCCTGGCGGTGTGATTTGTAGTCTGTGGTTGCACAAGTTCTGTCCCCGGGCACCGTAACTACCCCTTGAGGGGTTGGAAACATCAGGAAGCCTCTGGCCGTTGATACCAGGGCGTCGATTTTTCCTAGGGTATATCGCCCCATGATCACATTGTACTGGGAGTTGGCTGGGATGACCAAAAAAGTGACCAAAATCGTTCTCTCCTTCCGCCCATCCCCAATAGTGACTGGAAACGTGAGCTGCCCCAGAGGTTCAATGCTTTCCCCCTGAAACCTCTCACAGGTCCTCTCGCGGGTTCGAGCATCCTTTGATCTTTCAGGCGCATACGTCGGAAACATGGTTCATATATGATATCTTCAGAGCTGCCGGTGTCCACGAGGATTCTCCTCATGCTATAATCCCCGACAGCGGCGGAGATCACCAAAGCTTCCATGCTCAGCATCCGGTAATGAGGAGGTATGGTAATGGTCGCCTCCATCCATGGTTCTATCTTTTCAAATGATCTCTTTCGATCATATCTTGATTCAAACTTTACCATATTTATTTCCCAAGGCCTTTTTCCTGCAGCCTTCTCTGCTCCAGCCGATGAGGTGTTTGGCTTTACATCTCTCATCAAGTGTGCTAACTTTCCCGTTTTGAAGAAGTATTCGATTTGTTTCTTCAGCTGGAAACAGTCGTTCGTCTCGTGTCCAACACCCTTATGGTAAGCGCAGTATTTAGACTTGTCTTGGGACGGTGACTCCTTCAACGGGCGAGGCGTGTTAAGCCTTAAATCTTCAGACTCCAATATTTGGAGTGGTGTTTTCGTCAGCTCCGGATATTCGAACCTTGGCTTCGAGCTTTCTCCTTTTCCCACGAATGTGTTCTGGGACCTTTCGGATCGTCGTCGGTCATCTCTTCGGTCTTCCCGGTTGTCATTCCGGGAGTACGGATGCCTATCTGCTCTTCCTTTATTTTTGGAACTTTGTTGATCCCTAGAGCCTTCAGAGTTTTTTATCACCTCTTGCCTCTTCCTTACAGCATGGTTCATGGCTATGGATTTTTCCTATTTTACATAGGCCTTTGCGATGGTCATCATTTCATCCATGGTCTGTGGATAACCCGTCGGGCCGTGTAACTTTCTTAACAAACCATCGTCATTTACCCCCATGGTGAAAGCGGTACATGCTAATTCTTCGGTGAGCCCGGGGATCTGCAATCTTTCTTTGTTGAATCGAATGATAAAATGCTCCATTGACTCATTATCCCTCTGTCGTATGTGCATTACCTCGTCTCTGTATTTGGTGTGCCTTCTTTGCTGACTAAACTGTTGTGAGAAACCCTTTGCGATTCCATTCCAATTGGATATGGACCCGGGTGGTAAGCTATCCCACCAGACTCGTGCTGCCCCGACAAGAGTCTGGACAAACATGTGACCCCAGGCCGGCATGGGCCAATCCTTTGACCGTCCTGCAGACTCGAAAATACTCAAATGGTCGTCTGGATCCCCGGTCCCGTCATACTTTCCCACGGTTGATGGCAGCTTTAGATTGGGAGGCAAAGGGGCGTCGGCTATCCGGGTGGTCGACTTCGAGTATGTAACCATTGCCGGAGGTCGGTAGGGTCGAGTTAGGTCTTCATCATCCCCTTCTCCTCCATGACTAGGAGCTCGGGTACGTGTTACGTCTTGCATCCCGGGCTGTGACGCTTGAGGTAATGGCTGACTTGATACCGGTGTGTCTTCATATGACAATCTCGTCCCTACTCCTCCGAGGAGTGTTCCCGTATTTTGTCGAGCCGGATGGGTAGTACTTCCCGGCCCCGTTGGCATGGGTTGTGTTGGTGGGTACATGTAAGGGAAAGTGTATGGGTAAGGGCTTCCTGCCACAGGAGGGTACATGTACCCGTAAGGTGGTACTGGAAACTGCGGAAAGTACGAATGGTTTCCGGGGGTGACCGGGGTGTATAGGGACATAGGGGCGGACGCCACAGACGCGTTCATTGCTGCCAAAAACAAAGGTAAACTTGATGCTACAGTCATCCATGATGTGGCTGTCGGGATAGATGGACCTCCCATAGCTGTTACAGATGTCGTTATTGGTCTTGAGTAGGTGTTGGCTGGAGTTGGTCCAACAAACGAAGGTGTGGAGACAGCTGAAACTGCGGGAGGCATAGATCGAAACCCGCTGTAACGACCCAGGTGGCGCAGCGGATTAGCATTAACAGGTTTAATTGTAATGATTACATTAAACTGAATTTCAATACTAATGAAATACATAAAATGTAACCATAGTATCCTCTTCTTATCCAGATCTTCTATTCGTCAACTTTCTCTTTAATAATCTTGTATAAATACCTGACCACATGCTTAAAGTACATTAGTATTTTCATACTAGTGAGACATGCCGAAATTTAGACATACTGATAATAATAACTCAAGTTTAACAAACATGCAACTCTTTCTATATGGTTCGGTCATTCTAAGGTGGAATATATTATCGATGGAGTACCATACCAATGCTTATTGTGGTTCCAAACCTCTACTTGGTTTAGAAAAATATATTCCTGTGAGTATAGGTCGATTATACATGGTCCCGTAGCCTCTAATCGGCCCGGGTCTATACTCTATGATACCGAATGGATCTATTCTACGTGATTTCTATTCGACCGAATTCTATTATATAACATGATTATGATTCGATGATATTCTATTAACAACTCGATAACACTTTTATAATATAAACCATATAAAATACTTTGATAACGACTAGACAAGCATGTAATCAGCCCCAAAAGCTTTATAAATAAAAAGGGGAAGGGTCATGTACTCACCTCTATTATATTCTCCTGGATTCTGTAGTCTATTTCTTAACGGTATATTCTCCAAATATATTGTACCTATTATATTTAATAACATTAGTGCGTGCAAGTCTTGTGCACGTGCTAACGCCGGGGACAATCCTTTATTATTTTATTCTTTTATATTCTTGTGTGTATATATATATATATATATGTTACTCGGTTTATTATCGTTATTCTGTTTAATATTGTCGGGTTAATATTTATCGTCCCACACGTTTCACGTTTATAATAATAATAATAATAATAATAATAATAATAATAATAATAATAATAATAATAATAATAATAATAATAATAATAATAATAATAATAATAATAATAATAATAAGTAACTATATATCTAACCTCTATGTTGACTTCGACGGTGTGAACGGGCATGAACCCGGAACAGAATATATGAACCCACCGGTTTAGCTTCCCTTTCTCTTTAAATCGAAAAGTTACTGGTCTGAGCAGAAAGCCGAGAGATGGATTGGAGGTATGTTTGTCGGGTTAAGCTTTTAAATAGAAGAATATGAGTCGGAAGATACGAACCGACTGACTGGGGCAATCGGTGATGTTTATCAGACACAAAGGCGGTAGAGGTTTTGGTTAGTATTCGGTGAGGATGGCTCTGTGCCGATGTTCGGTTGTAACAGAGAAGTGTAATCGGGTGAAGTAGAGATGGTGGGTCATCGGATTGCTCATAACCGGTTATCATCATTCATGGTCGGGGAAGGTGACAGAAGCTTCGGACACAATATTATGGTGGTTATGGTTGTCACGGAGGGACTACCGGTGTCGGGGAAGACAACCGGAGAAGGTGACCGGTCGATGGTGCGTTTGTTAGTCGAAGGGACGTTCGGAACAGGAGGGTGATAGGTGAAGGTTTGCTTGATGTCGGGTCATCGCCGAAGAAGATGACTAACTCTGGTCATCGTCTATTCATCTTCCTCTTCACAGCTCTCTCTCTCCTCTCTCTCTCTCTTTCTCTTACGTAGTCTCTCTCTCTTATTTGTGCCGGTTTGTATGCCGTGTATATCATTGAGATGGTGCACTGTATGTGCATTTATATTACAACCATAATTTGAGGTTCATGATTACATGATGATGATGAACAAGCTTTGAATAGATGCATGAATCATATGTTTGTGTAATGGATAAAGGTAATGATGATATGAATATGGACATGGAGTGTGGTCATGGTGAAGGTGGTGGATTCATGCGTGAAAGTTAAGCAGGGAAAGGAGGCAGATGCGTGAGTTTAAAGCTCTCATCCATAAGGTGTTCTAACTTCTCAAAAAAGTCAAACATGGAAGGATGATATGTGCAGTGTGTTGTGTTGTGCGTGAACTAAAAGCAGAGAAGGGGAGATGAATGACCATGTGCATCTAATTGGGTTGAGATGTAAACAAGGTAGAAAGGGTGTGGGTTTGGGCCGGATAGTTCTAGTGGGCCGAGATGTTTAACGGGCTGAAGGGGTATTGGGCTTTTACAAATGGAGTCCAATTGTTATAGGCTAATATGTTTTGGTCTTCTATTATCGGGTAGGCTTTAAATATTGGGCCGATTTCGTTGGGCCAGATTAGCTTAGTTATAATATTAGATAATTATGTTAATTAATCATAGATTATATATATAATTTTGGGTACTTAACAACGGAGTGTTACACCCGCTTTGTGCCGCCGGGAGTGTGGCGAATCCCGGGGGCTGTTCCATCAGTATTTCTTCGTCTATGTGTTCTGCTGAATGGCGATCCTCTCCTGGTCTCTCCAGGCCTTCGAACATTAACCCATGTTGAGCTGTGTTATTTGTCGTCATTTTGATCGAGTGGGAAAGATATCTTCTTGCCTTGTTTCCATCCCACGGATGGCGCCAATGAAGAAGGAAGAACCTGTACGATGATCTGAATCTTCTAGATGATACAAAAAGACCTTTCCCAATTCGTTCAAAGATGAGTATGAAGATTGTTCCTGCAAAAGAGAACATCGTTAGGACTCGCCACAGGATTGGGGGTAACCCTGTGACCACCCTCCGGCGTGAGAATAAGTATTTGTTTTCTAACAAAGATGGATGTAGTATAGAGTGAGAGTAGAGATAGTGATGATTTGCTTTTACCTTTCATTCTCCTTTTATAGTTGTTAGTTTGCTCTTCTTCCGGCCCTTTTGCGATAGGAAGAAATTATTGCATGAATGTATGCCCATTGACTTCGCCTTTTGACCATCCTTGTATTAATTATTCTTGACCATTTATGTTGACCATTTTGACTCCTTTGAGTTAGTTGGGCCTTTCTTTATTGGGCTCATGTTAATGTGGTATGGGCCAGATGGATCTGGGCCCTACCTCGTCAACTCCCATCTTAAAAATTTAATGAAATTACCTTAGTAGACATTTTTGATCCATAATAAGGTAATATTGATAACATTCTCACTAAATTATAAGGAAAGAATGACATGTGACATTAACTGGAGTGCTTTATTATAATATGGATTTTCTTTATAGACGGCAAGGAAAAATCCCATTAAGAGGTTGTTTGGGATTGCTTTTGTAACTCTAACAAAACTTTTGCTTATTAACTTATGACTTTTTTAAAATGGGTTTTAAAAAAAAGTGTTTAGATTAACTATTGTGGTTAGAAAAATCATAGTCAAAAAGTTCTATTTAAAAAAGTGTCTACCTTGGCTTATTTATGTAAAATAACCAAAATGTGCAGATGAGTTATAATGAATGCAAAGGGTGGGTGGGTATATATGTAGTTTGTTTTTTAAAAGCCAAAATAAAAGGCCGAAATTCTTGACTTCTCCAAAACAACTTTTTAACCCATATCAAAAAAGTCAAAACAGAAGTGCTTCTACCAAAGCCAAACAACTTGTTGATTTTTTTAAAAAAGCCAATAAGTCAATAAGTTGTTTTCAACTCAATCCCAAACACCCCCTAAAACTAGTGAGGAGCTAGCAAGAAAATACAAATACCACAGCTCAAAAACAAAATAAAAATAGATCAAGACAAGACTAAAATGAACAAGATTATACACCATTTGTATCCATCCAATCCAAAAAGCTTAGTCTTGATTGATTGCTCACCCATAGATAACTGAAGAGATATGGCCCTCTACTCTTTATGGGTCAGGCTAAGAAGAAATATAAACTCAGACCCCTATGGGTCGGGTCAAGGCCACATCCAAGTCAGCAGGAAACTAAACAGGTCCAACAACGCTCGTATTTCTTAACCGCCCTGCGAACGAACAGCCCGCGAGGAGAATCATGCCAATATAACAGACGATGACGTGTAACCAATCACACGTGAGCAAACATTATACTAGGTTCTCCTATTCTAAAACGAGTCACATGAGGGGAGTAGGAGATACAACGATGGCGACGTATAGCCAATCAGCAATCACTGAAAATTGTACTAGGTGCCCCTCCCACTAACGAATTAGGGCAGAGGAGACAAGAGGTACATCTAATATTGACGGCCAACCAATGAGACGTCACGGATTCACATTGTCCTTAAATTGCACAAACGGTCGGCACAGTCAAGACAAATAGTAAACCTTAAGGGCGACGTGTCTCCTACCTCTATGCACGCCCACAACGACAGCAGAGGAGACAAATGGTATACTCTTGACAGTGACCTCTCCCCCAATCCTTTCCATCCATTTTTGGCTATAAATAGGATCCTTGATCCAAGGTAAAAAATACATAATAAGAAAACTTATATGAAGTTGAAATTCAAGAAAACTTTGAAGATGATAATGTAGCTTGAAAGTAGGGGTGTTCTTTTTAAACAATAAACAAACTCGACCCGACCCGATATTTTCTAATACATAATATTTCTTAACATTCAATATTTAATACAACACCTTTAAACCATCCAACACAAAACCTCTTTGGATGAGCATAAAACATATATCAAACCATGCTTTTGTAATAATAGAATATATATATAGGGGATGGATATTATGAAAACCCACTCTTGTAGTGGAAACCATGAAAACTCAATCCTAACTATCCATTTTGTTGGATCAATGGATGAGATCAATTGTGAAGACTTTTTGGTAAGGAAAATATTATTATAATTTGAAAAGTACATAGAAGGGTATAAGAGGAAATGAAAGTTTCTTCTCTTTCCTATTTCTTGTCAAACATCACCATCATCTTTATCTTCTCTCATATCTCATCTCCATCTCCTCCAACCATCTCTATCTTCTCTCCTCCCTCCTTCTTCTTTAACTTGAAGAACATGATCTCTATCTACTTTTCTCCCTCGTCCTTTTTTAACTTCTTAGTGTTGTTCCACTTTTATGACCAATAACAATCATATTTCTTCTTTTTCCCTCTCTTTCTCCTCCTTCTTCATCTGCTTGGTGTTCTTCATCCTCTTGGTGAATAGTAACAGTAGTGGTGGTGAATCATAGTTCCAGTAACAATAATCTCTCCTCCCTCCTCCATCGAAAGTGGGTTTTAAAGTGGTTGGTTTTCCGGTGGTTGGAGATGTGGCCGGAGTAGATAGATCCACCGGAGAAGACGACCATCCGGCATCTCTCTCTCTTTCTCAAGTCGTTTTTTTTGTATGTGTGATTTTTTACTAGTTTTCCCTTTATAAGTTTTTATTATGTGTGATTTTTTATGTGTTCTTGGTTTGGCTTTTTGTTGGGTGATAACCTAGTTTTTTATTTGGGTTTTTTTTCCATTTATTCATTTTTATTATTTTTATATAAAAAAATTGAAGTGGGTGTTGCTTTGATTGTGAAGATATTCATCCGAGGTGTTAGAAGGTAACCGGAGACGATCAGAGAGGATGGTCGGTGTTAACAGAGAAGACGGGGTTGAAGGTGTTCTTTGTGGTTGTGTCCTTAATGTGGTTGTGTCCTTAAAAGAGTTCTTTGTAGTTGTGTCCTTAATGTGTATGTTATTTGTCAGAATATGTAACATGTACTATGTTTTATATTTGTTATTGGGTTGTTTGCAAAGGTAACATGAGTTTTGTCACACCCTCAAATTTCCACTTGGAGAATCCCTGAATGAATCTGCGATAATAACCTGCAAGGCCAAGGAATTGTCGGACCTCCGTGGGAGTCTTAGGGGCCTCCCATCTTTTAATCGCATCAATCTTAGCGGGATCGACCTGTATTCCTGCCTCGTTCACCACATGACCCCAGAATTGGATCTCACGAATCCAGAAGTCGCACTTGGAGAATTTTGCATATAACTGCTCACTTTTCAGAAGTTCCAAGATCAGTCGTAGGTGTTGCTCGTGCTCTCCCCTACTCTTGGAATAGATCAGAATGTCGTCTATGAACACTATGACAAATTTGTCTAGATAGGGTTTGCACACACGGTTCATGAGGTCCATGAACACAGCTGGTGCATTGGTCAGCCCGAAGGGCATTACCAAAAATTCATAGTGCCCATAACGAGTTCGAAAGGCTGTCTTTGGCACATCCTCCTATCGGACTCTCAGTTGGTGATACCCCGACCTCAAGTCAATCTTGGAATAGAAACTCGACCCCTGGAGCTGGTTGAATAAATCATCAATACGAGGTAAAGGGTTCAATTCCCGGTAATCGATACACATACGGAAACTCCCATCCTTTTTCTTAACAAATAAGACTTGAGTTCCCTAAGGTGAAGAACGAGGTCTAATGAAACCCCTGTCCAATAGCTCTTGGAGTTGGGTGGATAGTTCTTGAAGTTCGACTGGTGCAAGGCGGTATGGTGCCCGCGCAACTGGGGCGGCTCTTGGTGCACGGTCAATTTGAAATTCCACTTGTCGAACAGGTGGAAGTCCGGGTAATTCCTCTGGGAAGACATCTGGAAAATCCTGAACTACAGGGATGTCCTCAATTTTTGTTTCAACTCCAGCTCGAGTATCAGAAATGTTAGCCAATATGGCTGGGTAGCCCTTCCAAATACACCTCTAGGCTTTCAGAAAAGAGATGATGCCCATCATGGCACCACCAGGATCACCCTGGACAGATAAGAATTCTCCACTAGGGAGAGGGATACGAACAATCTTCTCCTGACAGAGAATTTCAGCGTGTTGCTTGGACAACCAGTCCATGCCAACCCCGAGATCAAAGCTTCCAAGGGTGATAGGTAGAATGTTGATGGCAAACGATTGCCCATCCAACTCGAGCTTACAGTCACGATGAATATGGGTTACCTCAACAGGCTTTCCATCAGCTAACTCCATGTTGTACGGGGTATTAAGAAAAGTAGGAACCATCCCTAGTTGTTTGTTAAGTTTTGATGACACAAAACTATAGTCCGTACCAGTATCATAAGAGTGTCGTATCCGTCACGACCTTGTCATCAGTCCTAGCTTCCCTAATGCCAATCACGAATGCTTTCCCACGAACCCCATTGTTGTTGTTCCCGTTGTGGTAGTTGTTGTTGCAGGATTTATACTTCACACTATCCCACGTTCTCTTGCTATCACCAACAGTAGAAAATGAAGCACCATGCTTCAGAAAGGTACCATGATCAGCAGTCTCATCTGTGAGTCTGCGAGTCAAGTGAAAGATTTGTAGGTGAGCTGCAGTGGCCAAGCCACGAATCTGAGGGGCCCACCCTTTCGGTATAAAGTTCGATCCATTTGTAAGGTAGGTTAAATAGATTTGAGCCTATAGTGGCTATCTCCTATAGCTTGGCAGTGTAGGTGTCGATCTCAGACCCATCCGTCTTTATATAACAAAGTTTCTAGATTTCACCACAGGGTGTTACGTTCTCCTTCCAGGTATCTGTAACTCATCGAGTGTGCATGTAGTGTACATTACTCCATCCTGCCTGGGACAAATGCTCATGGCAAAGACTTATGCTATCGAAGCAACCAGACGGTCTCCTTCAGTTCCGTTGGAGTTATCGAGGTTTACAACCAATAAAAAGGCTTGAAAATACGATGTACGTTCAAGGTATAAGAAAGTTCAAATGTGGAAGTCAGGGGAAAAGAATGATTTAGCAAAATAGATCTTTACTAGCTTGGAAAGATGCGAGGGCCTCAACCACCCTATCGTTGATCATAAAAACTCAGTCTTATCTAAGTTAACAAGGGAAATGAAAGAAAAGATAGGTAAGAAAAGGTAAGAGCCAATCATCGCCATGCTTTGTCTAGATAGTAGAGCCTTCATCCTCACTTTCCGTGTGCTCGTCCTGCTCAGGTTCCCCTTTCATCTCTTATCCTTCCTCTTTTGCGATGTCAGTGTTATATGGTTCTCATCACGTACAATCTCCTTCTCTAGTCCTATGTGAGCCAGTTTAGTGGTAAGCTGTACCACTCGTTCCTCCAATCGTGGCTATCAGCCATTAGTAGGTTTCATCCTCCCTTGTGATGTTGCATTACATCGCAGGCTTTACGTAACTCCCCAAGAGTGTGTGTAACAAGTCCCGATCTAATGTGTTCCCATGAATCTACCGTATACTTATGAGTAACAGGGATATGCAGTCATACGTCCGCCCGCTCATACTAGGCGTAAGGTACTAAAGTAAGAAATAAGTTCTATATGCGTAACCCAGTCCCGTCTGAGTTTCGAATGGGGGTAAGAAAGATCAAGTAGCAAGGAACAGAAACTAATTGTCTCCTTGCTAAGTGACAAAAGATAAGTCTCAGCATTCGAATTCCTTCATAGTTGATTTAATGGTACCACATCATGCGCATCGTGCAGCTTCCTGTGTACGTGCGCCATAACGCTCGCAAGGGCTCCCTCCCTTGTACTGTTGTTGTCTCCTCGTCCATGAGGTTAGTTAGGATATTACTCCCAGTAATGCGCCACCTGGTGTAACCCTAGGTTCCCACCATTGACGTGTTAAGAATTAAGTCTAGAACTAGGAGATAACATATCTCCCGAAATCATATGTTGTAGATATATGTAGCTAATAGCTAGTTGTGCACTTAAGTTGTGAGTGTACTTATGCTATGATGATTATAGACTAGACTCAACATGCAGTCCTAGTTCACTATAACCAATGGCTCTGATACAAATCTGTCACACCCTCAAATTTCCACTGCGGGGTTTATACCGCGAGGCGCGTGACATACCAGGATCCCATAGCCATAAGTCACAGGAACGAACTCTAAATGCCCAAACCATTTAGTTCGTTTTCAAAAACCAAGTTTAGTTAAGCTGCGGAAGCGTAAACCAAATTTAAACCTTTTAAAAACCATGCGCAAAAACAACGCACCCAAATTAAAACCATACGAAAGCATAATATATAATTTATGTGTATGCCCGAGAGCCCAAATGCAGTGAAGTGTACAGTGCTTTCTAATCCTGGCTCCGGAAGCTAACTACCTGCAAAAGCATGTAAATCGTGGGTCAACAAACAATGTTGGTGAGTTCACTGAGTAAAGTAGGTGAGTAAGTAAAAGCGTAGGTTTCCCAAACCATGTAACCAAATGAAAACGTCGGTCTCCCAGACCACATAACAGTACGTAAGAACGTCGGCCTCCATGGCCACAAGTAAATAGCTAATCCATATGCCAGGGGTAGCTAGCCCACTCATGATAACTAAAACCGGCGAATACCGAACTACTAATGAACAAGTTCCCATAACCGGGAGAAGGATGCCTTGCATCATTGTCCATCGACAATGATTATATTTGAAGCTAATAGTTCACATCCGTGCTCCCAGCACGATGTGAGGTTTGTTAGACCTAATAGCGCTATCAACTAATTAACCCGCTTGCCCAACCGGCAATTGATTCGGTATTTTGAAGGACTTAAATGATGTGTTTGGTTTAGTTCATCAAGGACATATATATGAATTAGTAAAAATAGATTCACCACGTGAACCATGCACCCCAAACCCGGGATGTGTAAAAGTAGTCCCGAACCGGACTAGAAACGTTAAGTAAGTTGTCTCAACCCGAGACGCATGCTTTTGAGAAAAGAGTAGTGAAACTCACCTTATCGCGTAAGCAAAGAATCCGAACAGCAAGTATTATATGCTACCGACACCCTAATAATAGTGTCACTACGTGAGTATAAGCGTAACATCATTACACCATACAACTTGTTTGTCCAAGGCGTTTTAATGTTCAAAAGTGTGTATGCGACGCCTAGTGATTCTACATGCAATAGTAAACCCTACGGACTCGTTGGTGAATGAGTTGGTTATAATTAGTTTCTACAGCCCGTATGTGTCATAAACATGTGTACTTCCGTTATATGTCAATTTTAGATCACCTAAGACCTCAAGTAATCACATAAGCACATAATACACAATCTGTGTTTTCAGGACAGATTGTGCGCCATCAAAACGAATTTATTTAAAATAGTAAACCAGTGAGTTATCCTCCCAAATTTTTACTGAATTTTCTTTGGGATTCACTTGGCAATACCTATTTTGTTTTAGTCTTAACTCCTAATACAAAAATAATTAAAATTCGTCCAACTCAGCTATGTTCAGAAACACTCTTAACAGGTCAGTTTGGTAAATAATTTCCCAAAAATTGTGTATTCATCCAAACGGGATAAATCCACTTGGAAAACTTGCAAAACTCCAATATTAACCTTCTGTAAAAATTTCAAGACTCAACTCTTTATAAAACATGAGTTATGATATTTCAAAGTTGACTCAATTTGACACCCGAAATTCTGATCTGACCTATTTTCAATGAAAATTCCAAAAACGACTCATCCGGCGTCCAAAACACATGATTTTTCCCATTATGAAACGCTAAGACCAGGTGTGACCTAACCATGCCAAGAAATCACTAAAATCATTATGTTAGAGCCGTGTTACAGCTCCTACAAATTTGACTAACCATTCTGTCCAGATTTTTGTTTCGCCTAAGTCATACTTTAATCGCCTATCGTGTTCATAAAAACTATTAACAATCATCAATTATCAACACAAAACATTCCTAATACCTATTCCATCAGATTCTATGATTAAACATGTCAAGATCAAAGCTTTAAGAATCAAAACACCAATTACTTGCGCAACAAGTATCCTATGATGTTACTAAGCGTTTATGAGTATGTTTAATCCATTTAATCTTCAAAAAGATTCATGCTTTAATGTTTTATAACCTCATTCAGACCTGGACAAACTTGTTATATGACTTTTATTAATGAAAACACAAGGTAGAAGCATAAGAAATCGTAAAATATACCCTTAGCTCTCCCAATCGATCAATCGCGCGCCTTGGAGCCTCCCAATTGATGATCTTGAGCCTTAGCAGGGGTTGTTTGAGTGAAATATTCGTGTGGGGCAGTATGGGGGCGATTAGGGTTGAGTATGAGGGTTGCATGGGGGTTAAGGATGCTTAAATATGAGTTTGAGGCGGTTTAGACCCGTCAGGTTAAATGGAGCGGCCGCTCGGAGCCTGTGAGCGGCCGCTCACAGGTCCGGGTGGCGCGCTTTTGCCTCGTTTCGCCTCCCGATGCGTTATCCTTCGACGTTTTCGTTATTTCGGACCGTAACAAGTGTAACCCCATGCATTAAGACCCTAATCAACCTCATGCTCCACTTGTAATGATTTCTATTAACGTGTTCGGTTTAGGTTCACATAATCACGTATGGTTTTCACATAAGTTTGTCAGGTATCACCGAGACACATAAGTTTATTATTCACCAACGTCCGAGGTTCACTAATCATGCAATCACACCTTGACTCATAACCATGCACGTATGTCTTATCTAACTAACCCTAGTTAAGTATAATGCAAGGAATGTAACTAGAGTTTAGTTAAAGTGAGAACCTGAATTTTCGGGGTATCACATCATCCCCAAGTTGAAAAGAATTTCGTCCCGAAATTCAGCAAGTAAACAGTAAAGCCAGCTAAAAAAATGTATGCTTGGTTTCCGGATGTCACAAGTTTATCAATTTGGCTTGAGAGAAAGAAGTGTAACATGTGTTATCAGATCTAATTAACAAGACTATTTACTAGATTTATTTTGTTAAAGTGGTCAATAGTTTTTAATGATACTTTGTAATAACGTGTTTTAATAGTTTGTATGCTTTATTTCTCAGTAAACTTATGAAGTGAAAACTTTGTAATAACATGTGTTACCAACTAACACGTGTTAACCTCTCATGCAACATTAACACATGTTACCATTCCATGCAGTTCATTTGAATGTCCTGGGTAGGTTTCTCTTGTCACTTAACCAGTTTCACATGTTACATATGGAAGAATTCTTAACTATTTAATATAAGCCCTTGAATGAGTTAGTAACCTGTGTTATTTTGGTGTTGTTCCATTTTATGACCTTTATTTGTACTCTAAGTAATGCTGTTGTGCTGTAACTTGTATTAACACTTCATGGAAAAGGTAACAAGTGTTAATGTTGCATAAGAGCGTAACATGTGTTATTTGGCCAGATCAACGTGTCTAGTATGACGGTAAAAATGAAAAAAAAGTATATACTACATTCTAATAAAAGTAAGCTTAAAAGGTTCAACAAGGACCTACTAACGGTCACTTGCTTTTTTTATGACACGTGTTTCAAAAAGAATGTCAAACACTAGCAAAAAAAAGGAAGGGTAACATGTGTTAGTTAGGCATAAAAAGGTAACATGTGTTATTTGTTCTGATAAAGTTGACTAAGTAGCACTGTAAAAAATTAAAAAAAAAAGATATACCTACACAAAATATTCAAAATAACAATAAGCATAAAAAGCTTCAATGGGGACCCCTTACATAGTTTGTTGTCATGCATGTTACCCTTTGCATAAATAGGGTAACATGTGTTATCTGACCAAGTCTGCGTGCTTGGTAGCAAAGTCAAGATGAACAAGAGAAAAACCTACTCAGGACATTTAAATAAATATAAATCATAAAGGCTTCGAAAGGGGCTAAATAAAGGTCACATACTATTTTGTGATGCATATTAAAAAAACAGGCTGTCAACCAAAGAAAGGACATGTCTTGCTTACCACTATAGACTGTTAAACTTGTATTTATTGTCAACCTTTTTTTTTTTGTATTGCTTACCACTATAGTTTTCACATCATTAGTTTACTGAGAAATAAAGAATACAAACTATTAACACACGTTATTACAAAGTATCATTACAAAACAATTGAATAGGTTTATCACTTGTTCAATATGAATAGGTTATCTCTTGTTCAATAGTTTGTAATGTGTAACACCCCAACCGATGGCGGAATCATCGAGGTGTCACGTAGTGACGATTGTTCAAAAGCACATGGTACTAAAATGTAAATATATTATTGAATAATTTAAATTGTCTTACATGGATGAAATGGGAAAAATACATAAGTCTGAACAAAACATGAAATTTGAAATAAATTATTAAAAGCAAGCACTAAAATCCAATGCTATGGAACTAAGATCAAACTGCACCTGAAACATGTACAAAATAAGTTTTGTCAACATATGAAATGTTGGTGAGCATTCCTAGTTTTAATACATATAATAAGTTGGAAAAATGTTATACAATTCAAGTGCAAAGCTACAGTGCAATTATGTAAACCATGTAACATACAAATGAGCGAAATCAATCCTGTGACTGTATAATGTACTAAATGAACGGCGGTGTACTTATCCAATAAATGGATAATAACTTAACAATGACCACGGATTCTCCGATGAAAAAGGGGGAGAATCAACCTAGGCGGGTTGTCAATCCAATAGCGCTATCCAATGTTAAGGTCGGCTTGTACAATGTTAATGATTTCACTAAGTACAACTGTATTCTACATGTAATGTCTAAGCATAAAGCACGTTTGTAAGCAAATGCACATAGTACTAGAATTGTATTGTAAAAATGTGAACTTGTAATTGTAATTTGTATAAGTGTACATGTAACACCCCAAAAATGAATAAAAGCAAAAAGGGGATAGGAAATACTCACTTTCGCCAAATGACTAGATGACTAAGCGAGCGTGAAAATGCGAGCAATCCAAAGATTCAACAATGAAACTAGTCAAATTTAGAAGAAAAGAAACCGAATAGGAAAAAAAATATCAAGCTTCCAATTCGCCAATTACAAGAGCTTATAATCAAAGCTTCAAATGTAGAAGTAATATACTCTAGAAGAAAGGTATGAGGGAGAGTTTAATCGAATTGAAACAATCGATTTAGAGGTGCAAAGTGTAATGGGTCATAGGTGGGTTTTTATACTAGTTTTGGATTCAATTAGGCTTTAAAATTGGTCAACACAATAAAGTAAGGTTTTAAGATGAATTGACTATTTGACTAGACTTTGACTAGGATTTTGACTAAGACTTTGACTAGGATTTTGACTGAGACTTTGACTAGGACTTTGACTAGGACTTTCACTGGGACTTTGACTGGGACTTTGACTGTTTGACTGTCTCAACGGACTGCGAGGGCTAAAAAAAATAATTTTTCTAATTTAATCATTTTTTTAAGTTCTAGACTTGTTTCCTTCTGTTACTAAGTTGTTTTAGGACTGAAAATTAAGGGCTTTGAGTATCAAGGTCTGAAACATACGTGCTCGAGTGTAGATGTGAGTATAAAACGTGCATACTTTTACTTATAAAAATTACATGTTTTATTAAATTGTGAATTTTGGTCCTATTAAAATACGAGGGTTAAAAATAAAAATTTTGAAATAGTTGAGGAACCAATTATGCACATCTATGAAAAGTGAAGGGTGCAGGTTGTCACAGTCTCCCCTACTTTAGAAAATTTCGTCCCGAAATTCTTTCAAGTGAAGGTTTCCATGAAACAAAAGACATTTGTAAAAAGGCAAGTAGATTTTAAGAAATGCATCATCCATGATTTGACAAAGTTTGAAATAGTTGTTTAATACCCAAAATAAGAGTTTGAAAATCCTTAAAGTTTAACCCAAGGTTAGAGAATTAAGAGTTTATAATGAGGATGGTTTGGGAAAAGTATGTAACTGGTGAGGGCAGGGCAGTGTTATAGTAGCTTCCCTTACTTTAGAGAAGTTTCTGACCGAACTTTATTAAGGACGTGCAACAGGATTTCAACTAACAGAGAGTGTAAGAGTATACAAAGTTTGTGTTTTCTGTGTGGATGGTCCAGAGAAAGACTCTAGGAAGTCAAATTGAAGCTCGTGTAAGAACATTCTTATCGAAAATGCTAGCTATTAGTCAACGATCTAATAAAGAGATAGTAATGGGTAGGTTCTTGGTCAGACTCCTAGTCCGCTCCCACAGTATCGCTCGTGCTTATATATAGGGTGTACTGCAGCTAACCCACCACCCTCCCGATACTTTGGACTCGTATTGATTGTCTACCAACAACCTAAATAGAATTACACACCACCCTCATGTACCTGTAAATCCATGATTGCGTTCCGGACCGTATTCATCGATTTACCTTACACTAGGGTGCTATGCTCTTCCATAACACTAACATATGTAATACAAGAAACAATGCGTGCAACCAAAATGTGTTAAGTAGTAGATACTGCTCAAGTATAAGATGCGGTTAGAGGTTCTTCCCCTTTCAGGTTCACCTTTTAACCGTAATGAGATTAATGTGTAATTATAAAACATGATTAAGGGTTCTTCACCTTTCAGGTTCACCCTTAACCGGTAAATTTTTTTGTTCACATCATTGGGCTCTAAACAACCATATTGATAAACTCTGAGGATTACACCGTTCCCCTTGGGTTAGAGGAATACTCTGAACCGAGTCGTACATGGGAACTGGCTTAGATCTCATACGAGCTATCAATTAGTATGTTCGTTGGTCATGATGATGAACAAAATAATGTAAAGTATAACAAGGTTTTGCTCACAACAAAAAAAATATGCATACCAAATATGCGTTCATGTAACTATATAAGTATAACATAAAATTTCGATTGAAAGAATAGCATAACGTAAATCGAGTAAATCGCCCAATTTGCACAAAATGAAAGTAAATGAGTTAAATTAATGCTCAAAACTAGTGTTGTAAGAATAACTACTAATAACTAGTGCGAGGATAGTTGCGAATAATGCGTGAAAATAACTACCAACAAAAGAATAATACAAAAATAATAAGATAATGTACGAACGTAATTATAAATAGAATGGTGTAAAAAAAATAATGAAATTTACTGTAAATGAAAGTGCGTAGAACAGACGTATAGTCTACTGGTATGAGGATAACTTTTTGGAAACCGAAGAATGTTTTAAGTTCAAAACAGGTTCACTTGAAAAGATTTCGTAGGTACACATTTTCATGTGTTTACGAGAAGTCGAGTTTGAAAAATGTTATAAGGTATATTATTAGTTGCAAATTCCTCCCGAAAACATATATTAGATACGTTATATGAAAACATGCAGATTTACATTTGATTTGTAAAATATGCAATGCAAGTTTATAAAATGCAAGATGAAACCATTTCATGAAGTGTGTGTAAATCTAATGTGTTTCGAAAGACCAAGATTTAAAATGATGTGAAGGTTGTGAATGATCCCAGATGCCTTGACGAATTTTGGAAAATAAAATTTTATGTATTTAAACATTTCTTTAACTTGTGGGTTGAAAAGTCGGAAATTTTTAATTGTTATGAAATGTTGAGAAAATCGAAGTGTTACCCGTTAAGACTGGGTAAACTTGAAACCTTTTAAATTTTTAAACTTTTACGAAATTTATACATTGAAAGATCATTTATTTGCAGGATCATTAAGGCATCTCTTTGGGCTCATACTGAGCTATTTGTTTCAAGGCACAAGGTGTATGAAAAGTGTGTTCTAATTTGGCGAATAGGCTTTGTGAAAAGACTTATAGAATAAGTTGTCAAATTAATCGTTTTAGAGAGTAGTGTAGTAGTGCGTATCGTGTAGGTAGGCATTTATGTATGAGTTTAGTCTGACTAAGAAGTTCTAACTAATGGTAGTTGGCTATGGCTTAGGAGACTGGGTGCAACAATATTAATATTAGGTATATGAGGATATACTATGACTTCGATCAAGTAAGTTTGCAAACATGAAGGTATAAAACAGGTTGAAATAATAAGTTTGGAAAAACCATGTTCATTTTTAATTGTATGATGACGCAACATTCCAAAAATCAGGATGTGATCAAAGTTAAACACAGAGTTTAAAACTTAAGTCGTGGGTAAAAATGTTTTAACGCAAAACGAGTAATACCTTATAGTGTAAAAATCATGAGCATAAGAGAAATAAGCTTTAATGCGATAATTTATCGAACAAAAGTTTTAGTAATGATGATAAGGGATTCAAAAGCGAATGATCAATGAATAATGGCATATGAAACATCAAGTGATTAAATGGAATCTACAAATGATAAACAAACATAAATATCAATGATGTAAAACATTGGAATTGTTTCCATAGGAAACTTTGACCAACTCAAGTATTTGAAATTTCCTAGTGACTTGTGGGGGCGTACTTTATCCTATAAGTGAATACTCATCCCAAGAGTTCCCAGGTAGGTATACGGGACCCTCGTCTGATTGGGATTTATACGAAATACCAGGCCTAGACAGAAAACTCAGGATACAGGCGCTCACCCTTCCAGATTGTACGTGCCCCATCACTAGTGAATTCCAAAACTTTAGCGAGTTTAAAAACGAGATGCAAAAATAGATCCTTGAGATTTGGATTTCACTCCTAACTCAAAGATGTATTTCAAAATTGAAAACGATTGTGGAATGAAACCAATCACTAAGTTAAGGATATCACTCCCAGCTTAGTGGTTAAGTTCCTTTTTGAAAGAAATACTCTTTGAGGTGTGGATGTCACTCCTATCTCAAAGATATATTCCTAAGATAAATAACATATAGAGGAGTGAAACTAATCACCAAGGTATGGATGTCACTCCTAACTTGGTGATATCGTTTCGTTTGTGAAATACGAGTATCTTCTTCTTTAAACAACACACCGAAAGAATAACGAGAAAGAATCATAGCGAAAATATCTTGAAAGAAAATAATAGGATAAAGAGAAATAAATACGAGAGGACTTGTGAATGTAAGCTTGGTTATAGACTAGGCTAAAAGGCATTCTAATAACCTAATTCCCTATAACCATGGCTCTGATACCAATCTGTAACACCCCAACCGATGGCGGAATCATCGAGGTGTCACGTAGTGAAGATTGTTCAAAAGCACATGGTACTAAAATGTAAATATATTATTGAATAATTTAAATTGTCTTACATGGATGAAATGGGAAAAATACATAAGTCTGAACAAAACATGAAATTTGAAATAAATTACTAAAAGCAAGCACTAAAATCCAATGCTATGGAACTAAGATTAAACTGCACCTGAAACATGTACAAAATAAGTTTTGTCAACATATGAAATGTTGGTGAGCATTCCTAGTTTTAATACATATAATAAGTTGGAAAAATGTTATACAATTCAAGTGCAATGCTACAGTGCAATTATGTAAACCATGTAACATACAAATGAGCGAAATCAATCCTGTGACTGTATAATGTACTAAATGAACGGCGGTGTACTTATCCAATAAATGGATAATAACTCAACAATGACCACAGATTCTCCGATGAAAAAGGGGGAGAATCAACCTAGGCGGGTTGTCAATCCAATAGCGCTATCCAATGTTAAGGTCGGCTTGTACAATGTTAATGATTTCACTAAGTACAACTGTATTCTACATGTAATGTCTAAGCATAAAGCACGTTTGTAAGCAAATGCACATAGTACTAGAATTGTATTGTAAAAATGTGAACTTGTAATTGTAATTTGTATAAGTGTACATGTAACACCCCAAAAATGAATAAAAGCAAAAAGGGGATAGGAAATACTCACTTTCGCCAAATGACTAGATGACTAAGCGAGCGTGAAAATGCGAGCAATCCAAAGATTCAACAACGAAACTAGTCCAATTTAGAAGAAAAGAAACCGAATAGGAAAAAAAATATCAAGCTTCCAATTCGCCAATTACAAGAGCTTATAATCAAAGCTTCAAATGTAGAAGTAATATACTCTAGAAGAAAGGTATGAGGGAGAGTTTAATCGAATTGAAACAATCGATTTAGAGGTGCAAAGTGTAATGGGTCATAGGTGGGTTTTTATACTAGTTTTGGATTCAATTAGGCTTTAAAATTGGTCAACACAATAAAGTAAGGTTTTAAGATAAATTGACTATTTGACTAGACTTTGACTAGGATTTTGACTAAGACTTTGACTAGGATTTTGACTGAGACTTTGACTAGGACTTTGACTAGGACTTTGCTGGGACTTTGATTGGGACTTTGACTGTTTGATTGTCTCAACGGACCACGAGGGCTAAAAAAAATAATTTTTCTAATTTAATCAATTTTTTAAGTTCTAGACTTGTTTCCTTCTGTTACTAAGTTGTTTTAGGACTGAAAATTAAGGGCTTTGAGTATCAAGGTCTGAAACATACGTGCTCGAGTGTAGATGTGAGTATAAAACGTGCATACTTTTACTTATAAAAATTACATGTTTTATTAAATTGTGAATTTTGGTCCTATTAAAATACGAGGGTTAAAAATAAAAATTTTGAAATAGTTGAGGAACCAATTATGCACATCTATGAAATGTGAAGGGTGCAGGTTGTCACATAATGATACTTTGTAATAACATGTATTAATAGTTTGTATGCCTTATGAAATAAAAACTATAGTGGTAAGCAAGACAAACTATTAACACACATTATTACAAAGTATCATTAAAAACTATTGAACAAGAGAAAAACCTACCCCCAACATTTAAATGAACTGCATAAAAGGGTAACATGTGTTAATGTTGCATGAGAGGTTAACCTGTGTTATTCGGTAATATATGCTAAACTTGTATTTATTGTTAGTCTTTTTTTGTCTTGCTTACCACTATAGTTTTCACTTCAAAAGTTTACTGAGAAATAAAGCATACAAACTATTAACACACATTATTACAAAGTATCATTACAAACTACTAACTACTTTACAAAATAACTTGTATTTATTGTCAGCCTTTTTTTTTCTTGCTTACCCCTATTGTTTTCATTTTATAAGTTTACTAAGAAGTAAAGCATACAAACTATTAGCACGCGTTGTTACGAAAAAGTATCATTACAAACTATTGAACAAATAGATAAACCTACCCAGGACATTCAAATGAACTGCATGGAAAGGTAACATGTGTTAGTTGGTCATAAAGGGGTAACATGTGTTATCTGATTTGATAAAGTTAAACGGTTTCCCCAATATACACATGAGAAGAACTAACATTTGTTAGTATGGGTGGTGTGGTAACATATGTTAACACTCGTTATTACAAAGTATGATTACAAACTATTGACCACTTTAACAAAATAAATCTAGTAATTCTATGTATTGACTACCAAAAAGAAAACGCTATTAAAAAACTTTTCTACATATTTTTCTCGGCATCTTTGGACTTCGTATCTTAACGTATGTTAACCGTGGGGGGTCTTCGTTATCAACTGCAAAACAATAGATGAGATGTTAAACGGTGTGACCAACTCATCATCTAACCTACTAACAGAAGTAACACATGTTAACCTACTCAAACATTTCATCAAACATATGGAGTGCATATATCCAAAACACAAAACTCATTATAATTACCTTCCATACATTCACCATTAACTTTAAATAGACATCCATATATCCATAACACAAAAGACCTAATAACTAACTACCTTCCATCATTCACCATTAACTTCTAACATACTAACAGAATAACACATGTTAACCCAGTCAGGCATTTCTTCAAACACATGGAGTCATATATCAAAAACACAAAGGACATTATAATTACCTTCTGTACATTCACCATTAACTTTAAATGGACATCCATATATCCAAAACACAAAAGACATTATAACTAACTTCTCATACATTCACCATTAACTTCTAACATACTAACAGAAGTAACACATGTTAACCCAGTCAGGCATTTCATCAAACACATGGAGTGCATATATCCAAAACACAAAAAACTTTATAATTACCTTCCATACATTCACCATTAACTTTAAATGGACATCCAAAACAAAATTGGTCTTTGGACCTAAAACCTCATAACCCAAAATATTAATAATTTTATTTTCTAATACCCATTTCATCTTTTACTTTCATCACAACAAAAAAGATAATACCCATCACCCCTATAATCAAATTCAGTAATAATATTACCATGTAAAAAAACCTTAAATATACCAGCATGATAATTATTATTTCTAACAAAATATGAACTTTTTATAAAAAAAAATCATATTTTTTTCCAATCTCTATAAAGAAAAGTTGAACTTTTTATAAACAAAATTCCATTCATAACCATCAAACCCTTTCAATCCATCTTTTTGTTTTCTTATTTACAGAGAGAAAGTTATAGAGAGAGAGAGAAATTATGGAGGAGGTTTCACCCACTGGTTGTAAACTCCACAAATTCAGATCCATACCTGGTTACGAAGAAAACTTCGAGAAGGAGATAAGATCTTCGACGCTTGTTCATAAGACATATTGTTGTGGTAGACGGTCGTGGTTATGGTGGTCGATGGTGGTTGTGGTGGTGGTGGTGGTGGTGGTGATTCTAGAGAGAGACAGAGAGAGAGAGAGAGAGAGTAGAGAGAGAAGGGAATGATCTGAATTTGAAAATAAAATGAAAAGAGAGAGAGAGAGAGAGAGAGAGAGAGAGAGAGAGAGGGAGAAAACAATATATATAGGGAGAGAGAAAGAAGCCTTGAAACTTGATGTTGACATGAGGGTGGTTTTACAAATATACCCTTCTCCACAATATTAGATCATTATTTTCTTGGGTGATGTGGCTCATTCTAAGCCACAAGATGAGTTTTCATGGTTTACACTATAACTAAGGTTTTTTTCATATAGTTACACTATATATATATATATATATATATATATATATATATATATATATAGGTAGGGAAGTATCCATTGAAAACCCTCTAAAATGAGTAAACCTTAGTAAACCTAATGCTTGACTCACATTTGTCCACATCACCCTCAAGCATCTTCTTATTATTATATTATCAAGGTTATAAAGGTCATTTTAGCATTCCCCCCTTTTTCAATTTTGAATAATTTCCCCCTCCTTATATAAAACTCATTCTCTCTCATTATCTCTCATTCTCTTACCACCACATTCTCTCTCATTTTTATCATCTCACCACCATGAGCAACCACCACCACCACCTCTCACCACCATGAGCAGCCACCACTATCGACCACACTAACCACCACCATCATTAACATCTGGAACACCCATCGACCATCATCGTTTAACATCATCATCGTCGAACATCACCACCACCGTCGCTCCCACCATCGAAACAACCACCACCAACATAATCAACAACGACCACAGAACCATTCACCACCATTTTCGAATTATAACAGCCTGTAAGTATTTTTGAATTTTTTATATTTTAATTTTTAGGTTTAATTAGGCTTTAGGTTGAAATAATTTTGGGGTTTTTGTTTGAACTGATTATAGATGTTGAAATAATTGTTTTTGAATGCTCTGTTGTGTATAATTTATTATATTAGATGGGTTGAATAATAAAGTTGTTAATGAGGATAATGATTTTATAATATATAAATAGTTTTGGGGATAGTTTGTTTGCACACCAAGTGTTTTATCAAATGCTTGAATGAAAAAAAAAAAAAAAAACTTATGTTAACCTTTTTTATTTTTTTATTAATTTTTTGTTTATGTTAGATTGGATGTTAAAAATATCATATTTTTTGAATTGGGTAAATGTGTTTTTATTGCATATTTTTTGTTTAAGGTCTATTAGTGCTGAATTATGAGTCGAATCTATCCCAATTAACATTTGTTAAGGTTTTAATTAACAAGTGTTAAATAGCAATTGTGTTTTTATTTTTCTTGGTATATCTTTTGATTTGTTTCTAATACTTTTTAACTTTTAATTTCTTGTATATATGTTATTTTGTGTGAAGGTTTTGAATTTTTGTATTGGTGCTTACTGATGTGTTAGGGTTCAATTAACACCTGTTAGTGATGCTAACACATGTTTGTATTGGTGCCTACCGATGAATTTATCCTAATTGACATGTGTTAGGGTTCAATTAACATGTGTTAGTGATGCTAACACCTGTTAGTATATGCCCAACTAACACGTGTTATGGTTCAATTAACATGTGTTAGTGATGCTAACATATGTTTGTATATGTCCAATTAACACCCAAATTGACCCAGTTAACATTTTCTAGTGATGCTAACACATGTTAAAAATAATTAATGTAGGAGTATCTTTGAACAACCACCGGAGTTCAAGCCAGCTACTCCGCACAAGGATCGACTAGAGATGTAGTGCTAAGGATTGAAACATGAAGCTGAAGATGCCTAATAAGGAATGAAGCATAACGCCGAAGACGACTATTAAAGAATGAAGCATAATTTTAAGTTTCATGTGTTTTTGTTAGTTTATGATAGTTTTGTATCATCTTTTTAATTGTTTAGATTTATATGAAATTAATATGTTACACTCGATGTCGATTGCAATAAATTTTTATATACATGTGTTCTTTTATGTTGTTATACTAGTCCAAAATTAACGTGATAATTATTTGAACCAATTACACGTGTTAGTGATGTCTGTGAAATGAGTTTGTTTGAAGAGACCAAGAAACATGTGTTAAAGGGCTCGTGTGGCATACGTTATTAATAAATCTGGATCTTTTAAATTAATATGTGAAAGAAATTGTAGAGAGAAAAGTAGAAGAAAGGAGGTGGAGAGAGAGTGTTGGTGAAAAGAAAGGTGGAGAGAGAATGCAAAAAGGTGGAGAGAGAAGGTGAAATGATGGAGAGAGAAGGTAAAAAAGGTGGAGAGAGGAGGTGGATGAATGGACAAATCTACCCTTTTCCTAATATAATATCAATAAAGTTGGAGAGAGAAGGTGTATTTTAGTCAAATGGTGGGACCATTAACTACAACCATTGATCATACTTGATCAATGGTTGTGATAGAGTTTATGGAGTTTACTCAAATATTTAGAGTTTACTCTAGAACCATCCCCTATATATATATATATATATATATATATATATATATATATATATATATATATATATATATATATATATATATATATATATATATATATATATATATAGGGTAGGGTTCAATTGAGAACCAACCCTTAGTTAGGAACTTTAGGAACCAATCTCATCCATCCATCTTCAATGGCATGATGGTAAATATGTTAAACATTAATTAACTTTTTAATTAAATCAAGGGGTAATATTGTCTTTTGGTATGTGAGTATTAATAGGTTATTTAGTATACATTGTAACTGACAAAAACCACAACTAATATCATTTGTGCGTACAAAAAAATTATACTGTACGATAAACATTAAACAACTATACGTCAGTGTATATTCATATTCCAACAATTATACATCAGTGTATATTCCAATCATTGCTACAAAACATTATACTGTACGATAACATTAAAACAACTATACGTCAGTGTATATTCATATTCCAACAATTATACATCAGTGTATATTCCAATCATTGCTACAAAAAACATTATACTGTACGATAAACATTAAACAACTATACGTCAGTGTATATTCATATTCCAACAATTATACATCAGTGTATATTCCAATCATTGCTACAAAAACATTATACTGTACGATAACATTAAAACAACTATACGTCAGTGTATATTCATATTCCATGCACTCACACGAACTGATAGGTTGGTCTTATCAAGAGTAACCTGAAACAAAGAAAAAGGTTGTTTAGCATATACATCAGTGTATACATACAATATACATCAGACCCCAATAAAATTGATGCTATAGAACAGTGTTTAGTATCGTCATATTCAAACAATTATACATCGGTGTATAGTCCAATCATTGCTACAAAAAACATTTTACTGTACGATAACATTAAACAACTATACGTCAGTGTATATTCATATTCCAACAATTATACATCAGTGTATAGTCCAATTAGTACTACAAAAACATTGTACTGTACCATAATATTCAACAAATATACGTCAGTGTATATTCATATTCCAACAATTATACATCAGTGTATAGATGAATGTTAGTGTATCTGTACGCTTCAACATGATCTGAATTATACATCGGTGTATACTTCCAAAAACTAAACTAATATACGACAATGAATAATTGTATAACTCTTTGTACGTATGAAAACTGCTATAACGCAACATGATCTGAATTATACATCGGTGTATAATTCCAAAACTTTGTACGTACGAAAAATTTTTGCACGTAAAAAAAAACTGCTCTGCAAACTGAAACCCTAATTGCGAACAAAAAAAATTAAAAAACTAAAAAAACATTACACAAATACCTTGATTCTCTGCAAACTGAAACCCTAATTGCGATCAATCTATAACACCTCGTACGAGAAGGGTCTCGAAGGAAGGAGACGGTGGTTAGGGTTTGGAATTGGGGTCTCGCAGATAAGGATGGTGGTTCACGGTGGTGGTTTTGGTGGATCATTGTAGCGATGGTGGTGGAGATTGATGAAGATTTGGGATTGATGAAGTTGTGTTTGATTGAGATTGATGAAGATTTGGGATATAGTTTTGATAACTGATTATCGGAATTGGGGAATATATAGGGGAGCATTTTTTTAAATTAAAATATAAAACATAATTGTTCAATTACCATCCTACCCTTAGATCAGGATTAAAAGATGAATGGCTCAGATTGGTTCCTAAGTTCCTAACTAGTACCTTGGTTCCTAAATGATCTTTTTCCTATATATATATATATATATATATATATATATATATATATATATAATACTAGGTTAGAACCTCGTATATTACACATAGTGAATAAATGTAATTTTATTTGCTGAGTAATAAAAAAGTTATATGTGCTGAATAAACTCGTGTCTTATATGGTTAAATAAATGTAATGTAATCGATTTATATATATACAGTTGTCAACATATGTCTTTGAAAATAAACTTTGATGAGCTGTTTACTAATTAAAACGCTTTGTTTTTTTTTTTATTTATTGTTAGGTTAAAAACCTGTGTATAATATGAGGTTGAATTAATAAAAAATAAATCGTTACTAATAAACGAAAAAATAGAATAAATAGTTGAGATAAAAAATGAATAAATAAGAGAGAAATGGAAAAATTATGATTTAATATTTTTATTTAATAGGAGAGATAAATAAAAAATAATAATTATTATTTAATATGAGAGGAAAAATAAATATTATGATATAATACTACGAGATTATATCCCGAAAGTTTTCCGGGATAAACAAATCTAATATGAAGTGTTAAAATATGTGTTATGATGTAAGAGAGAAATAATGTACTACAATATGAGAAACAACAAATTTAATCATTTGAATAAAAATGAAAATGTATAGTAAAAGAAGATATACGTTTGGATGAGGAGCCGAGCCAGAAGTAACCATTGCAGGGCGTGATTGAGGCGATGATCTTGAAGATGTGACTTTATTTTTGAAATATGTGGTTTTAACCTATTCTGCTCAGAATGAAAATAGAATTCATATTTACTGGTTTGAACATGATTAGTGACTTGCCTATATATGATTAATGAAGTACCTGAACACATTGTGTTTTTTTTTTGTATGAACAAAACCCCATAAAGAAAAATCGTTTTTTTTTTCGTTTTTTATATAGCACTATGATAGTCGTTGGGGTTTTGTGCGACAGAAGATTTCCAACTACCTTAAAGGGGAAGTTTTATAAGGTAGCTATTAGACCGGCTATGTTATATGGCTCTAACTGTTGGGCAATCAATAAAATGCAAGCACAGAAGATGGAGGTAGCTGAGATGAGGATGTTGAGGTGGATGTGCGGACACACACGGTTAGACAGGATAAGAAATGAGGTTTTAAGGGATAGACTGGGGGTAGCTAGTATCTCGGATAAGATAAAAGAGGGGAGATTGAGATGGTTTGGGCATGTGAAGAGGAGACAGACGACTGAGCCAGTTAGAGTGGTAAAAGGTCTCACTGTGGAAGGGAAGGGGAGTAGAGGCAGACCAAAATTGACGTGGGATGAGCGGATTAGACGAGATTTATTGGGGTTGCACCTCTTTGAGGACATGGTCCATGATAGGGGTTTATGAAGGCGAAGGATTAAAGGCTAAGGACTATTAGGATATGGGAAAAAGGCATTTTAGGTGTTTCGTAGGGGTTTACCAGCGTCCTCGCGGGCACGACTGGCATACCGATCCGGGCCCCGGCTCTGATACCATATGTAACAGCCCAAGCTAACCCGCACCACGATATTGTCCGCTTCGCCGCAGCTCACGGTTTTGCATTGGTCTCACCCTCGAAGGACTGGCCAAAACGCATCTGGTAGAGAAGGTTCCTCCACCCCTTATAAGGAAGTGTTTGTTCTCCTTCTTAACCGATGTGGGATCTTACAGAGTCATTTGTATTTCATAAGATACATCAATAAGAAAAGCATTCCACCACTCTCTCATTCTTCTCTCTATATTGTTAATAGGCTTATATGAGTCATGAAGTTATACATTACATTAGGGCAATTGATAAATTGATGTTCAATGTGAGTTTGTTAATCTCCTTCATTATGTTAATATATTCTGTAGTATTTGAAGACTCTTTGAGTCTATTAATGTGGTGCAAAAATATATCACATGACAATTGTACAAGAAAATGAGAAATGGTGCATTGAATTATTTCAGTCCTTGTTGTCATGGTGGACATATTTTCAATTGTATGGAATTGTAGAATGTAGATATGTTTTAACTTTTACTCTTGTTGTCACTACTTTAAGATATTGAAGCAATATTATTTTACTATAAGCAAAGTTGTTCTATAATAATGTATAATTTCAACATTTGCTAGCTATCATAAGAATGTTTTTACTAAGCAAATCCAAGTTACCCGTTTTAAGCGAACTGATTAGTTTTTATAATTATGTATAATGTGTTTTTTTGCGTTAGTATTGTCATATCTTTTTTTTTGTTTTAATGCTTAATTGCTTACTTAGTTTATTTGCAGCTGTTAATATTCAAAGTAGTAAAGAAGTTGCTATGAAGCTGATATGGTCTACTTATGTTTTAAAGGATTTAGAAGTTTCTGATTATCTATTACTTTAATGATATATTGATCAAACTATGTTTTATTTGGGTACATGGACTTAGTCAGATAAATAATGTGAAATTCTTCACGTTTACACTTAGTCATCAATTGCTTAGTTTGTTTGCATATTCTAATAGTGTTGTTTATTAATTTTTCTTTACTCGACTTTCATGCTTACTGATTTTGTAATTAAGGGATGCACTTGTTGGATCAGTATGCTATTTTGTTTGAGTAAGAACTTGCTATCTTTGACACTTAAGTGTTTAGCAAGCTCTTGTATATCAGATTTGTAAGCACAGCGGAATGTATAAGTTAAAGCAACACTTTTTATACTTAAGAGGAGTTATTACTCCCTCTTGATGATTGAAACTAATTAATGACAAGTATTTATTATGAATCTAAGCAGTAAATGAGAATTAGATACTTAGGCAGATTCACAATAAATACAGAAATGGAATAGAACAGTGAAAGTGTTTGAAGGATTTTTCTTTTAAAATCAATGTCTAAAATAGAAGGTTGAAGCCTCCTATTTATAGACGTTTACATGCATGTATCTTGCCAATAAAGCAAGTACAGAAACATCAGAAACAAGTTGCACAAGTTACAACTTTGAAAGAAACAATTACAGCTAAAAGTAATAATAAACAATAAACTACTGATACAAAAGGCGGTGGAAAATATCTAATGCTAAGTGCTGATGAATGACAAACTACTGATGAGTAGTTTGTCTTCAGTACTTCTGAAGTGAACTTGTCTGGTTTGGACTTCAGAACTTCTGATGAAGTTTCTTCTTCAGCACTTGTCATATCTTCTCTTCAGCAGTTTCTTGTCTTCTATTCAGTACTTCTATACTTAGCCAAAATTTGCAGAAGTGAATTAGACTAAGGTTTCCAAAAGTGGTTTCACCAATCCTCTTTGTCCTAACAATCTCCCCCTGGATTGATGAACCCAAAACCTTACTAATTCCTTATGATCTTCTTCTGCTTTGAACAATCTTCCATATTTCTTTATACATGGTGTTCTTTAGCTGGTTTAACTGTCCATCAGATAGAGATCCTCTCTGTGGTTCCAGATGTTGAATTGTGAGCAGGTCTTGTGTTGACAGTTTCTTTAGATCACTGATCTTCTTGTAAGCCCTGCTTGAAAGGTCTCTTCTTGTCAATAATACTGAGTTGTTAGCAGTAAGTGACCATCTGATGATCGGTACCTTTGACTTGTTAAAGTCAGAGGTATAGGGAACCAGACTTGTCCCTTGGGTTGATGATCCTGAGTGTTGGATGCTTTCTACTTCAGTAAGCCTCAGGTGGGAGTCTCTTCCTTGTTGTTGTTGTTGTTGTTGCATATCAGGCATCTGAATAGTTGGGAGATGGTGTTCAGTCACTACCTTGGTATGCATCTTGTCTTTGATAGTCTTTTGAATTTGGTAGGCAAAGGTGGAAGGATCCCTGAATTGTGTTATCAGAGGTTTCTCCTCAATGTCAAAATCTGAGTGAACTATTGAACTTCCTTCAAGTAGTACCATTTTGAAATCAGTTTTGACATTGTCCTCTGATCTCTTCCTTTGAGTAGCAGGCCTTCTTGTTAAAACACCAGAAGTTCTAACTACTGATCTTGAAGGTTCAGTAGTTTGAAACTTCTCTGGATTTGCAGCCTTGGCAGCCTTATATTTTCGATAAGTATCCATCAGTCTTTCTTCTTTCCATCTGGATACTGAGGCTTTTGAACCATAGCCATCTGCTACTAATTCATCTATCATCTGGGCTCTCTTGGCCTTTCCTTCTTTACTTGTGGCCAGTTTGTCTGCAATTAGTTGTGCCCTTCTTGTCAGCTCTTGCATAGAGAGTCCCTTGAGTGTGTAGGCTTTAGTCTTGCTGTTCTTTGTGATGTAAGACACCAGTTGTTGTCTTTTGTCTTCTTCAGCAACATAATCAATTTCAGCCTGTCTTTCCAGTTCAGCTTGATAAGCCTGGAGCTTCTCTTCAAACTCTAAGTCATCCCTTTGTTCCAGATTTTTCCAAATCTGGTCTTCCTTGGCTTTTTGTTGAACTGCCTTTAACCTCTGCTCAAGAAGTTCAGTAGATTGAGAGATTGGAGCAGGGGTTAGGACAGTCATAGTAGTGGTTGTTGTAGGCCTTGGAGGAGCAGAAGTTGGTTTGATTTGTTCAGTGGATCTGGAAGGTTTAGTTTGTTGAGATTTGAAAGTGTTAACCTCTGCTGGGTTAACAACTGCTGATGGTTTGTCAACTACTGAAGGATTGTCTTCAGTATCTTCTGAGTCATCAGGACTTTGACCATCAGAGGTTTCTTTATTATGCCTTAGGGATTTTTCAGAGGTTTGGGTCTCATCTTCCTTTTCTGTGGCTTCAACATCTTCCACTGAGACACCAAACTGTTTGGCCATTGCTTCTTTTCTGGCCTGGTTTTTCTGATCTCTCTCTAGGATAGCAAGTCTTGCCTTTCTTCTGGCTTCAACTGTATCCATTGGTTCCTTCATCTTCTCCCTCTTTTTGGATTCATCAATAGGCTTTAGAGGTTTGATCTGATCTGTCAGATTGGCAATTTGTTTGTTGCTGAAGTCAATCTTGGTCTGCAGATCATTCATCTTCGTCTGAATCACCCCAAATTGGTTCTTGATGGACAGCTCCAAGTTAGCTGTATAGGTTTGGAGGTGATTCTTGATGAGGGCATTCATCATATGATAAAGGTGACCACCTGGGCTGCATAGTTGGTTCATGTCTATGCTTGAAGGCCCAGGGAATTGGGTAGGCATTTGATGTGAAGGGTGTGTTTTTAGGAGATCCTCATGTTGTACAGAGGATGCCACTCTAGGGGTTTTAGGGATTGAGTGGACTTTAACCTGTTCAGGGGTGACTGGCTTCTTGAGCTTGGATACCCCTAAAGCAGGACCTTCATAAAGTGCCGTCAATTCAGTAGTTTTGGTTGTTGAATCATCATCCAAATTAATGGAATCATCTGAATCCCTGATGTTGTCTTCAATGAGGACTGTTTCAGTTAAATCATGAGCTGAGCCCAACTCAGTTCTTTCATGAACCTCTTGTTCTTGGTTCTGAGGATTTCCTACCTCAGGCATTAAGCCTTCATCAGTAGTTGCCACATCTGAGGTCTTAACTGTTTTACTTCTATCCTCAGATCCACCACTGGGTGGTAACTGAGTAGTAGCAGCCTCAGATGCCCCAAGAGTCTCTAAGATTGGGCTTAAAGACCCTGGTCCACCCTCATCTCTTGGGTTAGGGCTAGTGATGTCCACATCCATGTCTGATTCTGTGGTTATGTCCCCTGTTTGTTGTGGTTGTAGGGGACTGACATTATCAGGTGGGACTATCTCTTTTAGCCCAGAGAGAAGTTTGGCAATCTCTATTGCCTCTTGTTTAGAAATTTGAGGGGTTGGTTCAGAAGTTTGGGCAATAGGTTGAATAGGTTGGTCAGCAGTTTCAAAAGAAGTGTCAGTTACAACAGTTTTTCTAAGTCTTTTTCTTTTGAATAAGAGTGTTATGGGTGCTCTTGGTGGGGTTTGAGATGGATGAGACTGAGAGGGTGTTTCAGTCTCACCTATTTGAAGAGCAGATTGCTCATGAGCATGTTCAGGCATCTCAACCTCCTGAACAACTTTTCTTTTGGGTTGGTGGGTTTCTGTCTTTGTTGGCTTGGGCTTTTTGGCTTTTGAAGGTGTGAGTTTGGAAGATGTGGGTTTCAGGGGGACTTTTTGTTGTTCTCCCTGATCATCTTCTGGCCAGGTAGCCAGTTTGTTATGCCTAGAGTATGCTTGTGAGGTTAATGGATTTAAAGTTGAAACTTTTCCCACAAGCACCTCATTACCCAGTTCCCCTATTATGCATTGCATAATGAACCTTGGGTATAACAAAAACTTTTTCTTGGTATTATTATGATGTAACACCAACTCATTGAAAAATAATTTTGATGCCCTGAATTTGGTTTCATTCACTATGGAATGAAATATTGGTTGAAAAGTAGAAGGCATCTGGTCATAAGACCCTGTCTTTGGACTCAAACACATAATAATATAATGAAACAAAAGCTTGTATTTTGGTTCAAAATATTTTTTGAAGATAGTAGCATGGGAGAGAGTACCTTGATAACCACACTCAGTCATGGTTAAGTGAATGTCAGAGTTAGCAACATGATCAGGGGCAGGTACATCATTCAGGCCCAGTCTTGTTGCCAGTGTGGCCGGTGTGATGGTCAGTGGTTTCCCTTTTATTCTTGAGTTGAGGGAGATCATTTCACCATCAGCCGTCACCGTCTCAACATTAGCCCAGAACTCATTTAGAGTTTCAGTATGAATTGGTGGGTCGATTGTGAGAGCAGTAAAATATTGGGATTTTACGACAAGATCAATGATCTCATCGTATTGGGACCAGCCTTCTTGTTTTTCAAGAAAGGCCCTTTGATTGTGTCCCTGTTTTAGAACGAGAGCCATGTGGTTTGGGTTTTTGTTGATCGAACAGTTGATTTGCAGGTTTAGGTTTTGAAGAGAGTTTTTGAGAGAGAAGGAGGGAATTTTTGAGTTTGAAAGGATAAGTGTTGAAAAAAGGTATTTATCAGAAGTTTTTAACCGCTTGGATCTTCTTTATTAGAAGTTTTTAAACCGCCTCGGTTAAAAATCTCTTTATCAGAAGTTTTAAACCGCCTAGGTTAAACTTCTGATGATGGGAAAAGTCAGATTTGCCCTTTTTGACTAAACTGCTGATGAAGGATTATCTTCATCAGTAGTTCCCATTTCCTCTTCAGTAGTTTTAACAGCTGATAAGAAATGTTTTATAAATACTTTTATTCATAACTTCTGAAGGTTATTTTATCAGAAGTTATTCACTTTTCAGAAATTATCCCCATACTGATGTTTTGTTCATCAGTAGTTTTTCTCTTTTCAGAAGTTTTTGTTTTTCAGACTTTTTGTCTTTTTGTAAGTGGAAAATGAAAAATATGTGCAGAACAATAAAATAAACACTTACAAATTTAGCATCCCAAGCATGGATACTAACTTCTGAAATGTTGATGTGTCAAGGGGTTTTGTGAAGATGTCAGCTATTTGATTAGCCGTTGCTACATGCTTCACCTCAATCTTGCCTTTTTCATAGCAATCTCTTATGAAATGATACCTGATCTCAATGTGTTTAGTTTTTGAAAACTGAACAGGATTTTGAATGATGCTAATGCAGATTTGCTGTCTATAAGCAATGGTGTCTTGGTATCTTTGATTCCGTAATCAAGAAGTTGATATTGGAGCCATTGTATCTGTGATGTACAACTTGCAGCTGCAATGTATTCAGCTTCAGCAGTTGAAGTTGCAACAGATGTTTGCTTCTTTGATTGCCATGACACTAGACAGTTACCCAAGAATTGACAACCACCAGATGTTGACTTTCTTGTCATCTTACACCCTACATAGTCACTATCTGAAAAAGCTGATAACTTGGTATTGCTTGAAGCAGGATACCAAATTCCAAGTGTTGGAGTTCCTTTCAGATATCTGAAAATTCTTTTGACTGCTATAAGGTGTGATTCCCTTGGTGCTGATTGATATCTAGCATAGACACATGTTGAAAACATAATATCTGGTCTAGAAGCAGTTAGATATAAAAGGGAACCTATCATGCATCTGTATATGGTTTGATTAACCTGTTTTCCTTGATCATCAGGTTCAACTTGTGTGATTGGTGTCATGGGAGTGGAACATGATTTACAGTCTTTTAAAGAAAATTTGTTTAATAATTCTTTAACATATTTTGATTGATGTATAAAAGTTCCATTTGTTTGTTGCTTGATCTGCAGTCCCAGAAAGTACTGCAGTTCTCACATGGTACTCATCTCAAATTTTGATTGCATGAGTTTCTTAAAATCATCACACAGTTTTGTGTTTGTTGAACCAAAAATGATATCATCAACATAAATTTGAACAAGTAGGACATGATTTCCAACATGTTTAATGAAAAGAGTTTTATCAATGGCACCTCTTGTAAAGTTATTTTTGAGTAAAAAGGTGGAGAGTGTATCATACTAGGCTCTTGGAGCCTGTTTGAGCCCATAAAGAGCTTTGTCCAGTCTGTACACCCACTCAGGATGAGAAGGATCCTCAAACCCAGGTGGCTGACAGACATACACCTCCTCTTTTATCTTTCCATACAAAAATGCACTTTTTACATCCATTTGATAAACTTTAATTTTGATGGAAATGGCATAGGCCAGAAATAACCTGATGGCCTCAAGCCTTGCAACCGGAGCAAATGTTTCATCATAGTCAATTCCCTCTTCTTGAGAGTACCCTTGAACTACCAGTCGTGCCTTGTTCTTGATTATCATACCAGCTTCATCGTGTTTGTTCCTGAAAACCCATCTTGTGCCAATTGGTTGCTTGTTTGTAGGTAAGGGACAGATTTCCCAGACCTGTTGCTTGTTGAACTGAAGCAGTTCATCTTGCATAGCTTGCACCCAATTATTGTCTTTGAGGGCTTCCTGGTACTTCTTTGGTTCCAACTGTGAGATAAAGGCTGAAAATAGGCAAAAGTTGGAGAGCTGGTTTCTGGTAAGAACACCTGAAGCTATATCACCCATGATTTGATCAAGTGGATGATCTCTGTGTTCAATTAGTTGTTGTAAACCACTGATAGGTGTAGGTGGCTCATGTTCTTCAAACAAACTACTGAGGTCTATAATATCTGGTTCAGATGTTCCTTGATCTTCAGTAGTTGGATCTACTGAACCAGAAGTTTGAGTTTGTTCCTCAGTACTTGTTTGATCAGAAGTTTGTGGAACTTCTGATGATTTTGAAGTTGACTTGATAACTGTTTGAGGAGTCCATGGTGTGGGATCCTCATCATCAAACCTTTTGTCACCATAATAAGTAGGTTTTGATGAAGTAACAGCCTTCTCAGGTCCAAAATGGAAGTTGTCAAGGTCAAAAAGTTCAGCAGGATGTGCTGGAATAAGAGTGTGTTTTGACTCATTGAACTTGACATTCAATGTTTCTTCTACTATCCTGGTGTGAGAATTAAAAACCTTGTAGGCTTTTCTAGTTGAAGAGTAACCAAGAAAGTAACCTGAGTCAACTTTGGCAGCAAACTTTGAAATAGATTCCTTGATGTTCAAGATGAAACATTGACACCCAAAAGCCCTGAAAAAGGAGATAAGGGGCTTCATGCCATGAAGAACTTCATAGGCGGTCTTGGAATGTCTCTTGACCACAAGAACTCTATTCTGAACATAACATGATGCGTTAACTGCTTCTGCCCAAAAGTACAAGGGTAGCCCAGAATCAGCTAACATTGTTCTTGCTCCCTCTATTAAGGTTCTGTTCTGTTCTTCCTTTCTACTACACCATTTTGTTCAGGAGTTCTGGGAACACTGTATTGTCTAATAATCCCTTTAGACAAACAGAATTCATCCAGAGTTTTGTTCCTGAACTCTGTCCCATTATCACTTCTAATGGTTTTGACAGGTAGAGAATATTGTTTCTCCACTTGTAGAACGAAGAACTTGATGATTTCAGCAGCCTCATCCTTGGAGAATAAGAAGAATACCCATGTGAATCTTGAGTAGTCATCAATGATGACTAAGCAGTACTTTTTCTTACCAAGGTTCATAATCTTGACAGGTCCAAATAAGTCCATATGGAGTAGTTGAAGACATGCAGTTGTTTTTGATTCTTCAATAGACTTATAGGAGGACTTATGCTGTTTTCCCTTTAAACAGGATACACAGTGCTCTTGACACTGGTATACTTTCAAAGGTAGACCTCTGACCAAGCCCATTTTTGTGACTTTATTTATGGTTTTAAAGTTCACATGGCCAAGTCTCCTGTTCCAGAGATCAGTTTCTGAAGTTGATGCCCTTGAGAAGAAACAGGCAGTGTTGTTCAATACTTTGTCTTTCTCAATGTCCACTGCATAGACATTGCCACATCTTTTGGCAATCAGCAAAGTATGATCTTCAATGATCTTCTCTATCAACTTCTGGCCTTCTGGTGAGATGATCTTGCATGCTGTCTTTGTGAAAAAGGAAGAATATCCTTTATCACACATTTGTGACACACTTAGCAAGTTGTATTCAAGGTTTTCAACCAGATTGACCTTGTCAAACTGTATTTTGCCAGAGGAGACATTGCCATGTCCTAGCACATATCCCTTAGCATTGTTCCCAAAGGATACAGATCCTTCTCTTTGGCTGATAAAATTGTTTATCAGGTATCTGCATCCAGTCATGTGCATAGAGCCTCCACTATCAACGTACCATATGCTGTTTAAGCCCCTGGAAACTCTCTGCACACAATAGCAAATTAGTTAGATTTAGGAACCCAAGCCTGTTTGGCTTTGGGTTTGCTCTTGAGAACAGTTACAGTTTGTTTTTGACCAGGTTGAGAAATCCATGTCTTTTTGGCAATGGATTTTTCATTAAGAGCCATGGTGGTATCCTTTTCAGGACCACCATCAACCTTGGTAATCAGTAGTTGTACCAAGTTCATTAGATTTTGAATCTCAGCAGTTTGTGAAACTGCTGATGATTCAGGTCTAACTACTGACAAAGAATTTTGAGAAAAAGATTTTAGTTGAGATTTTATCTTTTTCTGAGAAAAGGTGTTTTCAGGTTGTTGTTTCTTGGGATTAAAGATTCTTTCATAATCATTTCTGATTTGATTTCCCACAACCTGTTGTTTAATTTTTTGATTGAACTGAATTCCTTTTCTGTATCTACAAAACTCTGCTTTGTGGTTGAACAGACCACAAATTTCACACTCTTTTGCCTTTTGTTTTTGATCTAAAGGCAAATTTCTGACATTAGTGAAAAGATTTTGCTCATCAGTAGTTTTCAGGGTCTCAACTCCTGATGTAGATGAAACTACTGATGGCTTGTTGTCAGATTTTGTTAATACTTCTGAAGTACTTTCTTTGAAAATACTAGGATTTCTGTTTAGAAAGTTTTCATGGAAAGATGTGTAGTCTTTCCCTTCAGAAGTTTCATTTGAAACAATTTTTCTCCCATCTTCAGTAGTTTTGGGAGAGAAATCTGTTGGTGTTTCAACATGATGGTACCCTATGCCAAACTTAACATTTGAAGCACTCTGTTTGTTTAGCAATAGCTGGTACCCCTTACAAGAATCCACCCATTTTTCACAACTGATCTTGGTGTTAGCAAGCTCTTTTTTGACATTCCCAAGATCTTCTATCATCATTTTAATTTGTGCTTGGGTTTCAATAGCTGAGTTAGTTAATTTAGAGACTTCTTTTGTTTTAGTAGTAAGTTTTCTCTCTAAATCACATTTCATCTGAGTGTATTTTCTTTCTAAATCATTGGCTTTTCCTTGTAAGTGCACATTTGTCTCTCTTATGAGAGCAAAAGATTCTTTGCAAGAATTTGAGCAAAGTTTTGACAAAGACTCTTTTGATACCTGTGACAATGCAGCTTTTGAAGTACAGCCTTCAAATGCCATCAAGGCAAAGTTCTTTCTGCCATTGTCTGGTTCTCCCCAGTTGATGTCAAACAACTTGTTGTCTGCATCAGGATTGCACTCTGTGGTGTCAAAAGGAAGACTGCTCCAGTCAACATACCCATTGGTGAAAAGACTTTGTTGAGAGGGTTGTTGAGGTTGTGGAGGTTGTTGAGCAGCTGGAAAGGGAGGGATTGATTGTTGGCTCTGCATTTGTTGAGCAGGCATTTGAACATATTGTACTTGTGGCATGTATTGCTGTTGAGGAGCTTGTGCCTGTACAAAATGAGCACTCCTTTGAGTTCCATTATTCCTATTATAATTGGGGTTAAAGTTATTTCCAGATTGTGATTGGTTAAAGATAGAGTTTCTACACTCTCTAGCAAAGTGTCCCAACTTCTGACACTTGTGACATCTCAGTTTAGATTTGTCAAAACCAATTTTTGTATTACTGGTCAATCCTGGAAATTTCCTTCCTGACCTTTTATAAAACTTGTTAGTTTTAATGCTTAGCATGGCCAGTTGGTGTAAAATGTCCATTTCTTCTAAGTCATCACTGCTAAAGTTTTTCAAATCATCCATGATAAAGCATAGATTATCAGCAGTTTGACTTTGGTCATCATTGTCATAACCTGGGAAAGATTTTTCTGATGAGATCCCAGTTGTTATGTCAATGTTGTCATAAGATCCATAGGAACAAGTTGGTGAGTCTTGTCCCAAAAGTGCTGTACTACCTGGTAGGTAGTCATCAGCAGTTTTACCAGATGATTGTAATTTCTTCTTTTGATCAATTTCTCTCTCAAAAGTAAGTAATCTCCCATGGAGTTTTGTAAGAGTGAGGGAGCCAAAATCTGGCGAGGATCTTAAAACAATGGAGTATGTTTCCCATTTGTCTGGTAAAGACCTTAAAAATCTATGTAGCATAGATATTGTTGTATAGGTCTGACCATTTAACTTTAGCTCAGATATTAATGAGGAGAATCTTTCAAATTGTTGAGTTAAAGTTTCCCCATTAATGTGAGCAAATGTCTCATATTGTTGAGCTAAAATCTCTCTGGTGTTGGCAATCACCTCTTCAGTTCCTCCAAACTGTTCTTTAAGACAATCCCAGAGTTCTTTGGCACTTTCACAATGTAAAAGGCCAGAGTATATCTCATTTGGGAGAGCCATTGCCAACATAGAGAATGCTTTTGCATCTAGTTCAAGTTTTAGGAAATCATCATCTGTATATTCTTTTGGGTCTTTAGGGACCTCAACTTTAGTTTCAAGATTAATATTTACTGGTTTATGTGGTCCATATATCACAGATTTCCAGCAACCTGTGTTGGTCTGTGATAATGTATGCGTCATCCTTCTTTGCCAGATGTTATATTCATTTCTTACTAGCATAGCAGGTTTTGTCGCAGAACCAGTATTATGTGGATCCATTTTAAAGAGTATTGATTTGTCAGATGACTCTTTTAAGTGATGGATGTTGATAAAAAGTGAACTTTTGATCTTTTATTGAGTATCAATAAGAGCTTTGTGTCTGATTCTCAATTTGTTAGATTGATATGTGATCAGATAAACCATCGCTCTGATACCAATTGTTGGATCAGTATGCTCTTTTGTTTGAGAAGAACTTGCTATCTTTGACACTTAAGTGTTTAGCAAGCTCTTGTATATCAGATTTGTAAGCACAGCGGAATGTATAAGTTAAAGCAACACTTTTTATACTTAAGAGGAGTTATTACTCCCTCTTGATGATTGAAACTAATTAATGACAAGTATTTATTATGAATCTAAGCAGTAAATGAGAATTAGATACTTAGGCAGATTCATAATAAATACAGAAATGGAATAGAACAGTGAAAGTGTTTGAAGGATTTTTCTTTTAAAATCAATGTCTAAAATAGAAGGTTGAAGCCTCCTATTTATAGACGTTTACATGCATGTATCTTGCCAATAAAGCAAGTACAGAAACATCAGAAACAAGTTGCACAAGTTGCAACTTTGAAAGAAACAATTACAGCTAAAAGTAATAATAAACAATAAACTACTGATACAAAAGGCGGTGGAAAATATCTAATGCTAAGTGCTGATGAATGACAAACTACTGATGAGTAGTTTGTTTTCAGTACTTCTGAAGTGAACTTGTCTGGTTTGGACTTCAGAACTTCTGATGAAGTTTCTTCTTCAGCACTTGTCATATCTTCTCTTCAGCAGTTTCTTGTCTTCTATTCAGTACTTCTATACTTAGCCAAAATTTGCAGAAGTGAATTAGGCTAAGGTTTCCAAAAGTGGTTTCACCAATCCTCTTTGTCCTAACAGCAATCGTGTCTGTTTGCAATTTGAAACCCTCATTTCTTGATTTGTATGTTTCTATTGACAGTACAATTTACACTCTTTTATGTAATTGTAGTTTTTTACTTTTATTTTCACTATCCATATTTTAATATGTTGAAGCAATATTGTTTTTTTTTAATCTAAGCAAGGTTTTTCTTAATCTACATAAAGTTCATATACATGTATGTTTGTTCTTCATTTATTATAATATTTCATTGGTGTTCCTTGCAGTGTCAACCAAATAAGCAGATATCCAACTAAGGAAAACGTATTAAAGATTCATAAAATTAATCGGAAAGCCCAAGGGTGATCTGATATATGTTTAAATGCAACTAAAAATTCAGTAAACATGTCTTATTTTAAGTGAATATTGAAATAACTTTGAGCAGACTTTAAGCTATGATGAGAATTACATATTAAGCATTTCACATTTGATTTTACTATATTAATACATGTAAAATCGTGTGCATATTAGATGAGAAATGGTAAGTTTATTCAATCAACTTCAAGCCTTTGAGTATAAATTTCAGAAGAACTATTTCAAAAGCCCAACATTTGTACAATTAAATTAACAATTTCAAGTTTTATACAACATCATGATGTTGTATTGCAATTCGTTTTAAATCCCGCTGCAACGCGCGGGTAAACCCACTAGTAACTGTAATGTAAAAGTTTATTGTTTTAGAAAAAAAAATATCTTAATTGTTTGTGCTAATATAATACATCATATTTTCTTTGGCACATCTATATCTATATATATTGCAAAGGGATTAATCCTACATGTCATACTCTTATACAATCTCTCCTTTGAGAGATGCCACATATGATATGATGTGGCAACTCTAGACCAATTAAAAAAAAAGAATAAATATGGTTTAAATATGGTTTAACCTAATCTATTAAATACCTAATCTACTAAATATAAATATTAAACCTTTATTATTTTCTCTTTCATATTTCATTCCATAACTTTTAAACGTTAATATCTTTTATATACGGGATTTTTTAAAGAAAAAAATTACACCAAATTAAAGAGCGTTTTATTATCTTTCCAATAAGTACCATAGTGCTATATAAAAAACGGAGAAAAAAACGACTATTTTTTGTAACCCAACAGGTATTGTGTCAGGTTTGGGATTAGTTTAAAAAAAATTGTGGGTTTGGGTCGGGTCTGGAATTAGGTGATACCCGACCCAATTACTCGAAACCACATACCCAAATACCCGAACTATATATCTGATCATATACCCATGAATTTTTTAACGCGTCACATAACCATTAGACTAATGCGTTCGATATTTCAATAAATAACTTTTTTTCCTTATTTCCTTATAGTTCTTTTTAGAATGATCGATTACAAACTTCCGAATTCATTTGACATTATATAATATTTTGTAATGGCACTAGATTTATACCCCGGCGCAGAAATTCGTTTTTTTTATATTTGAATATGATAACTTATGGCAGAGATTTGTTTAATAATAATAATAATAATAATCATTAATCATATATTGGCAAGTCATTAATTATGTTGTCATATTAAATATTTTATTATATCATATTAGATATTTCAACCCGGGACGCTCCCGGGATAAAAACTAGTGTAATATACGTAACATTATCAATCATCAATATATTTAGACTAGTGGGAGTGGGGGCGGGAGAGGGGCGGGAGAGGGGGGGAACACCGCCGCCATAGGGGCGGGACAAGTGGCGTGGGGCTGAGGGCGGGGAGGGGTTCACCGGCGTGGGGGAGATGTGGGGGGCTACGTGGCACGCGATGATTGGTGGGGGCATATTATTACCGTTTAAAAAAAAAAAAAAAAAAAAAACTATCCGTTGTAACGGCTAGTATTAAAAAAAAAATTTATTTTATATATATATATATATATATATATATATATATATATATATAACAATAACTTCCTATACACAAACACACTCATTTTTTTCATAAAATCCTCTCAATACTATCATATATTTTCAAAAAAAATTGCAAGATGTCGAGCGATTCTTCGAGTTCAGACGATATGTTTGATCAACTCGCTTTGGATGACTTTGACGAAGGTGCCGCAGAAATGTTAACTTTGTAGTTTATTATGAATTAATATTATGTTTTTTTAAAATTTTGTTTTATATTTATTAAAAAAGAAAGTTAAAAACAAGAAAAAAAAAAGAAAAAAGAAATGCCACATGGCACTTCCCCCCACCTCTTCCCCCCCCCCCCCCTTCCACTCCCCACAATTATTTTCCCCCCCAAAAGGGCCCCACAAGTGCCACATGGCGCTTCCCCCCACCACTCCTTATAGTCTTAAGTGTGGGCTATTTAAACAGTAATTTTGCCATTTTTGTAAATAGTTTATGTTAAAAGGATACTTTAGTCATTTTATGGCCTAAATGGTCTCTGTGTTGGCACATTCAGATATCTCCAGCAAACCTGCACCTGGCGTCCCTTTTTCACCCCACGTATCTACCACCTGCCTCATCATCCTTCCGCTGTATATGAAACTATGAAAGCCAGAAATGTTGTAAACTGTAGGGAGAGAAAGGGAATAGATTTTCTTCTTACCCCACCACCCATTACCACCGCTGACTTCCATGACCATCTCCGATATCACCAGATCTACTACAGTTGTGACAAGCCAGACACTTATTGGCCTATGCACGAGGTTACTTTTTTTTTCTTTTCCATTTTAAAGTTTCTTTTATTTCAAGTTAGATGTGATAATTAGAAGCTGATGTTGGATGAAACTTGATTTCCGGTTATATACTTAAATCAAAACTGGTAATTAATTGTTGCAATCTTCTTCTTCCTCGATCTAGCCTCGCTATATTGCCTTAGGCATCCACCAGCATCATCCAGAAGCTTTTCAAGTTCAGAAACACTTGGCTCAACATACCATCTCTCTAAACCAATGAGGTATTACAATTATTGGTTGTAATTTATAAGATTTCATGTGAAATTAGTGCTATGATTATTGCAATATATTAATATTTGCTTTAGTGATATATTAAAAATAGATTTTTCTTGGTTTTCTTCAACAGCCTTGCCTTGAAGGAACAACTTTTGCAGGGCCCATTCCTGAAAATTACTCTGCTGTGACTAGACTATTTAAACTTCCGTAAACTTATTTGAGGTACTATGCTCTCACTTTGTTGATTAATCAAAAATGTATTTATCTTTAGAAATAGTATGTTGTTGTTATTCAAACATACAGAACCTCATTTTAGTTATGCCAAATTAATGTCTAGAAGGATTAGAGTTCACCATTGATTGGTTGAAAAATAAAATTCCATACTATGGTGTATAAATACTATATAACATGTATGTTACTTTTGTGATGCTGCAGGAAGCAAGTCCAATTCCTTTTGCTACATTGATAGCACGGCGTGCTCTAAAATCGACTGCCACGATAACTAAGGGTATGTTTTGGCGCTTACTTGCGAAGGCTCTGTCCCCTTTTAACCAAAAAAAAAATATGTGGAAACAATTCACATGAATAGCTAAAAAAATGCACAATTCTTATATATTTAGAAAACTATAGTAATTTGAAAGGGGGTTGCCTCGGATTCGAACCCGGTTAAATGTATACCTGTGATAAGGAAACTCTCTATGATTATTCGAGAGGTATGCTATATTATTTATATAAGACAATACATACAAGAAATGGAAAGGAATAAAACACAATTAATACAATGAATTACACAATTAATTACATAATGATGATGATAATGAGAGAGCACAAATCATGGAGATGATTGTGCTCTTGATTAGCTGTTATCCCCTGCAAGCGAAACGGTGGTGACTGAACACGGAGCATGTCACGAAAGAACTCGAACTGAGGGCGCGGTAAGCTTTTAGTGAAAATGTCAGCGAGTTGAAGCTTGGTAGGAACAAACTTTGTTTGCAGCTTTCCAGACATAACCAATTCCCTTATAAAATGATAATCTAAGTCTATATGCTTGGCACGTTTGTGAGAAACCGGATTTTGAGTCATGAACAAGGCACTTTTGTTGTCACATAGCAGCGTCGGACGAGAAGGCGGAAGAGCATGAAGTTCTTGTAGCAGATGAGTAATCCAGACAATTTCAGCAGCAACATTTGCCATTGCACGATATTCAGATTCACAGCTTGATCGAGAGACTGTTGGCTGCTTCTTAGCACTCCAGGAAACTAAATTACCCCCTAAAAATATAGAGTACCCATAAGTAGATCTTCTTGTTTCGATACACCGAGCCCAGTCAGCATCCGAATACCTTCTAGGAAGAGGTGGTGGAACGAGTGAAGACAAGACCATGAGAAATGGTGCCCTTGACATATCGGAGAATGCGTTTAACCAACTGGAAGTGCTTATCAGTGGGAGCATGAAGATGTTGACACGCTTGATGAACCGCATAAGATAGATCCGGGCGAGTGATAGTGAGGTACTGAAGGGCCCCAACAAGAGAACGATAAGTAGTAGGATCGGAGAAGGGAGTGCCATCCGAAGTGAAGGTGTCGGTTGTGGACAAAGGTGTAGGAACCGATTTCGCTTCAGTTAGGTTGGCACGAGTGAGAATATCATTTGCATACTTAGTTTGGGTGAGAAACAGACCCTCTTTGTTATGGATGACCTCGAGACCAAGAAAATAACTCAAGGAACCTAGATCCTTAATTGCAAACTCGTTGTTGAGACGAGTAGTGAAGTTGTGAAGTAACGTAGGATTATTTCCAGTAAGAATAAGATCATCCACATAAACAAGAAGGTACATGAGGTACTTGTCTTTCTTAAAAACAAACAAAGATGGGTCTGCACGACTGCAAGTAAAACCATAGGACAAAAGGAACGCACTTAGACGTTGAAACCAAGCACGCGGAGCTTGCTTGAGTCCATAAAGAGCTTTTGTTAACTTGCAGACATGATTGGGAAGATTTGGATCCACGAAGCCAGGTGGTTGCTCCATGAATACGGTTTCAGATAGATGACCATTAAGAAAAGCATTGTTTACGTCTAGCTGATGAAGAGGCCATTGATTAATGACGGCTAGAGATAAAACGATGCGAATGGTGGAGGTTTGACGACCGGACTGAATGTATGATGAAAGTCAAGACCGGGCACTTGAGTAAAGCCTTGAGCTACCAGACGGGCTTTGTGTCGATCTATAGAACCGTCCGAGTGGTATTTTGTGCGAAAAACCCATTTGGAACCGACGACATTGGTGGAGGATGGACGAGGCACAAGGTTCCAAGTTTTGTTTCGGTGTAAGGCATCAAGCTCATCACTCATAGCTTGAATCCAATGAGGATGTTTAGAGGCACTCTTGAAGCCTTTCGGGTCAACACTACTTAAGAGAGAAGCATGAAGACACGAGTGTTTGATGGTGGAAAGGTAAGAAGTGTGTTTTGGGTTTGGTTTGAAGGTGCCCACTTTGGAGCGAGTCACCATAGGATGAGAGTGAGTGGTGGAGGATGACGATGGGTGAATGGGCGCTGAGGGGTTGGGCTGAGATGGGGCAGGTTCGGCATTGGGCTGAGGTGGAGCAGGTTCGGCATTGAGTGGAAATGTGGGCTGAGTAGCGGGCCCAGATGTAGTAGACTGCTGGGGAGCAGGCCCAGACGGAGTAGGTGGCTGGGGAGCAGGCTCAGACGGAATGGGTGGCTGGGGAGCAGGCCCAGACGGAATGGGTCGAGTATCAGGCCCAGCCGAAGAGGAGGTAGGTAAATTAGGCCCAGTAGCATGTGTGGTTGATGGACTAGTGGGCTTGCATAATGAGCAGGATCGGTGTGTAGTGGGTACGGGTGATGAAGGGTCCGAAGTTTTGGGTTGAGTGGGAATGGATTCGTGAATCAGACCTTCATGAAAAGTAGAGAGGAAAAGCTTGGAGATGTCAGTATGAGAGGTGTTTTAGTTGAAGGGAAAATAAGTTTCGTCAAAACGAGCATGCCTCGTGATGTACATGCGAGACGATGCGGGATCGAAGCATTTAAAACCTTTGTATTGAGGCGCATATCCAAGAAATATACAAGGAATGCTTCGAGGCGCGAGTTTATGAGGAGCATAATCCCGCAAGTATGGGTAGACACAACAACCAAAAACCCGAAAATTGTCGTAGGTGGGTTGTGTAAGAAAAAGTGTTTCATATGGTGATTTGTTGTTCAAGAATTTAGTGGGTAGACGGTTGATGATATAAACGGCGGTGTTAAATGCGTCAACCCAATGCTCAATAGGAACTTGAGCATGAAAAATCATGGCTAGACCTGTTTCAACGATGTGGCGATGTTTCCTTTCGGCACGTCCATTTTGTGGAGACGTGTATGGACATGAAAATCTATGAAAAGTGCCATTGTCATTGAAGATTTTGCGGACATGTTGATTGGAAAATTCGGTGCCACCGTCACTTTGAAACGTTTTGACTTTCCTCGAAAATTGAGTTTGAACAAGATTTAAGTAATTTTGCAAGATTGTATAAAACTCATTTTTTGTTTTTAGAGGATAAAGCCATGAAAAACGAGAATGATCATCAACAAACACAACATAATATCTATAGCCCTCTCGACTTATTATCGGTGAGGATCCCCATAAATCACAATGCACAAGATCAAGGGGTTGCGAGGCACGTTTTTCATTCAAAGAAAACGGTAGTTTGTGTGTCTTAGCAAGTTGACAAGGCGAACAAAGATTCGGTTTAGGTAAAATAGATGTAAAAGTCAAACAACCATGTTTTTGCAAAATAGAAATTACATCAAAGGCAACATGCCCTAAACGATTATGCCATAGTTCGAATGAAGCTTTATTAGATGAAAGCGAAGCAACAAAAGCAAATGAGTTATCCCGAATCACGTATAGGCCATTCTCGCAACGTCCTTCAGCGAGCGGTTTGCTTGTTTTCCGGTCCTGAATAAGAAAAAACGAATCCGAGAAAAGAACGTCAACGGGATAATCTTTTGTTAATTTGCTTATGGAAAGAAGATTACAGGTGATTTTGGGAACAACTATGACATCGTTTAAGGAAATTTATTGTTTATTTTTGCATGACCCGTGTGGGTTATTGGCAAAGACATACCATTGCCGAAAAAAAACGATTTTGTGCCTTTGTATTTAGAAAAATATTTAAGATTACCAGTGTCATCCGTCATGTGAAGATCGGCTCCACTATCAGCGGTCCAGTCAGGATCATCATCTGTAACATGACATTTCGAATGAAAGGCACGAGCAAGTCCTTCATCCGAAGCGGCATTATTGACAAAGGTTGAAAGTTTAGGACATTTATTTGCGTAGTGACCATTGGTTCTACACAGTTGACAGTGCGGTGGACGACGAGAAGTTTTAGAGGAGCCAGAAGAGGGCTGGTTTCTGGTCGAACCAGAGCCGGTTCTGGAACGGTTTGACGAGGAGTGGGAGGAACGATGAGAGGAGGAGTTAGCATGAAAGGCCACCGGTGCAGGAGATGGTGGATGAAGAGAAGCGAGGAACTGTTCCTGGCTTTCAACTTTAGTAAGTAAGTCGCGAAACGGTAACGAGTCACGAGTGGTACGCATAGCCGTGGACCAGCTTTCAAACGAAGGACCAAGACCACACAAGAACCAGTGAGTTTTGTCAGTGTCCGGGACGGGATGACCAATGGCCGATAATTGATCACAAATACTTTTGAACTTGCGACCAAACTCAGCCACTTTGGAAGACCCTTTGGTTAACTGACGAAGATTGTCACGAAAAAGATGGACACGTTCAAGAGACGTGCAACTATAGGCCGCTTCCAAGGCGGTCCAGATTTGCCGAGCCGTGGAGAGGCCTAGAATCTCGGCTATGGCTTCTTCGGTAAGAGAGGCATTCAAAATAAGAATTGCCTGTTGATCAGCAGCAGACCAACTCAGGTGAGAAGGATTCGGCTGCTCCTTGTCATCTACCAGAATCGTTGCAGCAGGCGGTGTCAAGGACCCATCAACATGACCAAGAAGCCCTTGATTAGAGAGAAGTGGAAGTATTTGATAGTGCCATTGAAGGTAATTAGTGCTGGATAGTTTTACTGTGATAAGGTGAAGAAGAGCAGAAATGGTAAGCTTGGAATCGGAGGAAGGGGCGGAGGAAGAAACAAGGGCGGCGGCAGACATGGCTTAGGGTATCGAAGAAGAAGATCAATGGTATTTGGCTGATACCATGTGATAAGGAAACTCTCTATGATTATTAGAGAGGTATGCTATATTATTTATATAAGACAATACATACAAGAAATGGGAAGGAATAAAACACAATTAATACAATGAATTACACAATTAATTACATAATGATGATGATAATGAGAGAGCACAAATCATGGAGATGATTGTGCTCTTGATTAGCTGTTAATACCCAATAGCGGGAGATAATTACACCCCACTTTATTTTTAAGTTACTTTGAGCTTCTTGATATGATGAAGTTGGTTACTGACAGCGTTGATGTCGGCATTCAGGTGGCAATGGAGGTGTTAAGAGTTCAATGACAAAGCTAAGTGATGGTTGAGAGAGTGGCACTAGGATTTAGGATCTGTGGCTTCTTATAAAACTCAATGATGGAGTGGTGATTCATTTGATCGATACATGGAGTGTAGGTGTGTATGATCCAATGTTTTTGCTCATTGTTTAATTTACTTCTATTTTGATAAGTTTTTTTAAGTGTTTGCCTTAAATCGTAAGTAATTCTGGTAAGTTATTCATGTTTGTTGTTTTCTTTTGGTCTCATGCTATTCTTCGAACTTTAATTATGTTTTTCAATGTTTCGAGTTTGGTTTTGAGGATAACTTAGGATGGCCTGTGATGGAGTACGTTGGTCCGCGGCAGCTATCAAAGGAAATTAAAAACCCAGTTTGCCTCACGGAACTGGAGGCGGAAGAAAAACATAAATGAAGTGTGTTCGATTCGAATGGAGTTGGCGTAGAATGGTACAATGCATTACATGATCGTTGATATGTGATACTGTGAGTTGTTGGTCTCAGTTTAGTGGGTATCCGTTTGATTGGTTGATCGACGGCAACTGCTGCAGACGTAATTTGAGCAGGCTCTTTTGATTTGTTTTTTGGTTTAGATTTCTACTCAATACTTTCTTTAAACTTAACTACATATCTATTTTAATGGTTAATTGATTATAGTTCAATTGACGTATATATGTGCCCAACTATGTTAATTGTCTAATTTAATTGTTGGATGTCTTCAACACTGTGTATATGGCTGCTTATAATCTCTGTTTAGATTTTTAAAACTATTTGTGTGCATATTTGTATATGCGTTTGTATGCAATATGAAACCTTACTGAAATAAAACTTGGTCTGATGTGAGTTTGTGGGTTAGTAGGACTATAGTTCATAATTAAATCCATATTCATTTTTTGGTTTTTAGATCTTTATAATGCATTAATTCTTTGATGTTCTTTAAGTAAATATTCAACACCGCAGAAGACCATCAACAATCGACATCCGACATCCTACACACCCCAGCTTGCCGTGGTCGCGCGACTATGAACGGCACTAGTTTTTTTTATTATCAAGTATGTAACATTAAATTTATTCTAACATATAAAATGAGCAAGATATTAACCTAATAGGAAAAAAAATATCCAAAATAGCTACCATCTTGTTTTATTAAGTCTTTTAGGACACGTGCGAGAAATCTTCTTTTGTTTTATTCAGACTAGGAATCTTTTAGTTGTGATTTCACAATCGTTATTCCTTGTATTTTTTCGAAACCTTTAGCTTGCAGGACAATTTTAGCTGTGGATGCACCACATAATCATTATATCATGACATCCTCCTTTTTATTGAGCTCAACTAGTTTCTATCTAACACGTTAAGCAACTATAGATAATGCGCTTCTTTTGCAAGCCAATCATGTTATCGTGGATTACGACTCCTCGACATTTCTTATGTTACTACAATTCTTTTTGTTGAGTCTATTAGGCTATGGGGTGTGGTAACCCTTCCCCCTTGTCCACGTCAGCGTCACGTCATTTCCCCCTTCTCCTCCCCCTTCTAGGGGAAATGGTTTCCCCTTCCCCCTTCCCTTTTTTTATTGTTTTTTTTTTTCTAAAAAGTAGCCCCAACATTCAAAAAAGCATTGGGAAATGGGACGGTGAGGTCGGGGAAAAAGCCCCGTTTTTGCCGAAGTTCAATCGGGGGGGGGGGGGGGGTGGTGTTTGCCGTCAGCACCCACATCCACCTCAGCCACCAAAGAAGCTTACCGAGACCATACCTCCCAGCCTTAGAGTATCTATAATGGTTCATCCGTTCAAAATTCCAAACATGCAACATCAGGTAAGATATGACCAATTTTTTAGTTTGGGATTCCGACGACCAATTTCAAATAGTTTAGATTATTAAAATCCAATTCTCTTATATTTTAATTGTATTTTCTGTTAATGTAACATATGTAAATCATGTGGGTAAATTGATGCCTGACTAGTTGCGTTCGTTCTACTGAGTTAAAATATGAAGCCTGAACACGACCCGTTTAATCAAATTTAAAATTTTTATCTAATCCCCATGAATTACAAATATATTTCATATTAAACGCTTAGTAAATGCTAAGTATTATATAAAAAATAAAAATTGCAAGGATATTATCAAATTTAATTTTAAAAATACAGTTTCTTAGTTTATATGAACTAGCGAACAGGGCTATCCCCAATAAACTCATCAATCATATATAAAAAACCACACTATAAACGCCAATTGTTATAATAAACAAACCAAAAGTGTAGCAAAATGATGAATTATTAATGTATATTTTTAAGGTAAAAGTAAATTATAGGTTTTATATATATATATATATATATATATATATATATATATATATATATATATACACACACACACTTATACTAGGGGTGGATAAAATGGGAACCCTCTGAAACGGAAAAACCCTAGAAAACTCTTACTTCCCAAGCTTTTTTTTTTTTTTTTTTGAAAATTTTTACATATGTAATATACATGTTTTTAAGAGTTTTGGGCCAAAAAAATGAAAAAAAGCGCCGAGTGTTTTTTTTTATAAATAAATAAGGTTTGCAGGGTAACATACGTTAGGGCAGTAATAGACATATGTTATTCATTTTTTTAAAAAAAAAACCACTCGGCGTTTTTTTCATTTTTTTGGCTCAAAACTCTTAAAAACTTGTATATTACATATGTAAAAATTTTCAAAAAAAAAAAAAAAAAAAGCTCGGGAAGTAGGAGTTTTCTAAGGTTTTTCCGTTTTAGAGGGTTTTCTCCCTATACATACTTATACTATATATATATATATATATATATATATATATATATATATATATATATATATATATATATATAATGTTTAGAAAAAAATCGTGTCTGACCAAAAAACTTCTAGAGTTATTGAAGGGTGTCCTGTACCACCATGCGTGAATTGACCTCGCCTACCATTCCAGGGAATCTACATCCTTTTTTTGTGGGTTGCATATAGTTGTCGATGTCCTTTTGTGTTGATTTACACAAATACTTTTTGTTATATAGCTTGACCACGCCTTTGCAAAATTTATATAGAGAATCATGTGATGTTCTTTCAAACATCTTCAAATACTCATTCCATGAATCATTACAAGTACCAAATCAAAGGCAATACTTCCTGTACATAAAAACCGGGTCCAGATTTTCCAAATCAAAGGCAATACACAAGAATATGTAGATAGCAACTCATTCGAAATCGATGCTTAAGCTGTTCATCGGGGTAAATAGGGCTTTCAATAAAGTAGTCGGTCACCAAACGTTCATGAGCAACTATAGCAATTACAAATAAAAAGAACAAATATTTAAAATCTTCTAGAAAAAAAAAACAAAATGAACAAACATTTATACCCACTCAATCTCTATTTAAAGGCGAATTTCGTGTTCTATGTTGCGGCATATGAGGATGATGATAAAACCAAACCGTAATTGATTTCGTCGGACGATGATGAAACCATTTTGTTGAGAGAATTTGTACATTTGTCGAAGAAAAAAATAATCTAGAGAAGAAATTGTTGAATAAAATTGTGGCATGGTTGCGTGGCAAATTTTATTTTAATATAATATATACAAGTCTAATTAAAAAATAATTTTATAAGACCCACCTCCCACCCCCTTTCTCTATAAACACCATAAGCAACCCACCACGATTAACCCAACACCATCGTTCACTATTGTCACAACCACCACAATCGTTTATCATAATCACCATCCCTATTCTCATACCTATTTTTCACTGGTGGTTATTGTGAGTATTTCTGAAGATGAAAACAACAGAGGTTGACACCCATTCTAGGGTTCCGATAAGGTCCGGTAGGATTCCGACCAGATTAGGTAAGACTCGACTCCTCTCATGTAGGGGTGTTCGAAATCGGATAATCCGAATTTCGGATAATCCGAAATTTCGGATAGTCAATATTGGGATCCGGATCCGGATCCGAAATTTCGGATATCTGAAACTTAAAAAAATAATAAAAAATAATAAAAAAAAACGTTCTCCTTTATGTCTAAAATGTGAACCTGTTAAAAAAAAAACAAAAATCAAAGTTAGATAAACGAAACTTGAACAAAAAAATGTAAAAGAAACATACAGTTTAGTGGACGGGGGTTGTGGAGGTCGGAGACGAGCTGGACGGGAGCTGTTATAGAGAAGAGAAGAGGGAGCAGCTGCTTTGGATTGGAGTAATATGGACTTAGGGTTAGGAGGATTAGGGATTTAGGATTGTGTATTGTGTTATGTAGTGTATATAATATTATATATTTATATATATATTTTTTAATATTCGGATTCGGATAATCCGATTATCCAAAAATTTTCAAAATCAGGATCCGAATCCGAAATTTCGGATTATCCGATTTTCGGATTCGAATTCGGATTCGGATTTTTTTGAACACCCATACTCTCATGCCCCTTTATCATTTAGATCGGCCGACGATTCAGAAACAGAAGAAAGTAGGCCCGTTGTGGTGTCTGACCGGCCGGTTATGTCAAAAAGGAGGATAATAGTGTCGAGCGACAGTGATAATCCAGATTGTAGTCGGAAGGTTGGGTTCTGAAGGGTGCAGATTCGATGTCAGATGAATAGAGATAAATCCCTAACTAAACCCCTCTCCTTGTGCTACCGATCTGAGATAGTTATGGTGGTGTTGAGTGACTGTTTAGATGAATGTTTGATGGTTGGAGGTGGTTGTACAGTATTCTAGGTGACCGGCAGCAATGGTGAGTTATGTTGATGGTGGTAGTAGTACAGTTAAGTTGTTTGTGGTACGTGGATAGGTATAGGTTTACTGGTAGTGGTTTTGATAATGGTTTTGGAGACAATTTGCCACGTCATCTTTCATGTATGTTAAGTAATGACACGTACGAACGTCACATCAGCATGCTATTAACGACGTTAGTGATCAGACTAACTGTGACCATTGTAGAAAAAAATGATGAAAGTTGGGACCGCTACTGTTATTTTCGTAGTTGGACCTGTTATCGGCCATTACCTCGTCCATTCCATTACCTCTCCATTTCATTACCCCATACCAAACAGACCCTTAAGGCTTCATTCCCCAAGGTTCATGTCTCGTGGCCACGGCCCACGACCATCCTTCCCCAGTTCACACCGTCCAGCGTAAAAATGAATTATTTTGAACAGTGCATTTAAATCAGTTTTATTTTACGACTTTTTTTCAGGATTTTGTTTTGTTTATGAAATTTCTTTTTTACTTTTTAATAATTAAAATAATACCAATTAATATTGAACAAAAAAAAAATAGCTATCTAATCAGTCTTGGTTAATTGACTTCAATTATAATCTGGAAAACTACAAATAAACTACATATCAAGACTTGTTAGTTGTGACATATGTATAAACAAGTCCTGTGTGACATTGCATTATTTAAGTTCAATAATTCTAACACCTGTAATATGAACTAATAATAATGATATTGATTTTTTTAAAACGGCATCTTTTCACCTTTACCTCAAACCACCGACCAAGAGCTCATTGACTGATCTGAATTGATAACTTTTCAATACATTTATGTAAAAGAAAATAAAAAATAAACAAATAGTATCTGTTCTTATTCTTGTATCCATTTTACCACATACGTATGCAATATTAATTCAACTACTCTAATTAAACAACCTCTAAAATTATTACTCTCATAACCTTTTCACATCTATCCTACAACTCAACTCATTCTACATAAACTCATGACATCTACCATCTCTTCTTCAGTATGCCCACAAACGTTCTCTCTCAAAAACCACACCATCTCCACCACCACCACCGTCGTCTTCCGCCGGAAAATTAAAATTTGTCTCATTTGCAAACTCTCCAAGTAGATTGCACTCCGTCCGCTGATCGCCCTCTTGCGCGATCGCGGACTCTTCCGCGGACAAGCCGCGGGCATGGCGGGACGCCGCCACTTGTATCTGAGAGGGGGAGAGGTCCGCCCTGGTGGGAATGTTCGGCGGATGTTCGGGAAAGTTTATTATCGCCGACGGACCACGTAGACAGTACAGGGCGGCGTCGTAAGCTCGAGCCGCCTCCTCTGCCGTGTCGTAAGACCCTAACCATATCCGATCACGGCTGTTTGGCTGACGGACTTCAGCCACCCACTTGCCCCATTTCCTCATCCTAACACCCTTGTAACGTCCTTCTTTTCTCTCCGTTTTATTACCGCCTCCTGTAGGCCTCACCATTTTTCTTAATTAATTTATTATTATTATTATTATTATTAACCTATATATTGCATGCATATATACATATATATATATATATATATCTATATGTGTTCTATATATACGTATACATCATAGGAGGAGAAGGTGGTGACGTGGGGTTAGAGGGTGCATGGCACGTAGAAGTTGAGTTGTTGCTAAAGTAGGGTACGTACGAATGATTGAAGTCGATTAAACCTCAATGTTACACGGATGCATCAAGACACGTGTAGGGAAAATAGGATGGGTGTACGTGTGGCTACGTGGAGAGGTTAGTCCACGTGGACCGTAGTGGCATGCACACCTGTTGAAAGAGATACGAGAATGGAACTAACGTATACGCACGGGTATAATATATACTTGACTAGCTTTTATCCCAGGAGCGTCCCGGGGTTGAAAAATATAACCTTGCTATAAGGTGACACTATGTGTTGCAGTGTTGCGTGATTCTTTCTTATAGCTTCTCTTTATGAAGTATACCTATGCATCTTTAAAAGAGTAAATTTCCAACTAAAGCATGACGATTGAGCTGAATTTCAACATCGTAGATAAGAACTTGGTTTAAAAGAAAAAACATTATTAATGAATAATCTGAACATTTTGTATTTTTTTCCTGTATGAACGAAACCCCACAAAAAATAGTTGTTTTTTTCTTCGTTTTTTATATAGAACTATGGTACTCGTTGGAAGGATAATAAAATGCTCGTTAATTTGGTGTAACTTTTTTCTTTAAAAAATATCGTATATAAAAGATATTAAAGTTTAAAAATTATGAGAGGAAAATAAGAGAAAAATTTAAATTTGTTTTTAAATTCTTTTTTTCTTAAAATAACTCAATTTAAATTTAGTAGATTAGGTTTTATATAATTATTTATTTATTTTTAATTTGCCACATGGCATGACATATAACACAATCAAGGAGGAGAATGCCTCCTTGAATGCCATGTCATTAAAATGGTTATCTTAGGCCTCCATTAAATGTCACATCATTAATATTCAATTCTTTTTTTATTATAAGTTATAAATTATAGATTTTTTTTCTTTTCATTTTCAATTATTAAAGTGAAACAACATTGAAAAGAAATAAAGTCTAGAAATTCATGTCAGCCTTTCAAATATCAAAAAAAAAAAAAATCATGTCAGCGGTCAAGCTGAAAAAACTCAAAATCAATTATGACCACAATTAGGCACTAAGTAACGTTCCATCAATGTTTAATTTATTTTTCATTCATTTATTTATCATTTTGTTATTTACTTTTTCTGATAACTTACATTTATTATTTTTTAACAAAATCTAAATACGTAGTTATGTTTATGTTTAGAATATTTTTTCTTCATAAGACAACAAGATTTTCCCTTGAAATCGGGACTATCTTCTTCCACTGCCTGCATCAAAATGCTGACAAAAAAATTAAGCGTAAATGCAGATTTAGAAATTTTTGAAAAGTTAACTAAAAAAGTATTACAGATAAACTTAAACATAAAACAGTAAAAAAATAAATAAATATTTACTTTTTTTTACTCAAAAAATAAATAAATATTTACTCTCCATCGTTGGTCAGGTTATAATAAAACTGGGTAATTATATTCCGTTAAAGTTACTGAATTTAACATATGCAAAAGTTAATACTGAAATGTTGACAATAACTATTTAATATCGAAATGTTAACAATGAAAATTTAAACCCATATGTGGTTAAAGAAGATTTTAAAAAGTTAAACAAAAGATAAACAGAGCCGGCTATGAGGGTGAGCCGGGTGGTCACCGGCTCCGGGCCTGACCCTTAAATGGGCCCGAACGTTTTTTTAAAATATGCGTATATATATTAAATTCTATATTTAGGATATATATTTGTGTTTTATACATTAAAGTGTTGTTAGTGGAGTTGGAAAAACCATGTTAATTTAATGTAGAGGTCTCAAGTTCAATCCTTGGCTCTAGCATTATACTCAATTTTTTTTAATAATTCATTCATCTTTACAAAATTTTGGGTCCAAATTCTTTTTCGCCCAAGGCCCAATTTTTTTTTGACATTTTCGGAGACGGCCCTGAAGATAAACATTAACATAAAACACTAAAAATTAAATAGATATTTACTCTTCAACGTTAATCAGGTAATGAAACTGCGTAATTATATTCGTTCAAAGTTACTGACCCAAACATGTGCGAAAGTTAATATCAAAAACAAAAAAAAGGTAAACCCAAATGCGGGTATAAATTTTTTTAAAAATTTAACAAACAAAAGTTATTATAAAAAATTTCCAATTAAATAATAATTGAAAAATTATTTAAAAAAACCCATCACAGTCATATATTTAGAGCGTATTGAAACTTTTGGTTGGTTACTTATGGGTGGAATTAATTTTCAAGTTATACAAATTCTAACATATATCTTATACAAATTAGCTTTATACAACTAGTTAAAATGAGTATATTTAATATAAAGATAATATTAAATTTTATGGTAATGTGTTTTTAGATTAAACTATAATTCTCTTTTTATTTTATTTTTTAGAATGGCTAATAATTCATACACTTAAGAATCTTATTTCTAAATTACATATAAATAACAAACAACCTATTTTTTCAATTCTTTTTTTCCACAATCCCACATACATATTTCTTGCATTTAAATTTTGAGAATTAAAGTAACAAAAACTATGGTAAGGTTTTTTTTTTTTTTTTTTTTTTTTAACATGAGCAAAAATCATCTTATTCTATAAACTAACAATTCAAACTGTGAATAGTTGTAATTTCAAATTGGTCCACATGTCTAATTTTTACTGGATCACACAATTTGTTTTATAAAATAATGAAAACCGTAATACAAGGTTTCTTATTAATTTATTTTTTCAGCCTTTTTTTTCATTTCATTTCATTTTTATTATTTTTTCTTTTCTTTTCCATAAATTTTTAGGTTTGTTTTTACTACTTCTTTTTATGTTATAACTTTCTGTTGTATTAATATTAAACGTGAACTATGAAACCGTCGCCAAGCGTGGGTTAAATACTAGTTAGAACTAATTTTGTTTTATATATGTAATTATTGTTTAAACAAAATTTAACAGTTAGATATTAACTATAAACCTCTAGGAATACCTATCTTTGAAAATCTTAGACTGTGTGATGTGAACACGCGAGCAACCAGGCGCGAGCAGCCACAACAGCTCCATGCTCACTCCCAGCCACAACAGTCTCACGCTAACCCAACGCGAGCGAACCAATACGAGCAGGCTCATGCAGTGGTTGGATTTTTAGCTCGTGGTTGCGTCGGTGCTCACCCCCAGCTAAAACAGCCTGTCGTGACTTGGTTATTTGAGAGTGACGTTGGTGGCTTGCGGCGGTGCTCACCGCGAGCCACAATGTATAGCCTTAAGTTTAAATTCTACCGATAGCAATATGATTAAAAGAAATTCAGCATAAAAAAGATATTAATGAAACACAATAAGTATAATTTCAATTAATAATCCATAGAAGACATAAATTCACCATGTTATTCATCCACAACAATTCCTTGATATTAATGAATACACAAAAGGATTTATAGTCTAATTAGAACACAAAAACATTACGAACCAATTTTGTTTAGGGTTTAAAAGCCCATAAAAGCGATAGGGATAGTGTTACACTCACACTCGTGTAGGGTTTTAAACCCCACATGCAAGTTGAGTCTATTATTCGGTGGTGGAGTATTATTAGTCATGGGTTTACAATATTGCTGCCAAAGCAACTCATATTTTAAAACAAAAACACTTATTTATTTCTTTTTTGGGATTGATAGATAGAAAACCTAATATTCGCATAGATAAGGTTGTTTTGTTGCAACCAATAAAGAATAAGAGTCGTTTCTCCTAACTTTTTAAAGTTTAACTTAAAAAGAACTCGAGTAAATTTAGCTTAAATAAGCTGTTTTGAATAGATTTAATTAGTTGGCTCGTTTTAAATTATTGCTAAAAACCCACATGCGTATAAGATATCTTAATTAACAAGCTAGCCCACATATGAAAGCCACATAGATAGTTTAGAAAAATTAAAACCTTGTAGTGATCACTCATATCGCACTCCTGGTCCTGCTCTATATCTCTTCAACTCTATCTATCTCTTGGCCTCTCAATCTCGCTTATCCAACAAAGCTACCTCAGCCAGTCAACAGCTGGCCGTTACCAATCATCCAGTTCTCAGTTAGCAGCTGCGCACCACTCATCGACTCAACATCTTGTCGATTCTTTTGTGGTTTTGGTATTGATCTGGCCGCTAGGAGGAAGATTTCGGTGTGTTGTCAAAATAGCCTTTCGTTCAGTTAAGCCTTTTTTTCAATGGTATTGATTATTTTAAAAATAAAAATGAGTAAGATGGTCTAACCACAAAGCTAGCTAGCTTGAGCTATAAATGTATGGAGTAAGAGCTTAGCTTGATAGGATCGAGTATGTGGAGCCGGTGGAAATTGAATCATATGGTGTGGAGCTAGAGTCCGGGCTAAGAGTAGATAGTACTGGCTCGACTCAGCTCAACATGCTAGTTAAATAGGCCTAGCTAGGACATAGGTGAAATTAAGGGGAGAGATGGGGAGACCATGAGAGTGGTAATTAATTAAAGGGAGGATATAGGGTAGACATGGGAGCTAGACAAGCAAGAGATAAGAGTTTTACATGGTTTTCTTCTCTTGTTTCTAGGGTTTTCTTCTTTTTATAGTTTTGTTTTTATATAAAAGGTAAAATGATTGAGGTGAATTCAATTTAGACACGTGCATATATCAAGTAACATTATTAATTAATCAATCTACTAGCTATAGTACTATATAGTGTAATAAAGGAGTACATGATTTGCCTTTCAAAAGAAAAGGGCTACATGATTTATATGTTCTGACTTGAGACACAAACCCAAACTTACTTTAATAGTATATATCTATAGCTGAGAGAGCAACATAATAATCAAATGCATAAGCACTATAATTTGATGTTTACTGACCAGCTGATCACACAAGCATGGAGTAAAATGCACAAACCAAAAACGTGATGAAAAAAACGAGATTGGCTCTGTATGAAGATTTCTTCACATATTGCGATTACCAACAGGCCAGCGATGGTCATCACGTCGTACCACCACTGATGTCACGCGATCTTCCAGATATTTTTCTGGTAAGTATATGCATGATTATTAATATATGCATCTATATAAATGGTTGATGATATTACTAAACTTTAATCAATAGTTCCAGAGGAATGACGGGCCTTGCGAGATATCCCCACCATCGCTCGAATCCTCATTGTAATCAGAATACTGAGGCATCATAGGTGGTGGCTGCATGAAATAGTCATCGAACCCTGGAAATATATCATAATCCATCACATTATTATCAATATTGTAATCAATATTGTTATTATGATCACATTGTAACACAACCGAAGAGGATGTGGAATTCGAGGGCGTCTCAATGGGTGCGATAGCATCAGGAACCGAGTAGGCATGGCGAGCCGCAGCAGCCTGAATCTGCGACGAAGAAAGCGTGGTTCCACCAGGAATGTTAGGCGGTTGATCAGGAAAGTTAAACTTAGCAGCGTGACCACGAAGACAGAACGCTGCAGCGTCGAAAGCTCTCGCCGCTTGTTCAGGTGAGTCGTATGAACCTAGCCAGATCCTCTCACGGCTGTTTGGCATCCTGATCTCGGACACCCATTTGCCCCATTTCCTCAACCTCACACCTCTGTACTTTGGCTCCTGCATAGAAGAAGAGCCTGCTCTTTCTGATTCAGGTTTAGTACTCATTATATAACTGAAAGTTTTAGTTTGGTATTTGTTAGTCTTACTTGACTCACACCTGAAGACTTTGTATATATATGTGTCTAGGTAGTGAAGGTCTGCGCAGAAGAAGACGAAATAAGGCGTCGACTAAGAGTGAAATGTCAACGCCGCGTTGACATGGAACTTTTTGGCTAAACCTTATATCCAAAGCGATAAAAAGAAACTAACAAAAATTTTGTAGGTTTTCGCACAGCCCAAACAATCATCCAAACATATAATTATCGTTGACTTGTTGAAATTTTATACTTAATTATATTAAACATCAAACCCATATCTAATAATCTTAATATTTCTCACATCAATTATATACACTCATATAATAATTAGATACCCATAAGATGTGTTTAATTTTCTAATTTAAAATAATTATATACCCATAAGTATATATCACATGTGTGCATGCAAATGAACCGAAACACGAATAAGACATTGTTCGTGTTCGTTTGTTAAGGAAAATATGTGTTCACGAACAGTTTATGAACACTTACCAAACGAGATTTTCTCTTCGTGTTCGTTTGTTAAGAAAACACAATTATGTTCGTGTTCGTTTGTTAATTTTTTCATGAACGCGCATGAACACGAACACAAACGGACATTCATAAACACAAAAAAAGTGTTCATGATCGTAAACAAACACAAACGGACATATATTAACTTTCTTATAAAATCGAATTCACATACATATATTTACCTCATATAAATTGTTTATTTATTTATTTGGGTAAAATAAATAAAAATAAAAGAATATCAAGACAAACTATAAAAATTAAAAACTTTATTAAACTATCGAACATAAACGAACGAACTTACCACCAAATGATTCATGAATTGTTTGTTGAAAGTTGAGTTCGCTTACATCCATATATATATATCAACTAAATTTATAGACTAAATATTAAAGTAATATGGAGCGTTAATAAAAAAAAAGAGTTTTCATACAAAAGAAAAGAAAAAAAGTAACACTTTAAGAAATTTGTATTAACTTTAAAAAGTATGATAATTAGTTGTTGAAAACAACTAGTTTGCTACATCTATATTTTTTTTAAAACTAATTACACATTTAATACATGTTTTTTTTTTTCAATCACACTCATTTGTTAAATAAAAATTTCAACCACAGTTAGTCGGTAAACATTTTTAGTATTACGATCGTTTAGTAAACTGTTTCTAGATGACAATTGTTTGGCTAAAAGATGAGGGTTTATCTACGCGGTACGTACAAGAAAAAGGATTTAAAATCACGTGTTAATTGGTGGTTGATGTCATATCATTTTCTGGACTAAAAACAGCAACATATGCTTTTAACTTATCGAGTATCCTTGTCATCTACAACTTTTTCGATCTTCGGCCCCTCGACTTTAAATCTCTCCTTATAATAGTCCCTCGATCGTACATTTTGAATACTATCTATGAATTCTTGTAATTAGTTTAGTACTTTTCATGTTATACTAAATATATGCATACCTACATGAGACTTTGTTCTTGGTCTAGACAATCAAATCAAACATAAACACTAGACATGTAGGGGACGAACTCACGACTCTTTCTATTCATTTAAACGAACAAACAAATTTATAATTAAAGCAAGTGACGAATAAAATCATTAACCTAGCCCCTATTTATACTAAGCTTACCTTACTAATCTTACTCAAATACTTCTAGCAATAATAATCTAATACTAAGCATACATCATTATCTCTACTAATTAATCAAACTAGATAATTTTGAACATTCAAATAATTAAATTAATTAAATACAACTTCACTATTCATGTTTATCGTTCAAACCTTCCAAATTCATCTTAGATACAACTTCACTCTTCACTTTTTTCTCTCTCATTTTTCTTTTCTTTCTTTGCTCGTTCAAACATTCTTGCCGATCTGACTTTGACCAAAAACTCGTAGCTGGGCTAGTCTTTATTTCTTTATCAGACGTTGTTTGGCTTTTCATTCTAACTATTCTTCTAAACTTTTCATTCAGTTCTAAGTCTCCTTCAACAAATGCTCGATTGTTAACATTCACATATGGTTCTAAATGTGCACACTTTTTACCTACATCGTCCCTTTCGTTCAATACTATAGATTCTTTCTCTCATCATCATGTTCACCAGCAGGTTTCTCAATTCGCTGCTGCTCATTGATTTTAACTGTTTCTTCATCTTCAAGGTTGTTTAAGTCAGAAAAACATACCTAAAGATTCATCCTCTTCTCTTCTTTTTCTTTCAATACAATTCTTTCTTTTTCTTCATTCAACCTTTTCTTTTTTTCACTTACTAGAACAGCTTACAAACCCTCTTCTTTCTCTGTAGCTTCCTTCTTGCATACTTGTTCTTTTCGAACAATCCCTAATCATCATCCCGTCTCTTCTGTCCTTTAATTTTTTTTCTTTTCTAGTTGGAATTGATTCATGATCCTGAAATTAATCTCCAATAAATAAAAAAATACCCAAACTTTTCTTCTCTCTTTTTTTAACAAACCGGTGATCAAATAAAACCCTTGCTCAAATACTTACTCCAAGTAATTCACGAAACAAACAATTAATTCCTTTTTTTTTTGTTCAACCGTAGTTCAACACATAAAAAAGCACCCGTTTATTCTTATCCTTAGAGCGTTCACAACTCATCCACCAAATCCCTTCCATCAAATTACACTAAAATCACTACTTCACCCTTTAATCTTCTCTCTCCTAATTAAAATAATAATATTTTTTTTTCATATTTTTGTTATTATATTTTCTCTATCCCCACTCACAACCATTTACAAAAAATATTAAAATATATATAGGGGTGGACAATAACTTTTCAAATATAAGGGTGTACAGTGTTTTCACCAAATATTTTATCTCTCATCCACTCACTCTCACTCCATATAATTTGAGCGAACCCCCTCACGTAATTTAGTGGACGGGCTGTGAATGCTCTTATGGCTGCAAAAGATGAAAGCAATCAATCCTTTATTTTCTTCCAAGAGAATTCACATGTTGTCCATCAAATGTATGTGAGTGTGTCATTCAAATTATATGGGGTGGGTGTAAGTGATTGTAAGAGAAGGAGAGAGAAAATATTTAGTGAAAACACTGTTAACACCTATATTGGGGGGGGGGGGGGGGGCAATGTTCACCCCTATAAATACTTTAATATTTTTGTAAGTGGTTGTGAGTGAGAAGAGAGAAAATATAATGATAAAAGTAAGAAAATAAGTATTATTTGTTTAAAAAAGAGAGAAAAATTTTTAGGATAGAATATCGATTTTTAGTGTAATTTGATAGATTAGTTTTAGTAAAGCTGATGAGAATTGTCTAAACCTTTATTTTCTTCGGCTGATCACAACCTTCGAGGGGAAAAAAAACTTGTCTATATGGAATTAATCATAACTCCCAATACCTTTTAATTGATATCACTTTGCAGCTTCTTAAATCCAACAATTAAAAAGAACTTTGAACCGGCTTCTTTTATCTCGAACAAACAACTCACTACAACAGTCTTGTCACATTTGCTTGGTCTCTAAAACCCTCTGTGGCCTTTAAAGGTGTCGCCCATAATGCTTTTTTTTCACGTGGCATTTCTTTTTCCATTTTTTTTGTCACGTGTTATGCCACGTGGAAAATTTCTGTGCAATATGGACTGGACCTCTATGGGCGACGGGTCGCCCCTAAAGGCTTTTTTTTTTTTGTCCACACACGCACAATCAAACGAAATAATAACAAAACAAATTAATCAAACATACCACCATATATATATATATATATATATATATATATATATATATAGGGCAATTATAAATTGAAAACCACCCTTACTTAAGGAAACCCAGTAAACCCATATGAATGGTTCAGCTTTGTCCACGTCTCCATTGCCAATTAAATATGTAAGGGTATTATTGGTATTATCAAGCTTCCATCTGACATTTCTATTACCCATGTACACTCTGTACCATATATGTTTGACATTTTTGTTCACCAAACTAGTTTCACTTCTAAACATAAACACCTTCTCTCTCAACCAAACTCACCAAACTACTACTTTACTAATAAACATATACACTCAAATCCTTCTTAATCATCCAAACAAGAAAGATATCATAAACATATACACTCAAATCCTTTCAAATCATACAACAAGGGGTCTGTGGAAGGTGATCGAAGAGGATGACGAGGACGACAATACTGGTTCCTGGCGGATCTGAACGATAACAAAGATGATGATCTAAAAGGGGACAAATATGAACGAGATCTGTAATAAGTGATAACAGATCTGAAAACTTATTTGTGGGTCACGATATGTTGGTGATGGTTGGTGGTCGAAGGATTTTGTTTAGATCTGAAACCGGGCGGAGGTAACGACGGTGGTGTTTGGTGATGGCTGGTGGTCGAAGGTTTGAAGGTGGACGACAGTGGTATTTTGGTGATGGCTGGTACTTCAGACCGTTAAACAAAGATGGGTTTGTCTACTACGTCTTCGTTTTGTATTTTTGTGACTAAATATCTTTGTTTTCGCTGGTGCTTCGTTTGTCATTTGTGACTATGTATCTTCTTTCTTTTTTTTAATTGTTATATAACCCATTATTTTTCATGGGCCATATGTGTAGCATCCCATATATCTATATTTGTCTTTTTGACTATGTATCTTCGTTCCTTTTTTATTGTTATATAACCCATTATTTTTCATGGGCCATATGTGCAGCATCCCACATATCTATATATATATTTTTTTGTATTTACATTTTAAAGTTTGATTTTTCATTTGTGGGTTTGGTTTTGTTCATTGTTCTTAGCAAGTTAAATCACATATTGACATGTTTTTAATCATAAATGGCACCGGTTTGGTTTGGTGCAGCAATGAGTTTCGATAAAGGCGGAGATAATTTTGGTGTATATCATAGTTTGTTTTTCATCTAAAAACATTTGTTTTTCATATAAAAACATTTGTTTTCTTGTGTTTATTTATTTATTTTATATATCAAAGCTTGTTTTTCATCTAATAACATTTTGATTCATAATTTGATTTTTTTAGTGAGATAAGTTTGTGAAAACATAAGTTTTTTTTGTTGGGTTATAATTTATTATAAGTTTTTTAGTAATCTTATTTTCGAAAACATATGTTTTTTTTTATTGAGTTATGATTTTATTAAATGTTTTTTAGTTAAATAAGTCACGAAAACATCTGTTTTGTTACTGGGTTATGATTTTTATTATATGTTTTTGGTAAGATGAATCGCAAAAACATAAGTTTTTGTTCTTAGGTTATAATTGTTGTATTTTATTTTGTGAAATAAGTTGTGAAAACATGTGTAAATCGTAAAAACATAAGTTTCTCTTCTTAGGTAATAATTTGTTATATAACATTGTAGGATTTTTGTAAAAAAAATGATAATGAGAATAAAAAAAAATATATGTTACTCAAAATCTCCAAATGTGTATGTTTAGTTTCGTTTCTAATTCAAATTTCACATTTGAATGTTAATAAAATAACAAGACATAATGCACAACTTTTGAGAGAGAAGAGGAGAGAGGAGAGGGAAATGAGAGAAGAGAGAGAACAACATTGTTTTTGGACAATTTTACCCATTTGTATCTTTTGTTATCAACTTTTTTATTAAAATAATCTGAATAAATAACAACCATTGATCTTAGCTTTTCAATGGTTAAGATGATGGTTTTCAAGGTTTTCTTAAGTGGAAGGGGTTTCCAAAATATCATTCCCCTATATATATATTAGGGTTTTCTAGTAAGACATGGTTATAACCAAATAAGGAGGGTTTTCAAGGTTTTCTTAAGTGGAAGGGGTTTTCTCTATGTTTTACATGGGGATTTATTTTCGGGCATGTCTTACTAGTCTCAATATGTATTAACATATAAATATAAATAAACATACTCTCATACATACATACACTCATATACACATACATACACTCACACATACATACACTCAAACACACATACACTCATACATACACAAATACACTCATACATACATATACATACACTCATACATACATATACACGTATACATACTTACACACATACACTCATACATACATACACTCATACATACATACACACATACATACACTCATACATACATATACTCATACATACATATACTCCTACATACACTCATATATACATACATACATACATACATACATACATACATACATACATACATACATACATACATACATACATACATACATACACGCATACATACATAAAAATAAAAAAATATAAAAACAAAAAAAAAACAGAAAAACATATAAAAAACCTAATACATATCTAAATACACACATACACTCATACATACATATACATACATACACTCATTACATATATACATACATACATGCATTACATACATACATACATACATACATACATACATACATACATACATACATACATACATACATACAGACAGACAGACACTCCTACATACATATACTCATACATACACCCATACATACACTGTACATATATACACGCATACATACATACACGCATACATACATACACACATACACTCATACATACATATACATACATACACTCATACATACATACATACATACATACATACATACATACATACATACATACATACATACATACATACATACATACATACATACATACATCATACATACATACATACATACACTCATACATACATAAAAAAACAGAAAAATAAAAAAAATAGAAAAAATACAAAAAGAAACCAGAAAAAATAAAAAAAAACTGAAAAAATATAAAAAGAAAAAAAACAGAAAAACAAAAAAATTAAAAAAAAAAGAAAAAATAAAAAAATATAAGACATACCTAAATACATACATACATACCTATTTACACACATAAAAACCTATATATAAAATTTAAGGCATAAATAATAAAAAAATAATAATTAGGGGCGACTACTAACCAGAATTATGGGCGAATCTTCAGCGGGTTTGGTAGACCGAAGCTTCCTACAACTCATATTATTATTAGTAAAAAAAAAATAAACATATAAACTTCAATAAACAAAAAAAAAAAAAAAAAAAAAAACTTACGGTGAGAAGTGTGAGAAAGATACAAAGGTCATATTTCATGAGAAGTGTGAGAAGGATTAAAAATTGATATGTATGCATCATTTTTTGTGCTTAGTCATGATGATAAAATCCTTGTCCGGGAAAGTGTAATCATAGGACCATTTTAATTAGTGTCTCACATGACCATGTTAAATAATATTGTGAAATTTTTACCAAATGTAAGAGCACCTACAATGGTGTGGTGGTTTGAAATTTACAAACCGTTATATTACTATGCCATATCATTTCAAACTATTTAAATCACAATACTTTCAAACTTACTTTTTTCCTACAAACATAAATCGTTTCAAACCTCCACCCCATTATCCACCTCCTCACCTACTTTTCATTTTTTTTTATTTAACCTCTATCTAAATTCATATACTCTATTTTTAATTTATTTACTTATAAGAATATTATTTATTTAATAAAACTATGAAAAATAAAACCAAATCTATTAATGAAATTTTTTAAATAAATACAAGTATGGAAAACAAAACTGAATTTAAATAATAAAATAAGAATAATATTTTAATATTCCAACGGCTAATTTTTTAAATGGTTAGTGGTTCAACGTATATTTTTTCAAATGATTATGTTTCAGAACCCTATAAATACAAGAGATATTTACACTTCTCACTCATAATTCTCTCCAAATACAAAAGTAATTCAAGACATAGATGGTAGTTATCCTAGTGAATCAGACGGACTTTCAAACCTCATGCAATATTCTCGTCGACGTTCAAACCGTGTTCTGTCAAATCCTCATCAATCAGTGTACACTCCTCCTGAACCAGTTTACACTCCTTCTCAACCAGTGTACACTCCTCGTCGTCTACTCTACACTCCTTCTCAACTAATAATCATTCCTCCTTTACCAACCTACACATCTCATCAACCAGGTGTCGATCGAAATCCTCTTCTTACAGACGAGGAGTTGAACTGAGTCCTTGACTACACCTTAACGATACTACAATTTGATCGACTATAAGTTGGGGGACTCAAACAAACTTCATCCTAAACCCTCCTATTTCAAACATCCGTCCAACACAAGTCGTACCTAGCTGGGTTGAAGGGTACGAAACCGACCTGGGTGAGGAATACGTCACTATGTACGATGAACCGTATTGTACCTCATTTCCTGACTTCGGACGCATCCATCATGACGATGGATGGTCGTGATAACGACCATGAAGTGTCATCTTAAAAGACCACCCTAGACGATTGGGATAGCATGTATTAGGGCTTTTGTGTGTTTAATATTTTATGTTAAGATATGTTTAAGTAATGTTTTAATTAGGTTTATGAGTGTGTAATTTAATTTAGGTTTATGTAATATTTTTAATTATGTTTGTATATAATTTAGTTTGTTTAATTATGTATTTTTGTAATGTTTTTTATTTTTGTTATTTTTAATTTATAATATTTAATTTTTAATATATATATATTTATGAAATACCAATGTCTAGTTTAAATATAAAGGGGAAAGTGAATATGAGGCTGTTACACATCTAAGCTTAGATGCAAAACCTATCAAAACTACGTCGTTTTGATTTAATTTAATTAAAATTAATTAAAATCTTTGTGTTCTACAAAACTAACTTCATCTTCTCTATCAATTTCCACTAAAATCTACAACACATCATTGTTACTGATCGTTCTAATTTATTTTCTTCCACATTGATCCCTATTTTTTCATTAGATTCTTGTTCTAATGCATACGGATTGAAAAAAAATAATAATAATAACCTCCATAATTGATTTCACTCGATCCCTTAGCCAAAATTGTCAGCACTCCTCCATTTTTTCTTGCTATCCCTAAGTGAACATTTTGATGTAAAGCAATCACCATTTTTTAATTCATCAAGCAACTATGAATCATAATCTGCAATTCATTTAGTTCATCAAAAAAAAAAAAAAAAAAAAAAAACCAACCAAATGAGACAAGGATGGCATGAATTACATTGGAGTGAAATTAGGGAGTTTGGTTGATCTCATTAATCGAAACTACGTAGTTTAATGATAACATTAATCAAAACGACGTAATTTTGATGGGTTTTACATCTAAGCTTAGATGCGTAACAGCCCCATATTCACTTTCCCCAAATATAAAACCCACAATATACAACCCAATACCAATTAAATATAAAAACACACGATATGGGGGAGGAGCAAAATCGGACGGTCCGCTTAAGCGGACGAACGGCCCCTACAATGAGGGGCGTCAGCTTTGCACTCGTCCAAAGCAAACGCAAAGCAAACGGATGGTCCGTTTGCTTCCCATTGTGGAAGCTATAAGTGGATTTGCCAAATGGATGGGCAAAGTTAAATTATTAGACTATCCGGAGTGGGGGGGGTGGGAAAGAGAGGGATGAACCGCCATGTGGCACTTGTGGGACCCTTGTGGGGGGAAAATAATTGTGGAGAGTGGAAGGGGGGGGGAGTGACATGTGGCATTTCTTTTTTTTTTTTTAACTTTCATATATAAAAACATAATAATAATAATAATAATAATAATAATAATAATAATAATAATAAATATTTTTAATTAATAAAAACCTAGAAAAAATACAAAAATTAAAAACCTAGAAAAATACAAAAATTAAAAACCTAGAAAATTAAAAAAACATAAAAAAAACCAGAAAAAAATTAGAAACTAACAAATCAGTTAATATTATATTTTTCCATAATCTCACGTTTCATTTGAAGCGTCATCTCTAACTCCAGCACTTGAAGATGATCGGTGTTCATGGCGAAAAATTTCATATCCTCGCGTTTTTCGCGCTGCTCTTTGATACTCAACTTTCGCTCTTTCATACTCAACTTTTTTTCAAACGCTTCGCGAATGTTTTTTTTCTCATCGAGCATTTTTTCTTGAATCGTATTGAACTGAATGATGGTGGAATTTAAATCTTGCAAGTCAGCGCTGTAGGCGCCGGTTGATCCAGAACCCGAACCCGAAGCAGCAGATTTTTGCGACCTCTTTTTTTACTTATCTCGACCGGGTGGGCGACTTAATTCCTCTTCTAACTCGTCTTCATCCAAATTAACGGCTTCTACGTTTTCAGGATCAATTTGACGGTTTCTTTACGAACTTGTTTTCGACCTTTTTGCGGAGTTGCTTGCAGTGGGGACGTACGCCCATTTTGAATGGTTCTTCGCGACTTCCCAACAATGAAGAAACTTGAATTCGAGACCGGTTTTGTTACGATACGCTAATAGCGACCGGCTGAGGCTGTCGGTGTCCGTTTCACCGCTTCTTGGATTGTTTCTTGCGTAATAATAATGCGGGTGAAACGCGTTCATTGCCCTGTTTATCTCTGTTCACTTGGACGAGAGACTATCGTTTGCTCGATAGAACTCTCTTCCCATCAACACATGGAACGCGTTGTTGATGTCGATCCAAAAGTCGTTTTTGTGGCGACTAGTTCCTACAAAAAAAAAAAAAAAATTAGCAATATTATAAAAAAAAATCATGTTAAAAAATTTATTAGAAATCATGTTAAAAAATCATGTTAAAAAAATTATTAGAAATACCTTGCTCTTTTTCCGACTCGCTTATCCATGCTTTCGTTAAAGCAAGCTCTTCTTCGGGTGTCCACTTAAGTGGTTGGCGGTTAGCGGCGGCTAATGTTTTCTCCTCCGCCGTCTTCCTCCTGTGACTTCTTCTTGCAGGGGGGTTTTTACCCGAAGATGATCCCGCAACATTTTGGGGTTGTGTTTCGGGTACGGTTTGCGTTAAAGGAAGTTGTGAAGGAAGTTGTGAAGGAACGAGAGAATCATTGAATGGGAAATTAGGATAAATTTGCCCACTAATGAAACCCGCATAACCCGCGTAGTCGGGACAAGGTGAAGGATGGGGTGGACGGTTTGGGATCGGGCGAATCGGTGGTGTATTCGGGTTTGGGACGTACGCGTATGGGTTGTTTGGGTCAAAGCCTCGGTTGTATGGGTTCATTTTTTGTTGAAGAAGTGTATAAAATTTGGTTGAAGAAGTGTATAAAATTTGGTTAAAGTGGGTGTTTTGTAGTGAAATGGGGGTAATTTATATAAATTTTTTTTTGACCGTTTAAATTAACGGATAGTTTTTAAATTTTTTTTTTTGACCGTTTAAAGCAAGCCCCAGCCAATCCCCTCCTGCCACGTGTCCCACTCTTCTCCCCCACGCCAGTGACTTCCCCCCCGCCGCACCTCTCCCGCCCTCCTCCACGCCGGTATGGCGGCGGTGTTCCCCCCTTCCCGCCCCCACTCCGGACAGCCTTAGTTTTGTGGCCAAAGTCTATTAGTACAGACGTAGGGACTATAGGTGGACAGATCCATACCTCTAGTACGATCTGGATTTTATGAAAAAATGCGTGGCTTCCATAAGTGGAAAAACAAAGAAGCAAAAAACAGATGGAAAACGAAATGAGCCAAACAAGCGTGGATGAAGAATTTGGTTAAATCAACGTTGCTTAAAGTGAGTTAGAAAAGAAAAAGGAAATTATTATGCGAGTAATTTGATGTTGGCGTTCAATTGCAAGTTGCAACATACTAAAAAGAAAATACAAAAACGTCATTATACAGAGGTGTACAAAAAATCCGGTTCGCGAACATAAACCGCCCAACCCGAACCGGTTTTCATCCAAACCGGTCCGGTTTCAAACCCAAACCGCGAGTTGCTCACCGGTTCCCAGCAGTGGCGTATCCAGAAACAATTTCCAGGGGGTTCCTTTCCTATATTTTTCACTAATTTTTCAATTTTTCCACTAAATTTTTCAATTTTTTCCAAACTGAGGGGGTTCCTGCGAACCCCTAGATCCGCCCCTGGTTCCCAATCTCCACATAAAAAACCGTCCCGAACCGGTTTCTGACCGTTGGAACCTTGAACTTCGTTTTTTGACCGTTGGGTCCTCAAAAACGCAAAAAACAAACCCGAAAACTCAAAAAACGCAATCATATTCGCCCTTTTTCGCTTTGCTTCTTTGTTACACCATTCTATGGCTTCATCAAATCCATCCCAAACCGGTTCCTCAAGCGACCCCACCGTTGTTCGTATTCTTGAGACGACACGAAACGCCCAACTTGCAAATGCAAACAGGATCAATGGAAGGGGAAGGAAGTCGTAGTAGCTCGAGCTCGGGTAACCTTAAAATTAATTTGTTTAATATTGTGAAAAACCAAACGACTAAAAGACAAAGGGGTGAGGCCCCAAATAACGAGCTTGCAAGGTATAAAGGCTCGAATTTTACGGCGATTTTCACCACCATCGAATTTGAAAATTTTGATATCTTGGCTTGGTGGAAAGGAAAACAATCCGAATTTCCTATCCTTTCCGCTATAGCCCGTGATCTACTAAGTGGCCAAGCTTCTATGGTAACTTCGGAATCGGCTTTTTCTCTTAGTGGCAGAGTGCTATCAATGCGAAGAACAAACTAGCTCCTGAATAGTTGGAGATGTGCATATGCTTAAAGATCACTTGGATGAGGTGGATCGAGTATAACATAAAACATCTCTTGAAGACCAAACCGAACTTGAACGAATAATACACGACGAAGAGGTGGAAGAAGGACTAAGTGAACCCATTTCGGACGAAGAACTCGCATACGATGTGCCAAAGTAGTTCCGATGAAGATTAAAAAAATGATTTTAATATTTCAAATTATGCTTTTATGTATTTCAATTTTCTAGTTTCTTATTTCGAAAACATTACAAAATAATAAAAGTCGTATTTTTGTGTTTATTTTTTGTCTTATCGGCCTATATATATGTATGTGTGTGTGTGTGTATATATATATATCTAATTGTGCGTGAAAAACCAAAACCGAATCAAAACTGGTCTTACGAACTGATGAAACCGGTCCAAAACTGAACCGGTTTGGCAACAAATAAACCGTGTTGTACACCTCTAATTATATAACTTAAATGATATTGGGCTAATTACTTAGTTCACTGTTGAGCTGGGCCATCTAAACGAAAAGGAAAAGAGAGGAGGGGCTCAAAAAGCTCTATGGCTGTTTTTTGGGGCCTTCCTCGGCCAGTTTGGAGGGGGCGTTATGTTAGCAGTTAGTGTATGTGTAGTGGCTTCGTTATAAGGCGTTATGGCCTTCAAAACGCCCTCCAACACCGCCCCCACGGCGTTTTAGGGCGTTTTAGGGATGGAGGGTTGTCTCCATAACGGGCGTTGTCCCTGAACTATTATTATTATTATTATTATTATTATTATTATTATTACTAGTGGAATGCCCGCGCGTTGCCGCGGGTATGTATTTTTATTCACTTTTTGAATTGCCAAAAGTTTATACACCATACTGTCATTTATCCAATCTGATCCGTGCTTGATTTTTATTTGCAACATTTAATTACACACATGAACCAAAGAGCCTTTAGCCTACTGGTTACAAATTGTTAAATAAGGCTTAGCCTTTTCTTGTGGTGGTAATTCAAATTCTATTGGTAACAAAAAGTTAATCCATTAAAAAAAATTACATGAATTAATTAGTTGTTCATTTATTGTATGCTCTCAAATGACTAATAAATCCCACATAAACCAAAATAATCCTACTATATGAAAAGCACATTTCATTCCCAGTTGCGCAGCCCAAAATCTATAGGATTAAACTGTATTCCTTTAAAAGGAAAACTTGATTAACTTTTATTTCACAACAATTCTTGCAAATGATGCTATTTACAGTATATAACATGTTTGATACAAGTTTGCAGGTTGCAAACATTAACATCACAAAGTATGTTTCATACTAAAGCATTGAAAAGCATGCAACAGAAGCATATGAGTAAGGAAATAAATATTTTTTTCGGCATATTTACACCAGAAAACAACCACCAAGTCATTCTCTTATGTACCATGTGGTTAGAAAACACATAGAACACCAAATGCAAATCTTTATTGCAACTTTTGTTTATTTCCTTGGATCTCATCTGAGCGGGAGGTATTGGGCATGTGCACAGTTACATAGGCATGTTGTAATGTGTTTGTAGATAGAGGTGGTAACCAACTATTTAAGAAATGGGATGGTTTTGGGTAAAAAAAAAAAAGGTTTTAGCATATAGGTTCATTTGGGTCTACCCAAATCATATAACGGGTCAATTTGGTCTACTCAATTCATATAATGGGTCAAAATTGGCGACTCTTATAATTTGCTAACTTAAAACGGGTCACTCACGATCACTGCTATCACCACGACCCACTTGTCATAGCCTTCGGCGCCACCACCGCCACTTCTGCCATTAACTTAAAACGGGGTTGACTACTGAAACACAGAAATCTATACAAATAAGCTATGTTCAATTTCACCCCTCTAAACCATTTGTGTGGAGACTATCTACTCCATTTCTTCCACAATATAATAACTTCACATGATATAGTGTACAGTTCCTATCACTTGTGTTTTGAATTTTTGATAACATAATACATAATGCTTAACAGTTGCTTTTTAGTTCATTACTAAATAAAATAGACAACATGTACCATAAAAGCCGCGATGGGAAAGCAAATGAGAGCTGGCAACCAGTCGCACTCTTCGGCTGAGAAGAACCAACAATCAATACGGATAGACGAACCTTCGATCAATGCTCACTTTCATATATATTTTGTTTCAACAAAGAAAACATCATTATCATTGTGAAGCCTATATAAAGCCAAATAGTTTTAATAAAAAAAAAACAGGACATGATAGAGCAAATTGCAAACATGTTAGTATGACTTGTACTAAGCATATTTCACCATAATGAAAGATGCAGACCTGAATCGGGTTATCGGAATAGGGGCGGATCCTACCCTGCCATAAAACCCTCTATCGTCGTTGTCGTTTTAATCACCTCTGGTAACACCACCACCGTCACACTCTATCACGGCAGAACCCTAAACCTTCATCACTATGCAGAGTTATTTTTTATCGGTATATAACATGAACATGTAGCAAAAGATCGAAATTACCTGAAGTGCCGTTAAACTCTTGACTCAACCATCTGATTGCCTAACCACATCTGTTTGATGTGAGTATTCCGACGCTACTCGTTGACTTGTTGCGGCCGCAATATCCGCCTTAAGAATCTCCAAATCGCCACTATGCAAAAAAAAAAAAAAAAAAGGAAATGGCCCTAAATTCACAATCAGTTTCAAATGTCAATGAAGAACTCACATACTAATCAAATGCATCACGTTTACTATATAGACCATTTTGTAGTGTTTACATATACAATAATTAAATAATTATTGTATAATTACACAGAAAAGTAATACTAATTCCGGTATAAATCTAGAGAAAATTAGAGTCGAAGGAAAAAAATTCGAACAAAAAGACTTTAAACGAATATGATCAAAACCAAAAACCATAAAAAATAGTCAAGTAAATCAACAAATGTAGAAAAAAAACCCAAAAGTATTAACATACGGTAAAACATAACATCCTATATTTCAATGCTCAGTTAGGCAAAAAAATTAGAAAAAATTAGTGTTAAATACCAAAAATTGAAATCAATACCTTGGGCCAATATTTGTTGAACAACTTGATGGTAGCTCTGAAATCCAATTTCACCTAAAACCAAAAAAAAAAAAAAAAATTAGAAAAAATTAGTGTTAAATACCAAAAAAGTTAGTATCAAATAAAAATTGAAATCAATACCTTGGGTGTAAACCAAAACAAAGGACTGGTTGAGGGTTGATGCGTAAGGAGATGAGAGGTAAACCCAATAATTGGATCAAGGCAGAGTAACCGCAGTTTATGAATAGGCACCATTGAATTTAGGGTTTTTGAAACGTAAATCTGTATTGATGAATTCATCATGTAACCGTTTCAACAGTTGATGAATTGATGATGATGAGAAGATGTTCTGCAAAGGATAGATGTTCTGCAAAGGATAGATATGCGTAACATAGATTTTTAGGTTATATACTGATAGTTAAAAGTACAAGTGTATAATGCAAAAGGGGTATTATGGGGAATTTTTAGGTTATATACATATGTTAAAGCATGAGCCTTTTTGTATCCCATCTTAAAATGGGTGTAAAATGACTCTCCTACCCATCCCTCCTACTTAATAAGGTACATAGATTATTATTATTATTATTATTATTATTATTATTATTATTATTATTATTATTATTGAAATGTGTGTGTGAAGAGGAAGAAGAAGATGAGGAGGAGGAGGAGGAGAAAAAAGTAGGTGGGGAAGGGGTAGGTGGGGTGGGTTATTATTTTTTAATAGTAAATATTATTTTTTTTTATTATTGTTTTTTAATTTAATAAATTTTTTTTATTATTATTATTATTTTTATTATTTAATATTATTATTTAAATAAGAAAAAGAATAATTAAACAATGATTACCCAATCATTTATAACCCCTCATAACCCCCCTTCCCACTACACCCTCTTTTTCCATAACCCCCCTTCTATTACTTTTTAATATTTTAACACCCATAACCCCCCACCACTACACATACACTTAGAATAATACCATAAGTAATGGTTCATGCCTCTTAGGGGGCATTTTCTTCCACATCATTATTATAATGCCATTAAAAAAAATGTGTGATAGTTAAAGCCACTTAATGCCCTTTTTAGTTATTACTTTTCATATTTTTTTATCTTATTTGGGCATTATACTAGACATGTCCCACCCGCATAATGCCCAAGGGGATGGTATTGGTGGCATTATCATGTTTATTCATGCCCTTATAATGCCCATTACACATGGTCTTAGTACACACGGAAATTCTTTTGAATTTATGGCCTAGTAATTTGCTACTCGTGAATCGTGATTACGATCCTCACTAGCTATTGTTTGGTTATCTATGTTGAAATTTGATGCATTGTATTTATATTCGCATTTGAATGTTTATTATCTGTGACGGTCATGGTTTTATTTATTTTTGTAATTTTTTTTAACGATAAACGACTTTATCTATACTACTATATAGTGCATTCTAAATGAGCAACAATGTAATTTAACTTTATTATAGAAGGATATTATTGTAATTTATATCAAATCATTAATACATTATTTAATGTAAACTTCTAACTAATTAATACTTTATTTAATCAACTAAGTAATAGTATTATGTTATTATAGTATAACTAAGGAGCAAATAAATAGAGTTAAAGTTATATATTTCTAAATATCATACCGTTGACACGACACATAAAATTGAAAATATTATATTCTTTAAATTAAAATAGCTTTATTAATTATGTGTAATAAGAGTAAGTTATTTAATATTTTATCAAATGCATTATATTTCTTTAAATTAAAATAGCAATATTTAATATGATATGTAATAATATTATGTTATTTAACTGTTTATCAAATGTTTAAAAACTATAATTTGTTGACTAAATCAAACTATTACTTATTAGGAACATTATATAAAAAATTACGCTTGAACAAAATATAATTTGAAGGTACGTGAGGAGATGAGTTCGTTGCAATTATTACTAGATATTCATATTGGTTCAAGTTCTCTATTCGTGCTTCTGAGTAAATGAATTATTGAGACTAAATGGATATTGAAGTGTTTTTTAAGAAACTTATATTTCAACATTTTTGACAACAACATATAGAAAAAAAGACTCGAAAAGTGTCCATTACATTAAATTAGCCTAGAGATAACCCATTTTTTTCTCAAACCAGTTTGGGTTTAAAACAAGTTTGGGTTCTTTTAAGTTTTTTGCCAAATCGACACGGGCTAGAAACCACGATGGGCCAAAAATAAACCAAACCTCCTAGAACCGATTGGCGTTGGGAAAAACTTTCATTCAAAATTAGTTTGTCCCACTGCGTAGCGCGGGATCACTTCTAGTATATTTATATAAAGTCCTACCAAGATAGTGGTAGGGGTACATCAAACCGCAAAATAAAGAAAAACAAAATTACAACATGTCTACAATATCAAAATTAAGTCACTTCTCCCAATTCGACACCCCCAGTTTCGACCGATTGACCACCCACAAATAAGCATCTTATTTAATAAGCTTAATGGACTTCACGGTAGGAATAAAGGTGTTTTGAACACTTTCAGAGTCTATTTTTAAGAATGAAGATGAAGACTACGTCCGGAATGAAGATGAAGACTATTTTGTTACATTCATATTAGTGTGTTATATATTCATGGTGGCTTATTGTATTACATGGTGTAAAATAAATCGATGTTTTTATCATCGTTAATGTGTTTTAAAGATTCAAGTTATGGTGTTAAATATTCGAAAACATGTATTACGGGGTGGTGTAATACAATGTGGTGTTTTATATTCATATTTATGTGTTTTATCTTCATATGATCATATAAGTTAGTTTTATTTTTGTACACTATAAAAATTTATAAATGATAAAACACCATGTAAGATTAACACCTTTTACATGAATATAATAAAACACCAAACGTTGTGTAAAAAATATCAAAATCTGCCTTAAATGTAAAACACCACACGTTGACCATTAAAACACCATGCTGATCTGTATCTGCATTCTATACCTGCGAAACTTGAAGCATGTCGACCAACGTATGATACACAGAATTGTCCATCTCAACTACAAAACACCATGAAACAAACTCGAAAAAATAAAAAAATGGAAATCAAAATTTCTTCTTTCTTTTTGAATCTGACGAAGTGAATTTGTAGGTTGCAAAACAATTTGTTTGAAAAGTCATAATAATATCCTAAAAAAATTTCAAATTAATAACAAACATTATTATCACAATTATCTCTAAAAATAAGATTAGAATGCAAATTACTTTGATACCCTTCTAATTAATATTTTCGCATGCCATGTGTCACCCCCACATGGCTTCTCACCCTTCTCACAAAATTTTGGATTTGTACAAGAACTTATATATATATATATATATATATATATATATATATATATATATATATATATTTGAAACCCCCACTCTTATGGTGAAAACTGTGGAAACTCTGACTTCCCAAGATTATTTTATTAAAATTTTAGGGCATGTAATATACCTGATTTTAAGTATCTTGAGCCAAAAAAATAAAAAAGGCGCAGAGTGGTTTAAAAAAAAGTTTTCGTCTAACACATGTTACACGAAAATAACATGTGTTACCCGAAAACGTATTTTTTACAAAAAAAAAAAACTGCTTGGCGCTTTTTTTTATGGCCCAAAATGCTTAAAATTATGTATATTACATGTCCTAATTTTTTCATAAAAAAGAGATCCGGAAGTCAGAGTTTTCACAGTTTTCACTATAACAAGGGTTTTCATTGTATATTTCCATTATATATATATATATATATATATATATATATATATGTTATATCTGTAAGAATATATTTATATATATTCTAAATAAATGGCCATAATAATCATTTTTCTAATGAAGACCTATCGTTTGGGTCATGCAAAAACCTAAATAAACTAGATAGCTAGAGTAAATGGGGTATCGAATCCACGAGGAGCATATGGTTAATATTACACGTTTCGTCTGATTATTTAAAAACATCTTCTGGAAACGGTTCATATTACTTTTCCACAAATTAGAGCACAACTAAGGACCTATGACCAAAAACAATCAAGAAACAACTGGTACGTACTGAAAGAACTGCTTTATGTCTGATTAGAATGCTTTTTAAGAACAATTTTCAAGGCATTTTCAATTTTTCATTTTTTAAGACACATAAATAAATAAAAACGAAGTTTCCCTACCCCCACTTGAACGACACATTGTCCTCAATGTAAGATAGAGAATAAAATAAAACAAAAATAAAAATAAAAATAAAAATAAAAATAAAATACAACAACAATAAAAGGAACAAACTCCCCTGAATATAGGCAGTGCCCGTATGAGCCTCTGCAGTTCCTCCCAGTTAAGCCGTATAGCATTTCATTCGTGGCCGATAAACATACCTGAAACTAAGACTCAAATGAAAAATAAAAACATAAAATTCCGGGATGCCTTATAAACCGATGGTGTACAGATTTACCCTGCCTGAATGGAGATTGAGTACATGCAAAGTTATCTGATTGCAAGTTAAACTCCAAGCATTCCCAGAAATCAAAAGAGACTCAAAATACAAACTAAAAATAAAAGAAAAATAAAACAAAATAAATAAATAAATATACAAAATGTACAAGAATCATACCTGACTATCAAGGTGGTCTAAGCGCGCACTTGCCTACTGTAACACCCCAACCGATGGCGGAAACATCGAGGTGTCACGTAAGAATGAGTATACAGTAGCACATGGTATTCAAGTTTTAATTAAAATTTATTTAAAGTAAAATATCCAAAATTGAAAATACATAACAAGTCTTGAATGGAATTCTAATACATCAAAAAGCCAAACAAAAGCATAAACTTCAAATTGTCTCCTCATGCTAACTCTCTAGACTTCAATCATCATTATTTCCTGTTGAGTTGTAAAAATGGGGGGGGGGGGTCAACTAGAAGTTGGTGAGAATACATAAGCCATGTCAAGCAATTAAGTTTAAGAATAAAAGTTTAGCAATTCATATGTCTATCGTAAGTTTAAGTCTGCATGAAGTATAGTATGCACATAATCAAACCTCCGACAAGTTTAGGTCCATCCCGTCATCCACGGTTCACCTTAATATCACGTTGGAACGATAACAATCACCCGCGCTCCCCATAAAAGATGGTCAACGAATCTAGGTGGGATTTTCAATCCAATAGATCTATCATTGTGTATCGTTGGCTTATACGGAGTTAATGATTATGCTAGAATAATTGTGCTTGCCATAGTAATGTTTAAGACATAATGCAACATAGAATAACACATAGACACTTATGTTGAATTGTAAATTGATGTTGTAACATGTTTCACCCCAAAATAGTGAAATGGTAAAAGGGGCTATGTAAACTCACCTTAGCAAAGTATTAAGTCTCGATAAATAGAGTATGTGTAGCCCAAAGTTGCCAAGTATTACCCTATGTATAAGGTAACAAATAAGTCTAAGTCTTTCTAGTCTACAAGTATTTTCTAGGGTTTCGAATTGGGGATAAGTATTCGTTTGATTAATAATTAAATTGTTTAATAAATAAGAGAAATTCGATAAATAAATAAACAAAAGTCTTTGTGTAAACTTTAGATTAAAGATGGTCACATTATAAGGTTTTAAGTATGAAAATAATTTTTATAAAATTATTTTCTTAAAAATAGAATATTTAATTTATTTATTTCAATTTGTCAAAATACAACTTTAATATCTAAAAATATTAAAACTAAAGAATTTTTAAATTAAAATTTGTATTTCTGTTCTAAATGGACAGAAATAATTTATATAAAGTTTTGGTGCAAAAATATTGAAAAATGAATTTATTATGATTTATTTATGATTAAAAATAACAAAAATTGATTAAAAATATTAAATAAATGATTTTTCAGAAACAAAAATCATTTCAGAAATGTATAATATTTTATAAACTCAGAATAATTTTTGTGGGAAATTATATAATCGTTTTGATATTTTTATAGAATTTTATAATTATAATAGAATAAACTTGAAATATTTATTATATATATTAAATAAATAATTTTTGGAAAACTAAAAATTGTATGTTAAACTTTTCTATTAGAATAACATAAAATATTTTTTGTAGAATTTATAAAGGAGTTTTAGTATTTTAAAACCATTTTTAAAAATAATAGAGAATATATAAAAGTAAAGGTTTTTAAAAAAAAAGAGTTGTGTATGCCAAGGCTCGAACCCGGGTTTGAGACCGGGTGGGGTTTTATCACAAGCCCAGCCACCAACTGGGCTGGACCCTGAGAACGAATAAACTTCATTTAAAATTAATTATATAGTTATGTTAAAACTGATTTATAATTCTTATAAAAGAAAGGAAAAAAAAAAGGTGTGGTATGCGGGACTTGAACCCGCGTACCTTTGTTCACAAACAGACAGACACAACCACTTGATCTAGATCAGTGGTTGTGTTTGTCTTGCCCTTGTTTAAATTAAAAACACAATGTTTGCAGAAGTTTTTCCCCAATTCAAATTCGTTCGAACCCTAGCTAAACAATAATCAGATTAGACAAACAATAACCCGATTGATCATAGGGTTATTGTTGTGAGATGACCGATGAACAAAACCGTGTAAAAACATAAGAACTTACAAAGCTTAATCGTGATTATTGAGCGGTCAACCAAAAAAGTCAAACGCGAAACAATTGGGGCTTGTAAAGGTGTTTTTATCAGAAATTGAAGGTGAGGAAGAAGAGATCGGCGAGTTTAGAGTGAAATGAAGGGTTCAATTTATAGTGTGGGGTTCTAGTGATGCGAATTGGTAAGTTGACTTTGGGTTTCAATTATGAACGCGTAATTGGACACAATTAGGAAGTTTTTGATGATAATTGGCGTGTTATGGACGCAAATAAGTCAAACGCGTCAATCTCAGTTTACCATATTTGAATTGTAACACAATTGGATGATAATTATGGTTGATTGTTCTTGCAGTTGACTTTCTAAGTCAACTGCTAGATTCTAAACATGAGATAAAAATAAAACACGTGGATGCTTTGACAGATATGAGGTGTAGATCAGTTGGTTTGTTGTGGGTGTATGTTGAACCGGCCATGGGCTCGGGTTCGAATCCCGGCCCAGGCAATATTTTTTTTGACAATTATTTACCATATATATATATATATATATATAATATATACTTATAGCATAGTACTAGGGGTCCAAATGTGTCATGAAACATTTTTTTAAAGGGCACGATAATGATAAAAAGTTCGATGTTTTATTAATAATCGTAACGTACATAAGATTTCAATGCGAAATGTTACAGTCTCCCCTACTTTTAGGAACTTCGTCCCGAAGTTGAAGTTGGAGAGTCTGGTGGGAAAAGGTGTGGGTACTTAGACTTCATCTGGTCCTTGTGTTCCCAAGTGAACTCTGGACCTCGTTTAGATTCCCAACGAACCTTAACGATCGGAATACGACTGCGCTTGAGTTTCTTGACTCCAGTATCCACGATCTCAACGGGTTTCTCGACAATGTGCATAGTTTCATCAATTTGCACATCTTCAAGAGGGACATGGAGGTTCTCATCTGCTAAGCATTTCTTGAGATTCGAAACGTGAAAAGTCGGGTGAACATTGCTTAGCTCAGGTGGAAGATCAAGTTTGTAAGCCACTTTTCCAATCCTGTCAAGAACTTTGAATGGGCCTACGTATCGAGGAGCTAGTTTTCCCTTTCTACCAAAGCGAATTACTCCCTTCCAAGGGGATACCTTAAGAAGTACGAGGTCCCCGACTTGAAATTCCAAGGGCTTACGACGTTTATCAGCATAACTCTTCTGACGACTTCTAGCCTTGAGAAGATTATCCTGAATGAGTTGGATTTTATCTGTGGTTTCCTGGATCAGTTCGGGTCCAGTGATCTGGGCTTCACCAACCTCAGTCCAACAGACAGGTGAATGACATTTACGACCATAGAGTGCCTCGAAAGGAGACATGTTAATGCTGGCATGATAACTGTTGTTGTATGAAAACTCGACCAAAGGAAGATGAGAATCCCATGCGCCACCAAAATCAATGACACATGCCCTGAGCATATCCTCAAGTGTCTGGATGGTCCGTTCAGTCTGACCATCTGTTTGAGGGTGATAAGCAGTACTCAGGTTTAACTTGGTACCCAGAGCGTCTTGTAAAGAATCCCAAAAGTGAGAGGTGAAACGACCATCACGATCAGAGATAATGTCCAAAGGTATACCATGATGACATACGATTTCACTTACGTACATCTTTGCTAACCTTTCCACAGAATACTTCTCACGAATAGGTAAGAAATGGGCTGACTTGGTCAAATGGTCGACGATTACCCAAATGTTGTCAAAACCTTTGGGTGTACGAGGGAGTTTAGTGATGAAGTCCATTGCTATGCTCTCCCATTTCCATACAGGAATTTCTGGTTGTTCAAGCATACCAGATGGTCGTTGATGTTCAGCCTTGACCTTTGAACAAGTAAGGCATTTTGCAACGAAAAGAGCGATATCTTTCTTCATACCAGGCCACCAATACGAATAACGAAGATCTTGGTACATCTTGTCAGCTCCAGGATGAATAGAATAACGAGACTTATGAGCCTCGTTCATAAGGAAGGTACGAAGATCATCACGGTCAGGAATCCAAAGTCGATTGAGAAAATAAAGTAGACCATCAGGTTTGGTTTCAAGTTGAGTCTCAGCACCACAAGACATTTCGTCGTACATGTTACCTTGGGTGACTGAAGTATGTTGAGCCTGGAGGATACGATCCTGAAGATCAGTACGAACTCTTGCACAATGAAGTTTGATACACTCTTTACGACTGAGTGCGTCAGCCACAACATTCGCTTTGCCAGTATGGTAGCGAATTTCGCAATCATAGTCGTTAAGTAACTCAACCCAACGCCGTTGCCTCATGTTAAGATTTTTCTGGTCGAAGACATGTTGGAGACTTTTGTGGTCCGTGAAAACCACACATTTGGTTCCATAAAGATAGTGTCTCCAAATCTTAAGAGCAAAGACGACAGCGCCCAATTCAAGATCATGGGTGGTATAATTCTTTTCGTGGGTCTTGAGTTGTCTAGACGCTTAACCAATAACCTTGCCTCGTTGCATGAGAGCACAACCAAGACCTTGGTTTGATGCATCACAATAGACCACGAAGTCATCATTACCATCAGGTAGAGACAGGATAGGAGCTTCACAGAGTTTCAGCTTAAGAGTCTCAAATGCTTCCTCTTGTTTTGGTCCCCACTCATAAGGTTTACCCTTGTGAGTTAAGGCAGTGAGAGGAATAGCGATCTTAGAGAAGTTGGCAATGAATCGACGATAATAACCAGCCAAACCAAGGAAGGAACGGACTTCTGTTGGAGTTTTAGGAACACTCCAATCTTTGACAGCCTCGATCTTTGCGGGATCAACATGAATTCCGTTCTTATCAATGACGTGTCCCAAAAATTGAACTTCCTTAAGCCAAAATTCACATTTCGAGAACTTGGCATACAGTTGTTCTTTCTTTAGGAGACCCAAGATTGAGTGAAGATGCTGTTCGTGATCGGATTTTGACTTTGAGTAAATCAAAATGTCGTCAATGAAGACGATCACGAATTTGTCAAGGTAGGGTCTACAAACCCGATTCATTAGATCCACAAACACTGCGGGAGCGTTGGTCAATCCAAACGGCATGACCATGGATTCATAATGACCATAACGTGTACGAAAGGCTGTCTTGGGAATATCTTCATCGTGGACTCTAAGCTGATGATAACCAGAACGAAGATCAATCTTCGAGAAGTGGGTTGCTCCTTGAAGTTGATCGAAAAGATCGTCAATCCTAGGCAAGGGATAACGATTTTTGATGGTGAGTTTGTTGAGTTCACGATAGCCGATACACATCCTGAGAGATCCATCTTTCTTCTTAACGAATAAAACAGGGGCTCCCCAAGGAGAAGAACTGGGGCGAATGAAACCTTTATCAGAAAGTTCCTGTAGTTGACTGGCAAGTTCTTGCATCTCAGAGGGTGCAAGACGATAAGGAGCTTTGGCGACAGGATTTGCACCAGGAACAAGGTCGATCCTAAATTCCACTTGTCGAGTAGGAGGCAAACCAGGTAAATCCCCTGGGAAGACTTTAGGATAGTCCCGAATGATTGGGATGTCTTGGATACTTTTGCCCTTGTTTTTCTTTTCTATCACGTTAGCTAAGAAAGCCGTATACCCCTTTCGTAAGTATTTTTGAGCAGTAGTACAAGACATGAGCTTAAGCTCGCCACAAGGCTTCTCACCATAGATCTTCAAAATATCACCAGATTCGAGAGGAATGCAAATGACTTTCTCAAAGCATAGGATTTCAGCACGATGGGTTGACAACCAATCCATGCCTACTATGACATCAAAACTTCCAAGATGCATAGGAATGAGATCGATAGAGAAAGTATGTTCATCGAGGTTCAACACACAGTTACGAATGACAGAATTGATCGAGATAGACTTCCCATTAGCTACCTCTACTACTAAGGGCTCCTCTAGGTTAGTTTGAGGTAAGTTAAATAAGGGTTCAAACTTTAGTGATACAAATGACTTATCAGCACCCAAGTCAAATAATATGGATGCATAGTGGTTATTAACGAGAAACGTACCATTAACCACCTCGTTGTTGTCGCGGGCCTGATTAGCATTGAGGTTGTAAGCGCGACCTCGAGCACCTTGGTTCTGGTTGCGGTTCTGGTTTTGGTTGTGGTTTTGGTTCTGGTTGCGGTTTTGGTTTTGGTTCTGGTTTCCAAGTCTAGGGCAAGCATCCCTGCAATGTTCCGTGCTTCCACATTCATAGCACTGGCCACGAACAGGCCTACCATTTTGAGCATTAGGAGCTGGATTATTTCTGGCAGGGTTGTTTTGAGTGGCAGGGGCTTGGCAAGCATTGGTATAGTGTCCATATCGCTTGCAGTTATTACATTGGCGGCATGGTCTGTCAGCAAGATGGTGGTATTGACAAGTGTTACAAAGAGGGTGGTTCCCGACATACGGTTTCTTGGCTGGGTTTTGCGCTGCAGGTGGGGTGGTAGCAACCATGTAGTTCCTAGCCTTGCGCTTCCTGTTGGTTGAGGTCTCAGGCTTAACCTCAATAGCGGGCTGAGGAGTGTCTTTTGCAGCAGTCTTCTTGGTGTTCTTGCGAAAAAGAGTACCGTTCTTCACATGATTATCGGTGAGAGTAGCCGACAGGCGTTTGGCTTCCTCCAAGGTGGCAGGATTCCTTCCCCATACCGTGTCCTGGATTTGCATAGGTAGGCCACCGATATACTTCTCGATGGCTACAGGTAGGGGAGTAACTTTATGGGGCAACAACAAACTGAGCTCATGAAAGCAGGTATTATAAGCGAGGTTTTCCCCACTATCCTGAGCAAGGGTGTGGAACTCGTCTTCCAGTTTCTTAATCTCGTTACGGGGACAAAACTCATCTTTCATAATCTCCTTGACTTGATCCCAGGTCATAGCAAGTGCAACTTCAGCTCCGCGGGTGCGCTTTTCCTCATTCCACCAAGTGAGTGCTCGTTTGTGAAGAACACTCATGGCATAACGGACCTTAAAGTTATCGGGACACTCACTGTTAATGAAGGTATTCTCAATACCCTCGAACCATTGTAGAAGACCCGTAGCTCCTTCATCTCCACTGAACTTAGGGGGATTACAGGTATTAAAGTGCTTAAGAGTGCAAGCTGGGAGGCCATTCCCGTTCCCATTCCCGTTTCCATTGTGGTTTCCATTGCCGTTTCCGTTGCCGTTTCCGTTTCCATTACCGTTTCCGTTCATCTGGATGACTTGAGCCAGTAAGTTAGGAACCAGAGTTGCGATCTGTTGTGCCATTTGTTGAGAGATGATCGCAGCCAATTGAGCATCAACGCCATTGTTGTTGTTGTTGTTGTTGTTATTGTTGTTGTTGTGGTTAGCGTCGTGGTTATGGTTATGGTTGTCGCCACCTTCCTCATGGTTCTCACCATTGCTATTGCGAGTGCTGCGACGTGGAGGCATGATCTGTAAGAGACACAATGAAATGAATGAGATAATATAAGGAATGTAATCATTTATTCATTAATTAAAACGAATAAACGAAAACGTTGACTTATCAAAGATTCTAGATTCTAATAACATAGTGAAGACATGCTTTAGCCTATAAGTGAACACTCATCCCGAGAATTCCCAGGTAGGCATCCGGGTCCCTCGTCTGATTGGGATATATGCGCAATGCCAGCCTAGACAGAAGACTCAGAATACAGGCGTTCACCCTTCCAGATTGCACGTGTTCGTTATTAAAATCTAGAACTTCGACGAGATCTCAAGGTGGTTCAGGCTAAACCTGAGGATTTTGTCCTATTAATCTAATGGTGGATCAGGATTGCAACAGACGAATAAGAGCAGTCAACTTGTAAGGCTTAGGGTGATATAAGGTGTAGGATAGGGATAGGATTAAGGAAGCAATTAGGGTTACAAGTAAGAGAAGCAAGTACTGTTTATATCCCTAAGGTTATAGTCTAGATTATTTTCTAATAACCTAATTCCCTATAACCAAGGCTCTAATACCAATCTGTAACACCCCAACCGATGGCGGAAACATCGAGGTGTCACGTAAGAATGAGTATACAGTAGCACATGGTATTCAAGTTTTAATTGAAATTTATTTAAAGTAAAATATCCAAAATTGAAAATACATAACAAGTCTTGAATGGAATTCTAATACATCAAAAAGCCAAACAAACCATAAACTTCAAATTGTCTCCTCATGCTAACTCTCTAGACTTCAATCATCATTATTTCCTGTTGAGTTGTAAAAATGGGGGCGGGGGGTCAACTAGAAGTTGGTGAGAATACATAAGCCATGTCAAGCAATTAAGTTTAAGAATAAAAGTTTAGCAATTCATATGTCTATCGTAAGTTTAAGTTTGCATGAATAAACATGAAGTATAGTATGCACATAATCAAACCTCCGACAAGTTTAGGTCCATCCCGTCATCCACGGTTCACCTTAATATCACGCTGGAACGATAACAATCACCCGCGCTCCCCATAAAAGATGGTCAACGAATCTAGGTGGGATTTTCAATCCAATAGATCTATCATTGTGTATCGTTGGCTTATACGGAGTTAATGATTATGCTAGAATAATTGTGCTTGCCATAGTAATGTTTAAGACATAATGCAACATAGAATAACACATAGACACTTATGTTGAATTGTAAATTGATGTTGTAACATGTTTCACCCCAAAATAGTGAAATGGTAAAAGGGGCTATGTAAACTCACCTTAGCAAAGTATTAAGTCTCGATAAATAGAGTATGTGTAGCCCAAAGTTGCCAAGTATTACCCTATGTATAAGGTAACAAATAAGTCTAAGTCTTTCTAGTCTACAAGTATTTTCTAGGGTTTCGAATTGGGGATAAGTATTCGTTTGATTAATAATTAAATTGTTTAATAAATAAGAGAAATTCGATAAATAAATAAACAAAAGTCTTTGTGTAAACTTTAGATTAAAGATGGTCACATTATAAGGTTTTAAGTATGAAAATAATTTTTATAAAAATATTTTCTTAAAAATAGAATATTTAATTTATTTATTTCAATTTGTCAAAATACAACTTTAATATCTAAAAATATTAAAACTAAAGAATTTTTAAATTAAAATTTGTATTTCTGTTCTAAATGGACAGAAATAATTTATATAAAGTTTTGGTGCAAAAATATTTAAAAATGAATTTATTATGATTTATTTATGAATAAAAATAACAAAAATTGATTAAAAATATTAAATAAATGACTTTTCAGAAACAAAAATCATTTCAGAAATGTTTAATGTTTTATAAACTCAGAATAATTTTTTTGGGAAATTATAAAATCGTTTTGATATTTTTATAGAATTTTATAATTATAATAGAATAAACTTGAAATATTTATTATATATATTAAATAAATAATTTTTCGAAAACTAAAAATTTGTATGTTAAACTTTTCTATTAGAATAACATAAAATAATTTTTGTAGAATTTAAAAAGGAGTTTTAGTATTTTAAAACCATTTTTAAAAATAATAGAGAATATATAAAAGTAAAGGTTTTTTAAAAATAAAGAGTTGTGTATGCCAAGGCTCGAACCTGGGTCTGAGACCGGGTGGGGTTTTATCACAAGCCCAGCCACCAACTGGGCTGGACCCTGAGAACGAATAAACTTCATTTAAAATTAATTATATAGTTATGTCAAAACTGATTTATAATTCTTATAAAAGAAAGGAAAAAAAAGGTGTGGTATGCGGGACTCGAACCCGCGTACCTTTGTTCACAAACAGACAGACACAACCACTTGATCTAGATCAGTGGTTGTGTTTGTCTTGCCTATGTTTAAATTAAAAACACAATGTCTGCAGAAGTTTTTCCCCAATTCAAATTCATTCGAACCCTAGCTAAACAATAATCAGATTAGACAAACAATAACCCGATTGATCATAGGGTTATTGTTGTGAGATGACCGATGAACAAAACCGTGTAAAAACATAAGAACTTACAAAGCTTAATCGTGATTATTGAGCGGTCAACCAAAAAAGTCAAACACAAAACAATTGGGGCTTGTGAAGGTGTTTTTATCAGAAATTGAAGGTGAGGAAGGAGAGATCGGCGAGTTTAGAGTGAAATGAAGGTTTCAATTTATAGTGTGGGGTTCTAGTGATGCGAATTGGTAAGTTGACTTTGGGTTTCAATTATGAACGCGTAATTGGACACAATTAGGAAGGTTTTGATGATAATTGGCGTGTTATGGACGCGAATAAGTCAAACGCGTCAATCTCAGTTTACCATATTTGAATTGTAACACAATTGGATGATAATTATGGTTGATTGTTCTTGCAGTTGACTTTCTAAGTCAACTGCTAGATTCTAAACATGAGATAAAAATAAAACGCGTGGATGCTTTGACAGATATGAGGTGTAGATCAGTTGGTTTGTTGTGGGTGTATGTTGAACCGGCCATGGGCTCGGGTTCGAATCCCGGCCCAGGCAATATTTTTTTTTTTGACAATTATTTACCATATATATATATATATATATATATATATATATATATATATATATATATATATATATATATATATATATATATATATAGGGTGGGGTTAGCATACAAAAAGGGTGTTTAGAAAGGTGAGAAGGAGTTTTAACCATTGGATCAATTAGATGGATGGATGAGATGATAGTAGTGGCATTTTTGTAATATGTGTTTTAAATATATTATATAAATTAATGCTGTAAGGGTATTTGGGTAATATCACACATAAAACAAGATAAAACCCATTTAATTATCAAAATCAATAACCGTAATTTAGGCTTCATCTTCGGAAATATCATAAAGCCTTCTCTCTCAAAAATTAGGCAACAACCACACCCGATAATCCCTAAAAGAATGATAATTGATTCCCACATTAATAGGCCGATTGTATATAATCTTCAAGTCGTTGTGTTTTCGTTTCATCATTATTGTGTTTTCCACTTTTCCTACTTCTTCAAGGACTGAACATGGTTGGGAAGATTAAGGGTTCCCCGACGATTGAGAAAAAGAAGATGAAAGCATGTCTTAATCGTGTTTTTTTGCCGGCTCGATTTGGTTTAGGTATGTTTTCTGATGTGTTTTCAAACAAAATAGTATATTAGGGTTTGGGAAAAAGCCGATATGTGTTTTTTGGGGAAAAAATCTGAACACAACGTTTTGTAAAGGTGTTTTTGTTGGTTTTTAGAATGGCTTTTTTTTGTTGGTTTTTAGAAGTGTTTTAAATAATATACTTGTGTTGTAACACACTGTTTAGTTTCAACAGAGGTGTTTTAAATAATACAGTGTTTTAGTCTTAGGTGTTTATAGAATTGAATTGAAAATGAGCGTTTTAATAAAGTGTGTTTTAGGATGTTTTATATTAAGGTTTTCTGGATAATGTGTTTTTTAAACAATTGTATTATTTATTTGTTCTGGATTATGGCTTTTTTTGTTAGTTTTTAGAATTGAATTGAAACAGAAGTGTTTTAAATAATAGACTTGTTTTATAACACACTGTTTAGTTTCAACAGAAGTGTTTTAAATAATACAGTGTTTTATAACACACTGTTTAGTCTTAGGTGTTTTTAGAATTGAATTGAAAATTGCTTTAATTTTGGTGTTATAGCTATTAAATGACAGTGTTAGACAATCAAGTGTGTTTTAGGATGTTTTATATAAAGGTATTCTGGATTATGTGTTTTTTAAACAAGTGTATTATTTATTTGTTCTCCTTCAGTTGTGTTTTATTGATAATTGATATGTGTTTTACTGATTTGTATACCGTACTTGATAATTGATATGTGTTGAAATCAGATGTGTTTTACTGGTTTCAACAGAAGTGTTTTATATATTTTTTTGTTGGTTTTATATGTTTTAAACAAATGTGTTTTATGACCAGTTAGGAGGAGTGGGAGGATAGCTAAAAAATATACTGGAAAAAAGTTTACAAACAACAGTCAGAATCCAATAATCCTGGATGACAATGGTGATGAAGTAGCCATCGCAGGTATACAAATATAAAACTGTTAGGTTAACTTTATTTACGTATGTTTACAAGTCAGCATGACATGTCAGGAAAACATAAGATTCTGACCGAAAAAATTAATAACATTTCAGGAAAACAAGGTGTGGACAAATCGAAAACAAAAGAATCACTCCTAGAAGTGAAGACAACAAAAAAAGAACATATGAAAAGTGCATTAGAGAAGATGCATCGCGATATACGAGAAAGAGGTCAGAGTATATTCATCTAATGATAGAAAGTTTTTTATATTGTATTCCAGTGAATATGTGTTGTATATAACAATTAAATATTACAGGAAACAATGATCCAGATGATGACTTTGTTGACGAGCCTAACCCTCTAATGAGAAAATTTGTACCACGAAAAGGGGAAACGCCAAAGCCTTTGATAAAAGTTGCTGAGGTACACGCCCCCCCTCATAGAGAATTACCTAAGGGAAAAAAACACACTAGGCATACTCCAAAGGGGGCGCGAGGTCCTCCAGATTGTGAGCAACCGTACATACACTATACCGGTGAAAAAATTAAGATGCGGAGTGTGCCTCAGAGCTTAAGCAGTTTGGTGTGTTCTTTGAATGGTTCACAACAAAAAGCAGTAGCTGATATTGGGTTTGGGTCACTTTTGGGGTTTAAGTTGAGTTCAATCCCTACTAAATTGGGGTACTGGTTAGTTACAAACTACAACCCAAATACATGTGTTCTGAATGTGGGGAGCCATCAGATTCGTATAACACACGATCTAGTGCATGAAATCTTTGGCGTCCCATTGGGTAAAGTTGAAGTTGAGGAACACAAACGACCGCGCGATAGTGATGAAGTAGTTTCGGAGTGGAGGGGACAGTTTGATGGGGATGTTAGTAGGGTTTTGCTGGTTCCATTTCGTGAATACATGGAAAAATCAAATGAATCTGGAAGATTATTTATTCTAAATTTCCTGGTTGTGTACAACACGTTGATGGGGGTAACGACATTTAACAATAGTGTTAATCTGTTTTTCCTTCCTTCAATAAAAAAGGGAAGGAATATTAGGAACTTCAACTGGTGCGAGTACATGATTAGGTGTTTAAACCGGACAACAAAAAAATGGTTAGCTACCAAAAAAGATTTCCATGACCCGCTTACATTGCTTGCGGTACGTATTTAACGTTTATCTTAATAATTTATATTGTTGTCTTTGTAAACATTTATGATATAAAGAACACATATATGATATGATATTATATGATGAACATGCAGGCCGCCTTAGCACACGATCAGGAGGTTGTTGATATGTCGTTGCATCCGGATACACATCTTATTGAGTGGATTACAGATGATGTATTAGAGAACCTTGTTTTGAAGTTGGACAAGATACTGTTCGAGCAACAACTGGCGCGGGAAAACGGCTTGGAGCATGTACAGTGTGATCCCTTTACGAGCCCTTTAAGAGATGGTGAAACGTGTAATATTGCAGTAAAGGCGAATTTGAAAAAGGCTGTGAAGGAGAAAAAGAAAGCTAAACCGACAGTGCTTAAAGCTAAGCAAGTGGTGGATTTTGTGGCAGGAATACATGGAAATGAAGATAGCAAAACTGTTGCTGGTATAAATCATTTTAATGCTTATTTTTTTAAAACACAGTTCTGCTTGTTTTATTGAATTTTTAACTGCTGCAACGGATACATTATCAGCAGGAGAATGTAAGGCGTTTGACACAAGTTGTTGCCGAGGTGATGATGTAACTGGCGAAAATGTTGATGAAGTTTGGGATAATATTGTAGAGGATGATAATGACCATCTAGGGATCTATCGACATTGCAAAGACTACTTTCTATCACAGGACAATTCACAAGCTATACAACCATATGTTGGCGAGGATGGAGAGTACATAATCCCGGTTGTCTTGGCACTTGATACTCAAACAGAAAACACGTATATGGATGACTCTGAGCATGAGGTAAGTTGTTTTGATGTTTAATTGATTTGAATTTTTTTATATTATTTCATAGATTTATACCATTTTCAAACATGTCTATTGTTGTCAAATCATGTTGTAGATGGCTGATGAAGGGTTAAAAGGACAATCATGTGATGGTGTTGGCGGTGTTAGAGATTCCGAGTTCGAAAATGAGAAGGATGATTCTGTCAATGATGTAAATTAAATCGTTTAACATAAAAATGTTAGTCGTTTTGGTTGTCTAACATGTGTATGTTGTTTTCTTTACAGGTTGAGGAAGAACCACCGATTGCACTTGCGGATACTGATGATACTACTTTAGACGAGGCCGAGGTATTAAAACTACATATTAAAAAACACATAATATTATAACTCTCAGCTAAAACATATTTGATGTTATTTGTAATTGGTAGGTGCATGCGAAAATGTTGGATAACATTTTTTTTGAGTTTGAAAACTTAATCGGTAGGGTGAATACAAGTTTAGAGGATGCCCTGACCAAATACCCTAAACATTTTCAAATACTTGAGAAACGAAAAGAATGGGAGCAGTTGAAGATGAAACATCTGTGTCATGACATGGATACGGGGTTTGGAAATCAGGGTGTACAAAACACGCCTGCGCCTTCTACAGACTTGCATCCACTAAGCCCAATCACTGCTACGCTGGCTGCGAGTATTGACGAGCTTTTTAAGAGTGCAGGGTATGAAAAAACACCAAAAAAGCAAGTGAAAGTTTTTGATGTCGATCCTATAGCATGGTCTGACGAACAGGTTGATAAAAAAATGGGAGCAAAAACACCAAGGCCAGCACGTGCTAAACAGCTACCGGACGCCATGAGGTTGCCGTATGTTAAACGGATCGTGGGCTTGCATGAAAAGGTTGTAAAAGCTGAGGAAGAAGTATCTAATTACATGTTTTCAGCGTTGGATAGTGAATGGTAAGAAAGTATAACAAAGTATTTTATTTATTATCTTAAATGTTTTAATGATATAAAGTTACCCTAACATAAAAAATTGGTTTTTTTTAGGGATGTGGTGTACGCTGCTGTTCCGGGCGATACCGTTATGAGATCACCCATGGAGTCTTTGCGACCAGATATAGCAATCCATGTGCATGTTATCAGTGCCTGGTCAAACGTGCTTAATTATGAAGAAAGGTACCGGCGCAAAGGCACCATGCCATGAATTTTCTGTTCGCCGGTGATGTTGGTAAGTATAGACTATTTTTTTAATAGCATTATTATACTAAGAGTGAAATGTTTTGTTTTACCAAATTATGATTTTAAACATTTACATTTATTTATTTATTAAAAAAAATAGTGGAAAGATGATTATGAAGCGTCCGAGGAGACACGAAGAATACATTTCAAGGAAAACATGGACTCGGTGTTGCAGATGACAGAATCGAAGTCTATAAAAGGGGTGAAGCTTGTTCAAATTCCAATGCACTACTCGGATCATTTCTACCTGTTGAGCTTTAACATGATAACATTTGAGATCGTTCTCATCGACAACATTGACTCGACTGAGGAATTCGCTATTAGATACCACGGATGGCCGGAGAAGATGGTAAAAAAATGTATTATACATATTCAATTAAAAAATCTTTAAACACATTTAACAAGTAACATTTTTGTTTTGTATTTCGCAGCGTGACGCATTTTCATGGTATGTTAAGTCTGTTTCACCTGTTGCGGCTGCAAACATCTTAAAGAGCAAGCCAACAGTTTTGGACGTACCATGGAAAACCACGAAAAATGGAATAGATTGTGGAGTTTTCCTCATGCGGCATATGGAAACTTACACGGGGAGTTTGAAGGATTGGCGATGTGGCTTTTCGCCCGAGTTCAACAGCAAAGGGGAGTTGTCCGCCAAGCAAGGTCGTGAGCTTGATGATCTACGCAGAAAATACATTGCAAAAATCCTGCTATGTGACATAAACAGGTCAAAACACGTAGTGGAGGCGGGAGTAAGCAAGTACATGGGGCTAAGTGAAAGCTACAGAATGCAGTTGGATGGCCGTGCGCATAAAAAAATACTAAGGTGTTTAAACAGTGTTTAGTTTATGAAACCTTATTAAGTTTTTTTGTTAGGTCTAATTTATGGTTTAAAATACATATGACTTTTTTTTATTTTATTTAGTATTTTTTTTTGTTTGACATAATTGAACTGGTAGTTTTGTTTTTTGATAATAGTTTATGCTTGTCTTTGAAAGATTTGTTAAGTTCAAATAGATTGACGATGAGATGAACATAATAATAGTTTATGCGTTTAAAAACAATGTATTTTTCTGCTGCGCGTTTTCTGCATGAACATGCGTATAAAGGTGCAGTCGTATATTTTCTGCTTCACGTTGCTGTCAACAAAAGTTACTGCAACGTTAGTGCATAAAAACACACTGCTGTAGTAATTGTTACTGCAGAAACACACAAACAGAAACCAAAACTTGCAGCCTCAAGATTTTTAGCTTAAAGTGTGACAGTCTATGTCACTTATTATTTTTGCTTAAAATGTGAATTTAAAACACCAAAAGTTAACATCTAACATGTGTGTATGAATTATATTTTATATGTATTTTTAAAATGTGTAGTCATGTTCCATTTACTAAACCGCATGAATAAAGAAAATAAACTAATAGCACGTAACAGCATTGTGTTCAAAGACAAACCTAAAGGTTCAAAACAAAAAATATTCAAAAAACATCAAAATAGGAAATCGACGATACCAAAAAAAAAAAAAACCAAAGTCTAGAAATAAAAACATACGCAAGAAAAAAAAACACGGTACTCCTCATTCTCTTCGTGTTCCTCCTCTTCCGCCACGTCCTCCTCCTCGTCCTCGTCGTCATCGTCATATGCTTCGGATTCATGACTATTATCATCATTAACAACCTTCTTAGATTTCTTACATGTGCGAATGTTGTGACCATACTCCATACAATTCTGGCATTGTCTTTGTTTTTTCCCGGCTTGGCTGATGGCTTATTCCCTCTTTGACAACAAACGCTTAGGTTTACCCATACCTTTGAACCTTGTAGCAACTGGTACGCGAACCGTAATATTACGTGATTGACAATTACCAGTAAGTTCAGCCAAACGATCCCTACGGCTCTTGCGTGGTGCATTAATCTGTGCTTCGTCAGCCTTTGAGTGGAAATGGTTAACATAATCTCTGAAGGAACACAACGCTTCAAAGTTAGTAACCAACTTGTTTACCATCGACTCACAACCATATGAAATCTCCCTAACAACACGTTTTACATCTATGCTGTGTTCAGAATCTCCTTCATATCTTATAATAGCACCGGGGTCACCGTTTGGCACAACGTCCCGAGTCCAACGACGTAGTATGTACTGCTTGGGAAACTCTCTGATATCGAGGAACCTGAGAACCCAAAAAATGTGGCTGCATAACAACCCAAATTGCTCATACCTTTGCAGCTACAAAACACAGTAACATCTCCCTTCCGGATCATAACCTAAATTTCGTATTGAAGGACATTACAAAAAAATAATCATAAGATTATTGATATAAGAATTAATGTTAGTAAAAATAAGACAAACAAAACAACATATACTATTTAAAAAATATATAAATAACAAACCTCATAAAATGATGTGGCTAATTGCTCCCAATCCTTTATATAAAACTTGACGAAATCGCCGATTTTGTCACACCCTCAAAATCCACTTGCGGAGTTTTACCGCGAGGCGCATGACAAACCAGGATCCAAACCAACGATCACAATAAACAAGTCTAACATGAACATAATGCAATTTCAAAACAATGTTTAAAATCCCCGTTTACAGCGGAAGCTTATTCAAAACAGTATCCCAAAAGTAAACCAAATGTTCAACATATAAAAACCATGCGACTCTAACTAGACGCCGTGCAGACGCGTGCGCCCTAGTCCCGTAGTGCTACCTTAGCGACCTGAGAAAACATGTAAAAGTTTACGTCAGCACAAAAATGCTGGTGAGTTTACAGGTTTTGTAATCCAAGTACCAAGTCAACCTGTCCATACTATAATAAATCGAAAACCAGTGTACGCTAGCTAGGCGTATGTTTTGTTACTACCACGATTGGAAAACCATTACTAACTCGTAAACCAAATGTGTGCCCGATGTAGTAAACCTGTTGTTCCTGTTGTTCCTGTTTGAGACAATATGCACCCGCCGACCCTCCAAGTCGACGAGCGGGGTTGGTCACTCCCAATAGCGCTATTCACATTTCCCCGTTGTGCAAACCCGCACATTCATGGTTCCCCCCCGGGACTTCCAAAGATCGTGTAGTACACAATAGAAACCCATAGTATGACAGTAGTTACCAAATAATCGTTTTAACACATGTTTTCTCCCCCGAAAATGTGAAACCAGTTTAAAAGAGGGGCCGTAAACTCACCTTAAGTTGCGTTACTTCGTAATACGAATAACTCAGCAGCTATGCTAGTCCCGTAAAGCGGCGACCTAACATATGACAGTTACAAGCACTTAGACTAATAACCCGTAGGTTAGTTAGTCCCTAGATGTCCAGACCATAACCAAGTTCGTTTGAAAACACCGTGACTGTTTAACTGACCCAAAGTACAAGACTCGACATCCCATTGGTGACCCGAGACTCCCCATGTTATGTTTACGCTCTCAAACATGCAATCATGCAATCACACTTAACATACGTTAACGCACAACAAGTTATAGCACATAGCTCACGTATCACATAATTACATCCAAACATATGTTACCAAGTTATTAGATATGTTACGGGGTTCCTAGCATGTTCCTACAGGTCAAATCGGGTTTCGGAATGCTAATTTACACTTACAGCAGCAATATACGCGATTAGGAAAAGTCAACTAGCATTTAGGTTGGTCAACTGGCATTTAGGAAGGCTAATCGCCTCTATTATAGGCGATTAGGGCTATACCACATGTAATTACTAGCATTTAGGGCTATACCACATGTAACTACTAGCATTTAGGGCTATACCACATGTAACTACTAGCATTTAGCTCATAAGACATGTATCTACTAGCAATTAGCCCCTACTCGCATGAAACATAGGCGATTGGCCTCCTAATCGCCTCTAACATAGGCGATTAGGGTTGCTAATCGCCTGTAACCTTGCTGTTCCGGTTTTTCGCGCGTTTAACGCTCCAAATCAGATCCAGAACGTGTGTAACCATCCAATATCAACCCAACAACTATTCTAAACATGTTTAAACCAAAATCCTTCGTTTAGCCTCGTATTATCAGCCCTGCATGCAACCATGTAATCCAAACACCATACACATAGCATGAAACACCACATTAACATGCATAACTATAACCCTAATAATCAATTTCTCAGATTTCATTAATCATGACATCAAAATTATTCTGAACTAACCTAACAACATGTTAATCACTCATCTTTAATCATAAAAACCCTAGATATTAATCATAAACACACATAACACATGTATGATTGTTAGAATCCGATTAACAACACTTATTAACGATTTTCAGAAAGCTTTTTCGTTTTAGAACAGGTCTGGACCATTAGGGATTGAATAAAAACGTTTATAAAGATTGCATGGATGGAAACCAAACCTTAGATTTGTGAAAGAATGATGGATTAAGCTTGAAACCTTGTGTTTTGATAAAAAATCGCGTTCCAGAGGTTGTGTGTGTGTTGAGGCGGGTTATGGGATGACTAGGGTTTGTATTATGAAGTTTAGGAGGTCAAGTATGGTATTTATAGTCGTTTTTAGTCGTCCAGCCCGTAACTAGCGATTGTGCAGCATTTACACGCGATTAGGGGTCCTAATCGCATGTAACTTCATGCATTTGGGGCCTAATCGCATGAAACCTCATGCATTTGGCCCCCAATCGCCTATAAACTTGCCCAATCGCCCCTCCTATAGGCGATTAGCCACCCCTAATCGCCTATAGGGGCTGGTTCCTGGTATTTTGCGCGTTAAACCCCGTTTTAACATATGTTAACACATATTCACATACCGACAAGTCACATAATGATTGTAAACACATAACACTTGCAAATAGACATATTCACACTCGTTCACCGATTTCCGGGACTCGAGACCTGTATGTTCCGTATGACCTGACGATCCTACAAATCGTCACCATTTGTACACTTGGTTAAGGACTGACATCTAATGAACCTCTAGACTAAACCGATAGTTCCCGAACCATAACACGACTTAACTAACCCAGTTAAGTATACTATACGCGTGACTCGCTAAGGTAGACTTTTATCTAGACAACGTTGTTAACCAGAATTTGCCGGGTGTCACATCATCCCCACGTTAAAAGAATTTTCGTCCCGAAAATTGCACAAGTACCAAAAGGAATAACGAAGGGAAACAACAAAAGATAGAAACCAAAAATAGAAACCAAAAAGAGAGATTTACCCGAGTTGTCACATCATCCCCACGTTAAAAGGAATCTCGCCCCGAGATTCATTCAGCTGCAGAAGAGACATATCTCGACTCGAACGCTTCCTTAGGAAAGAGATGAGGATACTTAGACTTAATCTGATCCTCCCGTTCCCACGTGTACTCTGGTCCCCGGTTCGAGTTCCAGCGAACCTTTACGATGCGAATCTTGCTATGACGTAGGCTACGAATCTTGTAATCCAGAATCTCCACAGGTTCTTCCACAATCCGAAGACGATCATCAACCTTGATCTCTTCCAGTGGAACAATGAGAGACTCGTCAGCCAGACACTTCTTCAAGTTGGACACATGGAAGACGTAATGTACGTTACCGAGCTCCGTCGGTAAATCAAGACGATATGCCACCGGTCCAATCCGTTCCAGGATCGTAAATGGACCGACATACCGCGGATTGAGTTTTCCACGCTTCCCAAAGCGTATGACGTCCTTCCACGGTGAAACTTTCAGAAGTACTTTGTCATCAACTTGGAATTCCAATGGTTTGCGACGCTGATCGGCATAACTCTTTTGCCGGTCCCGTGCCGCTGCCAACCGGTTACGAATCTGTACGATCTTTTCCGAAGTTTCGTACACTAGCTCAGGCCCAGTGAGTTGACTCTCACCCACTTCAGCCCAACAAAGAGGAGAACGGCATTTCCGTCCGTACAGTGCCTCGAACGGAGCCGCCTTGATGCTCGTGTGATAACTGTTGTTGTACGAGAATTCTACTAACGGTAGATGAGCTTCCCAACCCTTGCCAAAATCGATTACACATGCCCGCAGCATGTCTTCCAAAGTTTGAATCGTGCGCTCACTCTGACCGTCACTCTGTGGGTGATAAGCTGTACTCATGTCTAGTTGGGTACCTAAAGCCTTGTGCAAAGACTTCTAGAATTGAGAAGTAAAATGGGAGTCACGATCTGAGATAATAGAAACTGGTACCCCGTGCTTAGAAACAACTTCCTTCAAATAAAGACGAGCCAAACGATCCATGGTGTCGGTCTCCTTAATAGCAAGAAAATGGGCTGATTTTGTCAACCGATCAACAATCACCCATATCTTATTATTCCCGCCCGGTGACTTAGGAAGTTGCGTGACAAAATCCATTGTAATCCGTTCCCATTTCCATTCCGGAATTTCAGGTTGTTGCAAGAGACCCGACGGTTTCTGGTATTCCACTTTGACCTTAGCACAGGTCAAGCAATTACTCACGTATGAAGCTATATCCGACCTCATGTTTGGCCACCAGTACAGCACCTTCAGATCTTGGTACATCTTATCCGAACCAGGATGAATAGAATACCGGGACTTATGAGCCTCATCTAGGACAAGCTCCCGTAGTCCCCCAAATAAAGGAACCCATATACGTTCTGCGAAGTAGTGCAGGCCATCAGGCCTTCGCTCGAGGTGCTTGTCGGCACCGTGCATAGTCTCAGCTTTAAGGTTTTCCTCCTTCAAAGCTTCTAACTGGGCAGAACGGAGTTGATCAGGTAGGGATGAATGAATGGTGAGCTGCAACGCCCGAACGCGACGAGGTTTAGTTAATTCCTTCCTGCTCAAGGCGTCTGCTACAACATTTGCCTTGCCAGGATGGTACTTAATGGCACAATCATAGTCGTTCAGGAGTTCAATCCAACGACGCTGCCGTATGTTCAAATGTTGTTGGTCAAAAATATGTTGGAGACTCTTGTGATCGGTGTAGATGGTGCATTTGGTACCGTACAAGTAATGTCTCCAAATTTTCAGCGCGAATACCACGGCACCCAACTCCAAGTCATGGGTGGTGTAGTTCTTCTCGTGCACCTTGAGTTGACGAGAAGCATACGCAATCACCTTCTCGCGTTGCATCAACACACAACCGAGACCATGAATAGAAGCATCACAGTAAACAACGAAATCATCAGGGCCTTCAGGTAAGGACAAAATAGGAGCAGAACAAAGTTTAGACTTCAGTTCTTGAAATGCCGACTCTTGTGGTTCACCCCAGTCGAATTTTCTATCCTTCTGAGTAAGAGTGGTGAGGGGTTGAGCGATCTTCGAGAACCCCTGAATGAAACGACGATAGTAGCCTGCAAGGCCTAGGAATTGCCGCACCTCAGTTGGCGTCTTTGGTGCTCCCCAGTCCTTGATCGCTTCGATCTTAGCTGGATCGACATGAATTCCTAGTTCATTAACCACATGTCCTAGGAACTGAACTTCGCGTAACCAAAAGTCACACTTTGAGAACTTGGCGTAAAGTTGTTCCCGTCGCAGGAGTTCCAGAACCAAACGCAGGTGTTCCTCGTGTTCAGTCTTGTTCTTGGAGTAAATCAGGATGTCATCAATAAACACAATGACGAACTTGTCAAGGTATGGTTTGCAAACACGATTCATCAAATCCATGAAAACCGCCGGCGCGTTCGTGAGACCGAAAGGCATGACCAAGAATTCGAAATGGCCATAACGTGTACGAAAGGCAGTCTTTGCAACGTCAGCTTCCCTTACGCGCAACTGGTGATAACCGGACCTCAAATCAATCTTGGTGTAGTAACTAGAACCCTGAAGTTGGTCGAATAGATCATCAATACGTGGAAGAGGATAACGGTTCTTGACAGTCAATTTGTTCAGTTCTCTGTAGTCCACACACAATCGGAAACTTCCATCCTTCTTCTTAACAAATAGAATCGGGGCTCCCCAAGGGGAAGAACTTGGTCTGATGAAACCCTTGTCCAAGAGTTCCTGTAACTGGCTAGACAATTCCTGCATCTCGGGAGGTGCAAGACGGTAGGGGGCCCGAGCAATAGGAGCAGCCCCTGGTACAAGATCAATACCGAACTCAACCTGACGATGGGGAGGAAGACCAGATAAATCATCGGGAAAAACATCAGGAAACTCGCGTACAACTGGAATATCGTCGATCTTCTTCTCATCGCAAGAGGAAACAGATAAAAGTGCCAAAACGGCCGGATAACCCTTTCGAAGACACTTAAGGGCTTTCATGCTAGAGATGATGTTTAGCGGAACACCACCCTTGATACCGTACACAGAAAGGAATTCTCCATCAGGGAGAGGAATCCGAATAATCTTGTCGTAACAGACAATCTCCGCGCGATACAAAGACAACCAATCCATTCCTACCACCACGTCAAAACTACCCAAAGGTACTGGCATAAGGTCGATGGGGAACGACAAACCCGACAACTCTAGTTGACACTCCCGAAGGATACAAGTAGCTTCAATCTTTTTACCGTCAGCCAACTCAATAATATACTTAGTCTCTAATGGTACGGTTACTACATCTAGCAGTCGACTAACTTCCATGGATACAAAACTCTTGTCGGCACCAGAATCAAATAAAACACTAACAGAGCGATTATTGAGAAGGAACGTACCGGTAACTGTGTCAGGATCCTGTCTAGCCTCCGCAGCTCCTATGACGAAGGCACGTGCATTTCTGCCGCCGCCCCCGTTGTTTCCGTTACCGTTGTTCCCGCCCTGCTTCAGTTTCGGGCAATCCTTCTTGTAATGCCCAGTCTCACCACAGTTGTAACATCCTTGTCTTCCCGTAGTTCCTTGAGTAGTAGGAGCTGAGTTAGTAGTTGGGGCCTGGGTCGATGGAAGTGTAGCCCGACAATCTTTAGCAAAATGCCCAATTCGCTGGCAGCGATGACAACGGTTACTGTCGCAGTTCCCTTGATGATGACGTCCACACTTGTTACATTTAGGCAGTTTCCCCGCATAACCACCCTGTTTGTTACCCGAAGAAGAAGAACCCCCATTATCGAACCTCTTACCCTGCTGTGCTAGCCCAGATCCTTTCCCTTCATTATCCCACTTGCGCTTGTTGTTCTCTGGGGCCTTGACAGTCGAACCCTTAGCAGGCAAAATACCCCCATTCACCTTCAAGTTGGTCATCCTATGAGTCGATCGGACCACCTCTGAGTATGTAGGATGATTTCCAGCAGCTACCAACCCTGCGATTTCTGGCACTAACCCCGAGACATAATGCTCAATCCTCCTGTATTCTGGCACATGCAGATCGGGACACAGCACTGCCAACTCGTTACGCCTCACAGTATACTTCTCAATTTCAGACCCAGTCATCTTGAGGTTCCACACCTCGTGCTCTAGCTTTTGCACCTCTTCCCTTGGACAGTACTCACGCTTCAGCAGCTGCACAAAATTCTCCCAAGGCATAGCATACGCCTCCCCAATACCCATATTCTGGGTGATGTTATCCCACCAAGTCAAAGCAACATCCTGGAATAACGCAGCAGCATACTTAACCCGATCTTCTGGGAGACAGTTACACATCAGAAACACTGATTCCACTTTCTCCAGCCACCTAAGCAAGCTCACCGCACCCTCAGTGCCAGAGAATTCCTGGGGCTTACAGTCCCGAAACATCTTGTAGGTACACATGGGTGGGGGTGGGTTAACAGGACCACCTGAAATGAAACGCATGAGAAACCATGAAGAATGTAAACAAGGTTCACCAATGAGGCAAAGAAAATGGATAATCAACTTACCACCACCGTTGTGCCCTAACTGGAAGGCAGCTTGGAGCAAGTTGTTCAGATCATCCTGCGATAGGTTAATACCTCCACGACCACCAGCACCACCGCGACCACCACCACGTCCACCATTGCGACCACCTCCACGTCCTCCTCGTACTCCAGACATGATTCTGGCAGAAAGAACGAGAAAATTTAGTTTCGCAGATAAAGATAACCACTAATGTTTAGAAGATCAAAGCTAGATCCAATCCAGGACTATCCCTTCAAACCCAGAGCTCACTAGGGCTTCCATGCATTTCGGTTTATGATTTTGTGTGCACCCAAAATGATAAACCGCTCTACATGGTCCTCCAAGTGTTCTCCTAGTTCAAAGTTCAAATCACCGAACATAGACTCTTAGCTATACACCGTAATACTACGGTAGTTTATGGCAAGTGTTTCTATTGGAGTACGAAAGGGAGAAGTCCGAGCCTTGGACAAATCTCAAGTGTACGCGATTCACTCCAATATACTACACTGCCTAGAAAGTAAGTTACCCGACCTAAGATAGAACGGATGATGTAACGTAGAAAGACCAAATGATTTAGAGACACCCCGACAAGACCATACGTAAACCACCATAATGTTTAGTACCATGTGATCGTCTAGTGTGTGCGACTCGGCTATAGACTAGACTCTACATGCAGTCCTAGTTCACTATAACCTTTGGCTCTGATACCAATCTGTCACACCCTCAAAATCCACTTGCGGAGTTTTACCGCGAGGCGCATGACAAACCAGGATCCAAACCAACGATCACAATAAACAAGTCTAACATGAACATAATGTAATTTCAAAACAATGTTTAAAATCCCCGTTTACAGCGGAAGCTTATTCAAAACAGTATCCCAAAAGTAAACCAAATGTTCAACATATAAAAACCATGCGACTCTAACTAGACGCCGTGCAGACGCGTGCGCCCTAGTCCCGTAGTGCTACCTTAGCGACCTGAGAAAACATGTAAAAGTTTACGTCAGCACAAAAATGCTGGTGAGTTTACAGGTTTTGTAATCCAAGTACCAAGTCAACCTGTCCATACTATAATAAATCGAAAACCAGTGTACGCTAGCTAGGCGTATGTTTTGTTACTACCACGATTGGAAAACCATTACTAACTCGTAAACCAAATGTGTGCCCGATGTAGTAAACCTGTTGTTCCTGTTGTTCCTGTTTGAGACAATATGCACCCGCCGACCCTCCAAGTCGACGAGCGGGGTTGGTCACTCCCAATAGCGCTATTCACATTTACCCGTTGTGCAAACCCGCACATTCATGGTTCCCCCCGGGACTTCCAAAGATCGTGTAGTACACAATAGAAACCCATAGTATGACAGTAGTTACCAAATAATCGTTTTAACACATGTTTTCTCCCCCGAAAATGTGAAACCAGTTTAAAAGAGGGGCCGTAAACTCACCTTAAGTTGCGTTACTTCGTAATACGAATAACTCAGCAGCTATGCTAGTCCCGTAAAGCGGCGACCTAACATATGACAGTTACAAGCACTTAGACTAATACCCCGCAGGTTATTTAGTCCCTAGATGTCCAGACCATAACCAAGTTCGTTTGAAAACACCGTGACTGTTTAACTGACCCAAAGTACAAGACTCGACATCCCATTGGTGACCCGAGACTCCCCATGTTATGTTTACGCTCTCAAACATGCAATCATGCAATCACACTTAACATACGTTAACGCACAACAAGTTATAGCACATAGCTCACGTATCACATAATTACATCCAAACATATGTTACCAAGTTATTAGATATGTTACGGGGTTCCTAGCATGTTCCTACAGGTCAAATCGGGTTTCGGAATGCTAATTTACACTTACAGCAGCAATATACGCGATTAGGAAAAGTCAACTAGCATTTAGGTTGGTCAACTGGCATTTAGGAAGGCTAATCGCCTCTATTATAGGCGATTAGGGCTATACCACATGTAATTACTAGCATTTAGGGCTATACCACATGTAACTACTAGCATTTAGGGCTATACCACATGTAACTACTAGCATTTAGCTCATAAGACATGTATCTACTAGCAATTAGCCCCTACTCGCATGAAACATAGGCGATTGGCCTCCTAATCGCCTCTAACATAGGCGATTAGGGTTGCTAATCGCCTGTAACCTTGCTGTTCCGGTTTTTCGCGCGTTTAACGCTCCAAATCAGATCCAGAACGTGTGTAACCATCCAATATCAACCCAACAACTATTCTAAACATGTTTAAACCAAAATCCTTCGTTTAGCCTCGTATTATCAGCCCTGCATGCAACCATGTAATCCAAACACCATACACATAGCATGAAACACCACATTAACATGCATAACTATAACCCTAATAATCAATTACTCAGATTTCATTAATCATGACATCAAAATTATTCTGAACTAACCTAACAACATGTTAATCACTCATCTTTAATCATAAAAACCCTAGATATTAATCATAAACACACATAACACATGTATGATTGTTAGAATCCGATTAACAACACTTATTAACGATTTTCAGAAAGCTTTTTCGTTTTAGAACAGGTCTGGACCATTAGGGATTGAATAAAAACGTTTATAAAGATTGCATGGATGGAAACCAAACCTTAGATTTGTGAAAGAATGATGGATTAAGCTTAAAACCTTGTGTTTTGATAAAAAATCGCGTTCCAGAGGTTGTGTGTGTGTTGAGGCGGGTTATGGGACGACTAGGGTTTGTATTATGAAGTTTAGGAGGTCAAGTATGGTATTTATAGTCGTTTTTAGTCGTCCAGCCCGTAACTAGCGATTGTGCAGCATTTACACGCGATTAGGGGTCCTAATCGCATGTAACTTCATGCATTTGGGGCCTAATCGCATGAAACCTCATGCATTTGGCCCCCAATCGCCTATAAACTTGCCCAATCGCCCCTCTTATAGGCGATTAGCCACCCCTAATCGCCTATAGGGGCTGGTTCCTGGTATTTTGCGCGTTAAACCCCGTTTTAACATATGTTAACACATATTCACATACCGACAAGTCACATAATGATTGTAAACACATAGCACTTGCAAATAGACATATTCACACTCGTTCACCAATTCCCGGGACTCGAGACCTGTATGTTCCGTATGACCTGACGATCCTACAAATCGTCACCATTTGTACACTTGGTTAAGGACTGACATCTAATGAACCTCTAGACTAAACCGATAGTTCCCGAACCATAACACGACTTAACTAACCCAGTTAAGTATACTATACGCGTGACTCGCTAAGGTAGACTTTTATCTAGACAACGTTGTTAACCAGAATTTGCCGGGTGTCACAGATTTCCTCAAATTTAACACTTTGGCAACTGTGAAATGAAGCATGTATTTCCAACTGAGCGTCGAAAAAAATGGTGCGTGTGTAGATCGCCGCAGCTTGCTTCTCCATAACAAAATCGGTCCATATATCGGGTTGTGTGTTTCTAGTATCATGGTCATTCTTCCTGTGTTCATGCCTTTGTGCCTCAATTGCTGAATCAAAATGAGACATAAACTCAACCAAAGTGCACTTAGGGTTGCAAAACTTGCCGAAAAAATGGTTCTCACTCTCCGATCGTGATGAGGTGCGCATTAAGCCAGACATTCTTTCTTCTCTGTAATATGCTGGGATCCATGAATGTCTTATTTCATAAATAGAATTGAGCCACTCATGATCTGTCAAATTAAATTCATTCATAATGGCAGACCATTGCTCCTCAAACTCTTCTGGATTAAGTGTATCAGTCCAAACAATGAAGCATAACTTTTGTTTAAACTCCGTAGTATTACACAACACGGCTCCAACCTGAAGAACCAATTATAAAACACAATGGTTAAAACCAACAGGAATAATTATATAACACACATATCGAAACGTTGAATGGTTAAATTGATATACACTTTTCCGGTTAGCTTGTCCATAATGTGCCACATACAAAGGCGGTGTCTAGTGTGAGGCCACGCATCTTCGATTGCCCTCTTCATAGCGGGATCTTGATCTGTAACAATAACCGGAGGTGCATGACCAAAGGATTTTTCAAACACACAAAGTAACCACTTATAGGTTTCTGCAGTTTCATTCCCAATAATTGCAGCCCCAAGCGTGACATTCCTATTGTGGTTGTCGATCCCGGTAAATGGAACAAACATCATATTGTATCTAAAAAAAAGAAATAATTAACAAACAAGTGAAAAAAAAATATATTATGTATTACTAGCAAAAATATAACTAGGAATAAGACTAACTTGTTTCGTCTGTATGTAGCGTCAAATGATACCACATCACCAAATGTATAATAGTTTCTCTTCGCTTGTTCATCAGCCCAAAACAAAGCCTGTAAAACACCCTCATTAGAAGTTAGAAATTCAAATGTAAAATTTGGCATGTACTCTTTCTTCCTCCTGAAATGTTTAATCAACATGTCAGCGTCATGCTCCCCAACATAAGAATTCAAGTCTTTTTGAAGTTTTTAAAATCGGATTTCGTCGCACCAACTTTGTCAAAACCTCCGTACAGTGTCCTCATTATGTTAAAAGCTCTAACAGTTCCAACGTTTATAGCTGATAACGCATTAACGGCCTGTTCTTGTACATATGTTAACCCTCGGGATGAAGGTAGTAAGTATCTGTCACTCTCGTCAACCAATGAATGATTGTGCTCTTCTTTGAACTGAGAAACTTCATAAAGATTATCTTTGTTTAACTTTATGCACATGCGAGCCAAACACCCGGTCCTTATAGAAGGTGTTTTTCGAAATTGCTTGTTATTAGAGTCTTCATTTGAGCTGTCAAAACCCTTGAATTGTTTGAAACCCTCTTTTGAGCATACAAAATACTTGCTCTTAATCAAACCCTTATCTTTGTAGTCGGTGCTTTTCCTAACAGTAAAACCTCCATCACTAGCATATTTTTTATAGAAATTGCAAGCATCCTCAAGTGTCCTAAACACCATACCAACCTGTGGTTTCGCCAAGACATCTACAATCGGTGAATACGACTTTTTTCCAGAATTAGGGGAAACGGTTAAAATACCAACCGGCATGTATGAAGGTCCAGCTGTCATCGAAAATGACATAAAATATAAGACTGTAAATCATAATCAACAAAATAACTCTAAATAAATAGAAAAAAATAAATAAAAAACAAACAACAATGATAAAAGAAAACGTTAAAAAAACAACATTCACTTTTTCTGTTTTATACAAAAAAGCACATTAGAAAAGGTTATAAAATTTCTACAAAAACATGCAAATACCCTATATTGTTACTGTCAAAAGGAACCAATAAAAAAATTAAAATAAAAAGTTCATGCACTACAAAGAAAAAACACATAATAAATTCTTAAACATTCTTGACCTATAACAAAAAAAAATACTAAAATATGTGGACATGATATTCTTTCGTTACATCTCATCAAAAAATATAAAAATTTACATGATTCGGATGTGTTTTAATTATCACGTAACTAAACACGTAACTATTATAATGTTATATGCTCATTTTTTTACTTTAATTAAAACACATATCGACTAACACGTATCTATAATACATTATAAAGGAGGAGTTATGTACAACAAGGTAATTTGCATTTTCGTACAACTTAACAAGCAACATGTACAACATATTTAAGCAAGAAATTTAAGGGTATTATGGGCATAATTGGGACAATTAAGACACTTAAGAGGGTAATATAGACATTTCATCCACCTCCTCCTTTACAATATCAAAAGACTTTTACAATACTACCCTCCTTCTTCCATCCATACCCTTCAATCCTTTGCCTTCTTCCTTCATCAATATAGATCATTAACCTCTTGTCCCTTCAAGTTCCGTAACCTTAAGGATCAAATTGAATGAGATTGATTGTGAAATTCAAGTCCTCCTCTTATAACATTCAATTGAAGGCCACATGAACTATCTTGCCTAAAAAAATTGCTTTTGTAAGAACTATTACTTATTTTACTATTTGCATTTTTTTTTTGTTTGTTGCACAAAGTTTGCAATGTTTTATATTGTTTTTTTTTATTTATGCACCTAGATTTGGACAAGCACATTGCAACGAACAATTTTGACTGCAAATCAAATTGCTGGATTCCCCAAGGTTAGTTTTACATGTCACATAAATTGCTTCTTTGATCATTTATCATTTGTAAAATTTGTGTACTTTCTTTACGTTATAGATACAATGGCGTGCACTTGATGAGATAAATGCTGGTGTATGTGACGGTATGACGTATGAAGAACTAAAGAAGAACATGCCTGAAGAATACGAGTATGTTAAATATGAAATATTCGATTTTTTTTTTGTAATTTTATACCTTTCCATTCAATGGTCTTTTTTTTAAAGGTCAAGGAAGAAAGACAAACTCAGGTATCGATATCCTCGTGGAGAGTCGTATCTCGATGTGATACAAAGGTATTGAATTCAAACACAAGGAAAAATCTCTGTTGAAAATATAGAAAGTAAATAATTAAAGTTTTGGTATTTTAAGCAACGTCAAAAGTTTGCAGTTGTGCATATAACAGGTTGGAGCAGGTTATTATTGAGTTAGAACGACAACGCGCGCTTGTTGTAGTCGTATCTCACCAGGTAAAACAAGGCTACCACAAAATTTTACCTCCACAAATGGGTAAAAAAAAACTAAAAATAAAACGGGTTAAACGTGTTTGTAAAGTGTAATACATGTGTATGTATCAATATAGCTTTTGAATAATATTTAGGGCATTAGTTTTTTATTAACATTTTTAAATCAAATGAATATTATTTTTGGTGGGCGTGGCCCAAACCGTATGTAAATTACCTGTTACCCAACTCATCCATTGAAAGATTTGTGCAATGCAAACATGGTTTAATGAATTTGTGCATTGCAGGCTGTTATAAGAGCTATATATGCCTATTTTGCTGATATGTCATTGAAAGAAATTTCACACATAGAGGTAAACAACAAAACATTAGATCAATCTTTTCGGTCTTTTAATCTTTGAAAACACGTTAACACGTTTGAATATCGGGAATTTCAGATGCCGCTTCATAGGAAGTTCTGGTACCAAAAAAAGATACTGACTATATTTTCCTCGCGTAACGAACCCGCTGCAACGCGCGGGCATTACCACTAGTGTCTTATAATGTTATACGATTACTATTTTACTTTAACTTAATACATGTAAACATCATTGGTCTTTGGTTAACTAACATCAAAAAAAAAAAAAAAAAAAAAAAAAAAAAAAACACGTATGATAACTAATGATGGGTAAAACACAAATCTACTTTAATGAAATATAAACTATAAAACTGACCTTGAATGTCATCTGCCATTGTATTGTTCATGATGGTCAAGAAAATGGAGTAAACACAAACCACTTTATTGTATTTCTTCAAATGAATTTCAAAAAAACTTGTTGTAGATGAACACAATAATATGGAGTTTGTTTATTTTAGGATAAAAGATTTGAAACAATAAATCCCTATAATCATTCTATAAATATAAAAAAGAAATCGGAACAAATTAAACAAGTTTGACCGAAAATTATAATATTTCCTATAATTGCTCTTTTGTTAAAATAATTCGAATTTTGATAAATTAATTATTAATGTATATTTACTAATTTAACCTTGACCTTGAAGACATGTGTCACTATGATATTCTTTCTCACCATTCTCACAATAATAAGTTTTTGTATGGGAACCCTTACCTATATATATATATATATATATATATATATAATATACTTATAGCATAGTACTAGGGGTCCAAATGTGTCATGAAACATTTTTTTAAAGGGCACGATAATGATAAAAAGTTCGATGTTTTATTAATAATCGTAACATACATAAGATTTCAATGCGAAATGTTACACCTACCAAGTTTCCAATGTATGCTCGGTAGTTTACATGCCAAATAAACAGATGTTTAAAGATTGACATGTATATTGAGCGAATGTTGTCGTGGTGGAACCATCTCATGAGCTTTTCCCTGATGTCTTGTAATCTCACTTTTTGAATATTTGCCTTTAAATCTTCATCCCAAACCTTTTTTATGAGGTTAATCGGTGCGGGGTGAAATTTGTGAGAATCTTGACTTGTATCACCTACATCAATACAAACAACAACCTTTTCCAAATGTAACTCTTCAACAAGGATTTAGTGTGGTATTAATCTCCACAACCTCATCCTTAACTTGCAAATAGTTTTTGATATCATCAGGCAAAGGAGAAATAGCCTCGGCTATGATTATTCTTCTCGATAACATCTTGCACTTAAAGCTCAAGTAATCAATTCTTTGTTGAATTGAAAGGTTGGGTGTTGATAAACAACTCTTCGACCTTAGATAATTTATCTTCGATTCGAGCAAGTTGCATTTCCTCCTTGCTTTGATATGTAATCTTTACACGTTCTTCTTCATACGGAGGAATTTGGTATTGATCTTAAGGGTAACCTGAATTGTTGTCGCTTCCCAAGTCGGATAGTAATCTTGTACGTCATCATACATGACATCCAATTCATATAATCTCCTCCTATCGTCTTCAAATTGTTGTCGATACTCAGGGCACTCAAAACGAGTGTGACATGGACTATCACAACCTAAACATGATGAATAGGCTCGATCCATAGTATTCTACTCCCGCAAAGGAAAACCTGCAAAGAAACTTGAATACCCAAAGTGAAATCTAATAAAAATTAAATAACACTTATATATATATATATAATAACACTTATTTTATAATTTTTTTTAGATTTTCTTTTTTTTTTCAAAACACTAAAACAAAATACAAACAAACAAGCAATGTAATACTAAGCGCACTAGCTCCCCGACAACGGCGCCATTTGAAGACCTGTCGTTTGGGTCATGCAAAAACCTAAATAAACTAGATAGCTAGAGTAAGTAGGGTATCGAATCCACGAGGAGCATGTGGTTAATATTACACGTTTCGTCTGATTATTTAAAGCAAAAAATAACTAAATTAATTTAAGACTAAACTTTGGATTTAATCGAGCTTTTTACCAAGCTTAGCTTGAGTAGCTAAGAGATAACAACTACATCTTTTGCTCATTGAATCTATTATTCCGCTCATGTAGTTGTTGGGCTTAGGACTTTAGGATTTGGGCTTCACATTTAAATTGTTTTGGTTTATATAACTATTTTTTTTAAAACGGGGGGTCGAAACCGTATATACAAAAAAAATTCCATACGAAGACTATATATTTTAAACTTCTGAGCAAAAATTCGGGGGGGGGGGGGGGGAGTGGCCGCCCCTTGAATGCTACGCCCATGGCTAGGTGATGGTAAAACTCTTCCTATAACTCATTTTGCTCAAACAACTCTTTCTACAAAATCTCGTCCACTTCTTTTAAATAATATTCTAATTGTTCCTAATCTTCAAAATAATCTTATGTTGCCAAAGTTTTTCGTACTAATCGTCTATCATTTTCTTGTCAAGGATCTACGCACGGGGGCACGTCTCATGCGGGGAATGAACGTCAATGATGTTTACTACGGACCAATATCTACATCCCCTCAAGTCAACACCGCTTAAAGCAATCAATAGATAAGCGGTAAAGATCTATTTTAAAGATAAATAAAAATGATCTAACTGTTATCGACTAAAAAGATAATGGTAACTTTTCATGTCTCCTGACTATTTTCTCTACTCATACGTAATTTAAGTATCTATTTCAATAATCATCACATGTCAATCGATTTCAAAGTACATACATTAAAAACGATCTAAGAGGCATACATAGTAGGGTGATTCATTATCACTTATCAGCTAGAGATTTACCTGTTGTCTAAGAATCATATACTACATCTAGCCATCTTAGCAACCTTTGTAATCAATGTTTCTAGAAACACCAATCAAAATGCAGAAAATTATATTCTTACCAAACTAACGATATCTGTGAATATATATGTTGTTAGCGGGTTCTTATATGTAATAGTAGGTTCAAATACATATATATTATCATAACATTAATGACTTGCCTAGACATGATTAATAAATTAACTGAACACATTGTGTTTTTTTTTCTGCATGAAAAAACCCCACTAAAAAGTCGGTTATTTTCGTTCTATGTATAACACTATGCTACTCATTGAAAAGATGATAAAACGCTCGTTAATTTGGTGATTTGTTTTGAAAATGTCGTATACAAAAGTTATTAACATTAAAAAATCGTGGAAAGAAGTGCATGTGCCATGCAGGTGAGAGAGAGAATTCTAGAGGGAAATCAAAGGGGTGGTCTCACCAAGTGTCATGTGTCTCACCACTTTCTTTTATTATATATATATATATATATATATATATATATATATATATATATAGGGTCGAGATCGTGTACAAAGTGGTTTTTTTTTTGTGAGAAGTGTGAGAATGATTAAAAATTGATACTTAGGCATCATTTTTTGAACATGGTCGTGATGTTTTGGATTGTTTTGCCTATAAAAACACCAAACATAACAATTAAAACCCGAAAACAATGTATTTTAGGCTTAAAACTTAAAACACCATGCTAAGAACATTAGCAGTGTGTTTTAAGCGTTAAGTAGTGTGTTTTAGCTGTTTTTTAAATTTAATGACTATAATACATTGTATTGTGTTTTAGATTGTTGTGTTTGGTGTTTTTCAAGTTAAAACAACCTAAAAAATCATTCCTAAATCCAAAACATGATGTCTACATGTTAATTCTTAGTCCTTCTCACACTTCTCACGAAAAATGTACTTTGTACAGGATCCTAAACCTATATATATATATATATATACACACACACACTAATAAAAGTATATAGCTAGATTAATCATGACTTAATATGAACTTGCCAAGTTCTATTGGATTATTTAAACTATGAACTTAATTAAGTATTTATGTGTGTATTTTATGTATGAACTTATGTGTGTATTTAGTATGTAAATATTAGTATTGTGTATATTATAGTTAAGTTAGGATTGCACTAGTTGATGATCAAACAAGGCTGCACATCATGGAACATTGAAAATTCAGCAACATTCAAGCCAAAGATTGCAGCCTTCTCCACAAGCACGCCTCAGACGACCATCAAGTTGAAAAGACAGAATTGTCCCTAAGAAAAAGACGGTTAAACAGTTACTTTGGTGCCAATTGTGAAAGGGCGTGTTTCAAAGCAATTGCAACGGTTGAAGAATACATGTATAGTATAAATAGATATCAATGTTAGTTGTTGTAAAGTACAAATATTGATTATCCTATATTCAATCCTTAAACTTTGTTCTTCGTATTCGTTCATTGAGTGCAAGTTTGTTTTAGATTCTTATTCGGATTGCTTGTTGTTTCAAAGTGTATTGTTTGTTAATCTTTCGCTACGCAACAAAACTGGTATCAGAGCCACTTATGGTTCTTGGTAATTTGATTTCCAATCGAAACATCGTTTCATATCACACTTTTTCTTGTATTCATCATCAAGATGTCTCAATACTCGGTGGAAAACTATTCTGGACCAAGAAGGACTTGGTCTTACCCATCCAGAAATGAAGAAAAGACTAAAAGATGAAGAACTATGAAGAGAAGATCTATAGAGGCCCGAACATGTTACTATTGCCTCGAACCAGACCACTTAATTGGATACTACAACATGAAAGAAAAAGGATGAAGGAACACAACTGATAAAAGATACAATAAAAACATGTATAAGTTACTGTCCTTTAGATGTTATCAATGAGATGGAGGATCACATCTTGTTTGACACGGATCATGGAAATTTGAATGAAATACGGTATGTGAGTCCGAATTTAAAAAACCACATATGTGGAAATTTAGATTTTTATCTGAAAATTAAAAGGTCATTTGGAGTGGAGAGTCGGTTTAAGAATAATTTTGTCTTTAAAAGGGGTGTGGGGGTTATAAATGTCAAGGCTGGTGACCAAACACTTATAGTACCGAATGTTTGCTATTCCACTGATGTACAAGACAATTATCTTAGTTTACATAAATTGAAACTCCATGGGTTTATGGTTAAACTTGAAGGGAATATATGGTACATATCAAATATGTTTAAGTCTACAACCATGTATCAGAGAAGCATGTTAGAAACACGTGATACTAAGGAATATATGATGAAAACTCTTAGTGATGACAGTGAGCATGAGTAAAAGAAAGAAAAGTATTTGAACGAATACTTTGAGACACTGTCCTTAGATGCCGAAGGTAGTGTGAGAAGTAAGTGAGGCAATATGTGGAATAGAGTTTTTATCATTTGAAGACTGTATTGGATTTCTTGAATTGTTTGATAGCATAGAAAGTCCCTGACATACAGAAACATACTTAAAGGGTCGTTTCTAAGAATGGTGTCGTGGTTCATTAGAGATTGCTGAATCTATCCAATAGGCCAATCCCAACGAAGATTGAAAATGGAAAGGCAATAGAATTGTATGATCATTATCTATTGGTAAAGAAAGAAGGTGGACACAGGAGGGTTTCAACATATAATTTGTGGGTTGTAATTGCCAAGGATTTAGGCTTAGAGTATGAAGACAAAGATTATGATCGGATCCTATAAGTACAAAATATAGATGTCATTGAATGGCAATATTTAGTAAGGAAGACTACAAAGAAGGTTGCTCTGAAAGTTCAAGACTTAGAAGGGAATAAAGTAGAATGCATGATCAATCAACATTTAGCCTATTCATGAAGATGCGTAGTCATTTGAAGATGATTATGCCTTATATATGGGAGGAGACTAGAATACAGTAAAAAGACTGATGAAGAAAAGAAAAATTCGATTTCACACAAGCTGCTCGTGCATTGGATGAAGCAAACAAGACCTTACCGTCTTCAAATTTGAACTATTAAGTTCATGTTTAGGGGTGAGTATTGGATTATTTAAACTATGAACTTAATTAAGTATTTATGTGTTTATTGTATATATGAACTTATGTGTGTATTTAGTATGTAAATATTAGTATTGTGTATATTATAGTTAAGTTAGGATTGTACTAGTTGATGATCAAACAAGCCTGCACATGATGGAACGTTGGAAACTCAGCAACATTCAAGACAAAGATTGTAGCCTTTTCCACAAGGCGCGCCTTAGAAGACCCTCGAGTTGAAAATAGAGAATTGTCCCTAAGACAAAGACGTTTAAAACGGTTACTTTGGTGCCAATTGTGAATGGATGTGTCTTAAAGCAGTTGCAACGGTTGAAGAATATGTAAGACCCTAACCCATAATCACGCGATTTAGACGTAAAATTTGTGAGATTATGACTTAAAAACCACAACCGTTTAAAAATTTATTATATAAGAAGACATGACCTAATGACCATGACATATTTGATAATTCACTAACGATTTACATATTCCAAAATGCTAAAAACCAATACTATAACGTTTTAAACAATTGTTTAGAGCGGAAGCATATAGGTGTTCTGGCGTGTTCGGTTCTCTCCCCGGATGGATCCGTATTCCGGGTCACCCTTGATATCATTACCTGTCACCATTACACATTAGAATGGTTAGAAATGATGTTCATATAAAAAACAAGAGCGAGAAACTGATCAACATAGAGAAAATAAGCAAAATGAGGTTGAGGCGTCCAAGACGCACGTCTGGGCGTCCGCGTCCTGATGGGCCTAAACGCACGTCCGAGCGTCCGCGTCCTGATGGGCGTCTCCAGAAGGCCTTGAGCATCTGAAGTCCATCAGTTGGGCGTCCTAGGCGCAAGCTGATGCACAAAAAAAAAGTGAAACTAACATCTTTGACTAATATTTAAAGGGGATTTGAAGGCTTTTGACCAAGGATTCGTGACGAGGGTTAAAAAATACAAGTTTTGGGGATCTACAACAACATTGATGTATCGTAAAATACATCTATTTCCAGTATAAAGTTTGTACAGTTTTCGAGTCGTTTAGATAGTGTTTTTATTAGTTTTAGGCTTGTACCGGTCTATTTTATTTAATATAGGTTTTTATATATTTTTATTAGTTTTGTGTCTTTTTTAGTATTTATCTATATTATTTTGTATTTTGTAGGTGTTCATTGGAATTGAAGCGTAAACGAGCAACTTTGGTCAAGTCAAGAACACCCGAGTCGAGAGCACGTAGTTATAACTATAATAATAATAATAATAATAATAATAATAATAATAATAATAATAATAATAATAATAATAACAAAAAGAAAACGAAACAAAACGTGACCTCTTGTGGTCAGGGCCCGAAGCCCAATCAAAAAACCCTTCTTGTGCCATTATTATTTCGAATAGATATTATTTTTAGGGGGCGCATATTATACATGGGATATTACTATTTTTCCTAGAGGAAGCATTTTTTTCGTGTAGAGCAAAAGAAATAAATAAAAATAAAAATAAAAATCCAAAAAAAATGAAAAAAAGAAAATAATAAAAAAATTAAAAAAAAAGTCCCTGATTTTGAAGTTTGCATTATATAAAATATGGAAAATGATAGGTAAAGTTAGGTGTCCGGTTTTCAAATAGTATGTATAATAAGAGATTAAAATTGATTGAAAACGTGTCTGATTTGGGATATGTGGGTAGGCTCGGCCGGTAGAAAGGTTTCCTTTGAAAAGTAATAAATTAATTATGTTAGGCTATTTTGTGGGTTCTCATCTAGGAGAAACGGGGAGACCGAAACCGCCAAAAATAGTATAAGAAGCACCGTTATAAGTAGAAAACCGTTATAATTTCTAATCACTTAAAAAAAATTAGAAATCAAAGCAAAAAATGCTGAAGCTTAAGGTGCCTGGCCACTGGGATAGCGACTTGGATTGGTCACACCCTCTGAGTTAAGTATGCTGAGATGAAAAAAAAAATTGCTGAAGCTTAAGGTGCCTGGCCACTGGGATAGCGACTTGGATTGGTCACACCCTCTGAGTTAAGTATGCCGAAAAAAAAGTGATTTTAAATTCTCTTGGTTTTCTACATAGGACGGCTGGGAAATGGTCAATTGGTCGTTCCTTTAGCTTCATAAGTTTGAGGCGGGATTAGGAGGAACTGTGGCTTCCTTCGAGTGAGACCCTAGATAAACTAATCAACATAAACTTAACATAAATAAAAAGGGGCTTGGAAACCGGTGTGGGTTTAAGAGGATCAATATACCTGCAATCGCAATCAACACGTTAGTATATTATTAATTAAGTAACCTATGTTTTGAAACTGGATGTAAACCTAACTGTGATTCCATAGCATAATTCTTTTTCAGGGACGAAAATAGATAAGTGTGGGGATATTTAATGTATTGTAAAATACATCTATTTTCAGTATAAAGTTTGTACAGTTTTCGAGTCGTTTAGATAGTGTTTTTATTAGTTTTAGGCTTGTACCGGTCTATTTTATTAAATATAGGTTTTTATATATTTTTATTAGTTTTGTGTCTTTTTTAGTATTTATCTATATTATTTTGTATTTTGTGGGTGTTCATTGGCGTTGAAGCGTAAACGAGCAACTTTGGTCAAGTCAAAAACACCCGAGTCGAGAGCACGTAGTTATAACTATATATATATAATAATAATAATAATAATAATAATAATAATAATAATAATAATAATAATAAAAACAAAAAGAAAACGAAACAAAACGTGACCTCTTATGGTCAGGGCCCGAAGCCCAATCAAAAAAACCCTTCTTGTGCCATTATTATTTCGAATAGATAGATGAGAATACTTATGTCATGTTGTTACAAGTATTTTTTTAACTTAATATAGCATTTAAACAAAAAGTTTTGGATTTATTTTACATTACAATGAATTGATAGATTTTGATGCAATTTTTACTTTCGCCGCAACGCGCGGGTTACTCACTAGTTATTTTTAGGGGGCACATATTATACATGGGACATTACTATTTTTCCTAGAGGGAGCATTTTTTTCGTGTAGAGCAGCAACAAGGAGAGCACCATTAAAATATTGGAGAAAGAAGTGGAGGTCAAGGGTTGAAGCCTAGGTGTCAGCACGGATCGGTTCTAATTCAATATATATTATTTATTTATTTGAAACCCGTTGTGAACACCATTAATATGTTTAGTTTTCATTGTTTTGATTTTATCATGACTTTTATTGGCTAAACCTTGATGCTACCTAGGTTAAAGATGATTGCACTTGAATGATTTATTTTCTTTTGGTCTTGGAACTTTTGGTTGTGGGTGAATTTTAAAGTAAAGAACTCTTTATTTTCTAGCCTGATGTGTATGCATATTTAGTTTTATTTAAATAACTTTTATAAACTCCACTTGCGTTTTTGTGAATGTCTTTCATGTATGAATGCGGGTTAGGTTGCGGACTGGGTGTTAGCGACTAGTTTATGGTTAATTTCTACAGGTTATCCATAGGAGTTGTAATTTTTAGTTAGGTAATTCTAAGTGTTCTACCAATTCTCAATACCTGTAAGGTGCGAGATTGTTGGTCTGTCTAGGGTATTAAATTGCTAGTTCTAGAGGCTTTGTGAGAAGATCTTCCTAGTTTCCCTAGCATTTCTTGTAGGCCAAGTCTTATTAGAAATATTGTAGTTACCCCTTGCACTTTCGGGTGTATTGTGACTTTCGCACTGTGAGGTAGACTGTCTAGCGGGTACTTTAAGATTCGAGTAGGTAGGCCTGTGAGGGTAACCTCTCAACCGGTGGTTTAACAACACAACAGTATTCTAGGGTTTCCCTTTGAGAAGGGTCGAGGGTGTCTAGTTTATTCTTGATGTTTAGTATTTTAAGATCCCGGTTCCACACCAGTTCCATAGCCGTTAGAGACTTATCATTTATGTGTAGGATTCTAACCTAGGTAGTGCTTTCTCATCACTTGATCCGAATTCTAGTTCCCAATTTGTGTCTTTAGTTATTTTAGTTTACTTTTATTTATTTGCATTAGTTTGTTAGAAAACCCCCCTTTAAGCAATAAAACATTATTAAGTCAGTTTGTAGATAAGTAATAGTTTACGTTTTCTAGTAGAGTCTCGTGGGTTCGATACTCGGACTTACTTTAGCTAGACTGCACTGACCGGTACACTTGCCGGTTGTGTGGTTTAGGTTTAGAGAGTCTTAGGATATAAATTTAAAACTTAGAGTGTCTAGTTTAGGTTAATTTAGTAGTTTTTACTAAACCACTTTGAGCACATCAAACATCAAACATAATCTCATCTCCGGGCAACTTAGTAATAGTACCTGGACTTAAGTATTATACGGATGCCCGTAACTTGGGCATCCAAGTGCGATGCGGTTGAATTGACCCGTTATGGGATTTTAAGCACCACGTACGCTCAATGACTTTCCATTCCTCTACTTGTTTAACACATGTTAAGTTGAAAGCATCATCCTTTTTAAAGCACTATGAACCGTTTCAGTATTTTCCTTGATTATATTTTCAAATTCCCAAAATGCCCTTATCGGTAATTACTTTAATTTAGTCACACGTAGGCGACACAACTTGGCCAAACTTGTTGTTTTTGACCCATTAACTTTTTTGAAAACCTCTAAGCCCTTACGGACTTACTTTTTTTCACCATTTTCCTAATTTCATATGTTTTAGTCGTTTCTACGTGCCTTAGCACGCATTGGACATAGTTACAAAATAACTTACCGAATAGTGTTGACCCGCTTCAAACCTTGCAAAGCGTCTATAAGATTCCTCGGCATCATGTGCCCCTTTTCCAACATGCTTATTCTGTGGAAATTCTTAATTTACATGCGTTAGTACCTTGGGTTTCAAATGGTGATGTATCACTACTTGACCCGCATAACCTATTGAATCGCAATATTTGATATGCAATTATTAAGCACATGGGTTTAATGATCAAGGGTATTCCCTATTTCACTCATCTAGTTCATTAAATCATAAAGCTTGGTGCACAAGCATTTAGTACCGGGTTCAATGAAGGGTGTATCGCTATTTGACCCATTTAACTCATAATTCCAATTACCCCTTTTTATTCAACTTTATATATCCTTCGGTTCAAATGATAGTTGCACTTGACCCATTAACCCATTTATCACCGTACTATAATATTTCTCTTTAAGAATCGGGCTCAAATGATATCAACCTTACTTGAACTGTTTGAGCCATTTAAAACAATACTCAATTACTTCATTAGGCGTCCCCTCCCGTACTCATTAGTTTCTTTATATTTAGGCGATTTTAACCCATCTTGGACTAAAATCCTATACTCTCCCAAATTACTCTTCTATAAGTAATCCCACATCCATTTATAATACTTTAAAGAGGTTTATCAATCCGTATCATTATATAGACTTTATCATAGATGACTTTATTTATGATAAGCCACTTACCTTAGCCACACCTTATGCGTTCCTTGACCCGTTTGCTCATTTGATTCTTTCCTCCCCAAGCGTCCACCTACCTTGAGAAGATCAACTAACTCATATCACTATACTCAAGATAAATCAAGTTAGTCATTATATCAAATAACTAACTCATATCATGAGTTTTCACACACACCAATTCATTCAAAACTCATATTTGGGTCAGTTTAACTTTTGAAAGTCAAACTACCCTTTTCATGTTTAAATGCACTAACATATGGCAATAGTCCTAATCATGAACTACCCCTTTTATATATCAATTCAAAATCATTAAGTTTAGTGTATATTTAACTTCCTAGTCATCATTAGTTCTCCATTTCATTACATGGTGTGTTTCTCATAACCTTTTAGCCTAGAATTCATGCTTCTAAGGCATACTTCTTGCAATCACACAATTTTACACATTAACATTAGCTAGGCATTTCATCAAACGCTTGGTGTGCGTACAACATTCTAAGCTCATGGTAAGTATATCATGCCTAACTCATTCTAGCCATCAAATTAGGTTGTCGTCAATTTCAACTTGCAAATCATCTAGCCCACAAGTACCATGCAACACATATAGAGTGTAATTTTAATATACCTCAAGCTAATAACATAGATTGGTAACCATTTTAGCAACATCAAAACTACTCATGAAAATTAAAATCATCATCTTTGCAAACTAGCAAATTTCTAGTAATTAGTTCATCACTAAACCATTGGTGATGACTAATATCACTTAAAATTAAGCATTAACATGAATTTCACATAATTTGCTCAAAACCCACACATGGGTTTTGAAATATGATAAGTTTGGTACTAGGGATCTTACCAAAAGCTTCAAACTTTGTAGATAACCCTTAAATTTGCACCCCTATCATGTCAACACTCAAAACCTTGCATCTCATCTTCATTTAGGGCATGTTTGGATAAACTTATTTGAGGCAAAAAGGACTTTTTGTTAAAAGGACTTATTAACTTATAACTTTTTAAAAAGGAGTTTTTAAAAAAGTGTTTGGATTAGCTTATGTGGTGGAGAAAAACAATAAGTTGATAAGTTAGTTTGTAAAAAAAGTGTTTGGTTTAACTTATTTAGGTAAAATGACCAAAAAGGGTATAAGGAGGGAAGGTGTAAGGATATAATAAGGGCATGTAGGTAAATAACCATCAATAAGTTATAAGGAGGTTCAAAAAGTCACTCCTCCCTTACTTTTCCAAAACAACTTATCATAGGCTTACAAAAATTTAAAACAAAAAGTCCTTTTCCTTTTGCCAAACACTTTTTGTAACTTATTAACTCTTTGGAAAAGTTATAAGTTATAAGGAGGTGGAAATAAGGAGAGCCAAACATGCTCTTAGGTGTATTAGGGCTTGATTTGTTGGCTCAAAAAAGCCCCTTTTGGGGCTGATCATGTTTTTCACCCAAATGGGTGTTTCTTGACCATATTATTTGACCCAAATTTACACCAATGGTCCCCCAATGTCATTTTTTTTAAATAAAACTTAACTAATGAAGTTAGTTTCTAGTTTTATTTACATGTGTATTTAGATAATAAAAACTAACAATATTTCCATATTAGAACATAACCCATATTTTTATCGTCTAAATCCCGTCTTATATTTCATAAAACGTTCATTCTACAATTAAATTCTTTTTTGTTATTTCTTTATCACACCTAATAGCGTAATTAAGCGAAACAGATTTTTGGGGTGTTACATAATACTTTTATAGTATAAATAGATATCAATGTCAGCGGTTGTAAACTACGAAGATTTATTATCCTATATTCAATCCTTAAACTTTGTTCTTTGTATTTGTTTCATTGAGTGCAACTTTGCTTTAGATTCTTATTCGGGTTGCTTCTTGTTTCAAAGTGTTTTGTTTGTTAATCTTTCGCTGCCCAACAAAACTGGTATTAGAGTCACTTACGGTTCTTGGTAATTTGATTTCCAATCTAAACATCATTTCATATCACACCGTTTCTTGTATTCATCATCAAGATGTCTCAATACTTGGTCAAAAACTATTCTGGACCAAGAAGGACATTGTCTTATTCGTCCAGAAATGAAGAAAAATCCGAAAGACAAAGACTATGAAGAGAAAATCTATAGAGACCCGAACATGTTAATATTGCCACGAACTAGGCCACTTAATTGGATCCTGCAACATGAAAGAAAGGGATGAAGGAACACAACTGATAAAAGCAACAATAGAAACATGTATAAGTTACTATCCCTCAGATGTTATCTATGAGAAGGAGGATTACATCTAGTTTCACATGGATCATGGAAATTGGAATGGAATATGGTATGTGAGTCCGAATTTACAAAACCGCATATGTGAAAATTTAGATTTTTATCTAAAAATTAAAAGATCATTTGGAGTGGAGAGTCGGTTTAAGAATAAATTTTTCTTTATAAGGGGTATGGGGGTTACAAGTGTCAAGGCTGATGAACAAACACTTATAATACCAAATGTTTTTGATCTATTCCACTGTTGTGCAAAACAATTATCTCAGGTTACATCACTTAAAACTCCAAGGGTTTGTGGTTAAACTTGAAGGGAATATATGCTACATATCAAATATGTTTAAGCCTACAACCATGTATCAGAGAAGCATGTTAGAAACATGTGATACTAAAGAAGATATGATGAAAACTCTTAGTGATGACAGTGAACATGAGAGAAAGAAAGAAAAGTATTTGAACGAATACTTTGAGTCACTGTCCTTAGACGCCAAAGGTATTATGAGGGAAGTAAGTGAGGCAATATGTGGAATGGAGTTTTTATCATTTGAAGACTGTATCAAATTTCTTGAATTGGCCGACAATATAGAAAGTCCCTGGGCATACAAAAACTTGCTTAAAGGGTTGTTTCTAAGAATGGTGTCGTGGTTCATTAGAGAATGAAGGTGGACACGGGAGGGTTTCAACCTACAATTTTTGGGTTGTAATTGCCAAGGATTTAGGCTTAGAGTGTGAAGACAAAAATTATGTTCGGATCCTAAATGCACAATATTTAGATATCATTGAATGGCAATATTCAGTAAGGAAGATTGCAAAGAAGGTTGCTGAAAGTTCAAGACTTGTAAGAGAAGAAAGTAGAATGCATGACCAACCAACATTTGGATTACTTCATCAAGATGCACAGTTATTTCAAGATGACTATGCCGTATACATGGGAGGGGACTAGAATGCAGCAAAAGGACTGATGAAGAACAGAAAATATTAGGATTGTGTATATTATAGTTAAGTTGGGATTGCACTAGTTGATGATCAAACATGGCTGCCATCACATGATGGAACGTTAGAGGCTCAGCAACATTCAAGACAAAGATTGCAGCCTTCTCCACATGAAGGTGCACCTTAGACGACCATCAAGGTGAAAAGACAGAATTGTCCCTAAGACAAAGACGATTAAAACGCTTAGTTTGGCGCCAGTTTGGAACGGGTGTGTCTCAAAACAGTTGCAACAGTTGAAGTATACTTATATAGTATAAATATATATCAACTTCAACGGTTGTAAACTACCAAGATTGATTATCCTATATTCAGTCCTTATACTTTGTTCTTTGTATTCGTTTCACTGAGTGCAACATTGTTTTAGATTCTTATTCGGATTGCTTGTTGTTTCAAAGTGTTTTGTTTGTTAATCTTTTGCTGCCCAACAAGTTCTTCATCTTCGAAGCTTGCTTTAGAAATAATAAGCAAAGCCAAAAAGCATAAATCTCCAATCGTTTTGTCTAGCGAATGCAAAGCCAAAAGCAATAGGTGTAAATAAACACTGTCTAATGAAACACAAATCGGTGGTTTTTCTAACCGGTGAAGTCATGATTTACATTATTGCAACCAGAAACCTTAAATTCAAAGAAAAAGTTAAGGCATTTTCTATGGGTTCGATTTAAAAAAAATACATTTTTTTCGCATGTGCTTTTTTTCCACCATTTTCTAGGGTTTTTCTCTATATTCTAATTTGGATTTGCAATGGGCAAAATATTTGAAATGCCCTAAGGTTAAAGACACGAGTACTAAATGTAATTTATATGTTCTTGTGACATAATAGTATATAGCACATGAAAAGATAATGATGCTATGGCTCACCACCTCACAAGTCACAAGCATGGATGAATATACCGATCGAAACCAAAACAAAAATTTGATTGAAAACAATCGAGATGACAATTTGATTTGGTCTGAAGAAGTCTGTCATCAATTCCAGCAACTAAAACTTTTCCAGAATTTCTGACTTATTTCTTTTCCTGAATCGACTAATAGTTCCAAAGGAACGATGGGCCTTGCGATATATCCCCATCGCTCGAGTTCCCCTGATCATCGTATTCAGGAAACTGAGGAGAAACAATCGGTGGTGGCTGCATGAAGTAGTCATCGAACCCTGGAAATATATCATAATCGGCCATCACATTATTATTATAACTATTACTATTATTACTACTATTATTCTCATGTAACATAACCGAAAAGGATGTGGATTCCTGCATGGGTACGGTCTCAACAGGAACTGAATTGGCAAAGCAAGCTGCAGCAGCCTGTATCTGCGCAGAAGAAAGAGATCTTCCACCAGGGATGTTTGGTGGTTGATCAGGAAAATTGAACTTGGCAGCCTGACCACGAAGACAGAAGGCTGCAGCATCGAAAGCTCGAGCCGCTTTCTCCGCTGAGTCGTATGAACCTAACCATATCCTCTCACGGCTGTTTGGCAGCCTGATCTCAGATACCCACTTCCCCCATTTCCTCTTTCTCACACCTTTATACTTTGGCTCATGCGTCGAAGAAGAAGAAGAAGACCCTTCTGATGATTCAGGTTTCATCATCAGTACTCGAATCTTGGACGTTTGTTATTAATGTTACTTCATATCTAGACTAATTTATATGTGAGTGAGCACAGATGAAATACTGAAAAAGACTCATGAAGGTCAACCGAACGCGTAATCGTGAATTCTTTTGTTAAAAGTTTAAAAGAAACTCACACAATTAAATATGTTGTGTTGCAAAACGCCCAAACCATCATCAAAAGTTATAGTTGACCTATGTTAAACTTGAACAAGAGATCATCTAGTAATATTATTACTAATATTAATGATTTACTAGGAATAATATCAATATGTTTAAGGGGATGAGACTTGATTTACGCGGTTCCAAAAGATGATATAAAGAGCACGTGTGTTAATTGGCAAATGATGTGGTCATTTTCAAGGCCACACATGCTGGTTACTGCATCGCTGCCTACTGACCCTAAAGAGTCTCCTTATCTTCTATTCTTCTAGATCCAACTTTATTAATTTTCCTCCCTACATTATTTTAGCTCACTTTAATACACTCTTATATAAATTACTTATATAAAAGAATATATACAAAATTGCATTAGTTTATTTGGCATGTTTTTTTTAGACCTGACAATTTCAACCCATCTAGTTGAGTTTGGGTTGTTTTGGGTTTAAAATTTGACCTTGTGGGTTAAAATGGGTTTAGTATAATTTTCAAGGGGGTTAGGATGTGTAATTTTAATTCTAGGAAATAAGTAAGTGGGTCAGGATGGGTATGTCAAAAAAAACAAATGGGTCAGGATAGGTATTTTTAGATAACCATATACAAATCTAAATTATATCTTTTGCATTTGTTGATCACCCTAGTCGGTTCGAAACCGTTCGGGTCGTTAACGAACGGCAATGTCGAAACAATACGGGTCGTTAACGAGACCAATCTCATCGAAACGGTTCGAGTCATTAGAGGGTTTGATCGAGTGCAAACGGTCTGGGTTGTTGACCGGCCCGTTCGGGTTGAAATGGTCCAGTCGTTGACGGGCCCGGTCGGGTCGAAACGGTCCGGGTCGCTAACGGGCACGGTCGGGTCGAAACAGTACAGGTCGCTACGGGACGGGTCAGGTTGAAACGGTCTGGGTCGTTGACGGGCCCGGTCGGGTCGAAACGGTCTGTGTTGCTAACGGGATCGGTCAGGTCGAAACGGTTCGGGTCGCTACCGGGCCCGGCCGGGTCGAAACAGTCCGGGTCGCTACGGGACGGGTCAGGTTGAAACGGTCCGGGTCGCTACTGGGCCCGGCCGAGTCGAAACGGTCCGGGTCGCTACGGGACGGGTCAGGTTGAAACGGTCTGGGTCGTTTCCGAGCCCGGTCGGGTGGGAACGTTCCGGATCGCTACCGGGCCGGGCCGGGTCGCTACGGGACGGGTCAGGTTGAAACGGTCTGGGTTGTTACCGGGCCCGGTCGGGTCGAAACGGTCCGGGTCGCTACCGGGTCCGGCCGGGTCGAAACAGTTCGGGTCGCTACGGGACGGGTCTGGTTGAAACGGTCCGGGTCGCTACGGGACGGGTCAAGTTGAAACGGTCTGGGTCGTTCCCGGGCCCGGTCGGGTCGAAACGGTTCGGGTCGCTATCGGGCCCGGCCGGGTCGCTACGGGACGGGTCAGGTTGAAACGGTATGGGTTGTTACCGGGCGCGGTCGGGTCGAAACGGTCCGGGTCTCTGCCGGGCCCGGCTGGGTTGAAACAGTCCGGGTCGCTACGGGACGTGTTAGGTTGAAACGGTCTGGGTTGTTACCGGGCCCGGTCAGGTTGAAACAGTTTGGGTTGTTACCGGGCCCGGTCGGGTCGAAACGGTCCGGGTCGCTACCGGGCCCGGTCGGGTCGAAACAGTCCGGGTCGCTACGGGACGGGTTAGGTTGAAACGGTCTGGGTTGTTACCGGGCCCGGTCGGGTCGAAACGGTCCGGGTCGCTACCGGGCCCGGCCGGGTCGAAACAGTCCTAGTCGCTAGAGGACGTGTCAGGTTGAAACGGTCGGGGTCGTTACCGGCCCGGTCGCTACTGGGCCCGGCCGAGTCGAAACGGTTCGGTCGCCAACGGGCCCAGCCGGGTCGAAACGGTTCTGGTCGCTAACGGGACCGGCCAGGTTGAAACAGTCCGGATCGTAATGGTCCGGGTTGTTAACCAACCCGATAGGGTCGAATCGGTCCGGTTTAAAATGAAATATTTCGGATACCTTACAATTTTGTTTTTAAGTTTATTTTTTTTTAATTTGTTTTTTTCCTTTTTTTTATTTTTTTTACTATTTTTTATTTTTTTTCTTTTTAAATTTTTAACTTTTTATTGTTATTTTATTTTTATTTTTTTTAAAAAAGTTAATCTATTTTGATGTGAACCTATCATAATCCAAACTATATAGACCCAAACCCATCATGATCTAACATATCCTAACCTATTTTTTTAATTTACCCATCTTAACTCAAACCCATTCTGACTCATCAACCAACCCAACCCAACCTACCCATTTTGCCACCCCTATTTTTTTTGTTACGGTTTTGATGTTTATGTTTCTCAAGTTACATTTTTATATGCAAAGTTATTTAATATTTTTGTGCACATTGTTGTTATGACAGTCTATCATGACCAGCTTGTGCCTATATTATTGTGTGCGCAGTAGCCAAATAGAGTGCATTACCCTATTGATATAAAGTTTGTGTGTTAAGTCGTACTTAATTAATCTTCTTTTCTTTCACATTAGTGAATTGTTTATAATTTTTATACTGAGTCAATACTCAATTCAGTGCACTTTATCTCGTTGCGTATGCATAGTCTTCTCAGATGCAAAGGTTAAATTTTTTAAAAGTTTTATTGTTCGGATATAATAATAATAATAACTTTATTTAAGGATGAGACTTAATATGTCAATTTTCACTATTTTATATCAAATCAAGGAGGATGTTTTATGTGTGCTTTTATAAACAACTAGGTTATGTACCCGTGTAATACACGGGTTGAACAATTTAAATTATATATATTATATATAATACAAATAGCAACTTAACGTTGCAAGTTAATGCCGTCATCTTTTCTGTGTAAACTTTCTAGAAGCCTTCAACTGCTTTCCTTTTCCTTCCCTTCTTCAACCGTTACAACTGCTGCAAATGGCGTATGTGGCCTTCAACTGCTTTCCTTTCCCTTCCCTTCTTCAACCGTTGCCTCCTTCAACTTGCAACTGTTGCAAACGGCGTATGTGGCAATAAATGGTGGTGGTTTCTGGCAACAGTTAAACCGTTATAAATATCCTAAACCACATCCATAAATTGTTAAACTTGCAATTGTTAAACCATTCAATGCACCTTTTCATTGTGTATAAATATCCTAAATCACATCCACAAATTGCTTCCAAATTCTATGAACGAATTCTATGAAAACGCCATTTAACATTGTAAATTCTTGAAACAATAAAAATCAAAACCATGACTAAACCATAATTTCAAACGGAAATTACAAATTCACCCTTCAATACAATGTTTTTCTTCTAACACAAAGCACAGTTACAAGCACATACCAGAATTCATTGTCGTACATGTCGTGTTGGTACGTGTCGGAAAGGGTATAAAGATTCGGGAACTATAACGTGTAACGGCAGCATTCAATTGGTGGTTTTGACAGTGGTGGTGATGTCGGCTGTGGCCATTTTTTGTTGATGCGCAGCCGGAACGCTACACCGTCGTCGGAAACGTAACAGGCCACTAACGGTGGTGTTGCTCCACGCCCCTTCTCTCTCTTCTATCCTCTCTCTACTTCCATCTAGGTTTTTAATTTGTTTGTTTGAAACTTAAAGTATACATGGTTTTCAACCATGGTTTTGAGAACATGGTTTTTATTTTTTGGTTTGAGGTACACCTTTTTTTTTTCTTTTTTTTTCTTTTTCTGTAACTGTCTTTATGCAATTAGAATATTCTAAAATAGCATGCAAAAACAATGGTCTATAAACTGATCTTTAAAATATAGATTAAACCAATGCCTCAATTAGATGCATTTGACGATCTGTGTGTATTATTCATGGGTAGAATTAGTTTGTGTTATTGTAACACCCCAACCGATGGCGGAATCATTGAGGTGTCACGTAGTGACGATTGTTCAAAAGCACATGGTACTAAAATGTAAATATATTATTGAATAATCCAAATTGTCTTACATGAAAATGAAAAATACAAAGTCTGAATGAAACATAAATATTGAAATAACTTATTAAAATCAAGCACTAAAATTCCATGCTATAGTACTAGATCAAACTGCACCTGAAACATGTACAAAATAGGTTTGGTCAACATAAGAAATGTTGGTGAGCATTCCTAGTTTTAATACATATAGTAAGATGAAAAAGGTATACAATTCAAGTGCAAGCTACAATGCAAATATGTAAACTATGTATCATACAAATGAGCGAAATCAATCCTGTGACTGTATAATGTAATAAATGAACGGCGGTGTACTTATCCAATAAATGGATAAAAACTTAACAATGACCACGGATTCTCCGATGAAAAAGGGGGAGAATCAACCTAGGCGGGTTGTCAATCCAATAGCGTTATCCAATGTTAAGGTTGGCTTGTACCATGTTAATGATTTCACTAAGTACAAATGTATTCTACATGTATTGTCTAAGCATAAAGCACGTTGTAAGCAATGCACATAGTACTAGAATTGTATTGTGAAAATGTAAACTTGTATTTGTAATTTGTAATAGTGTACATGTAACACCCCAAAAATGAATAAAAGCAAAAAGGGGATAAGAAATACTCACAGTTCGCGTAAATAACTTGAACTCTACCGAACAACGTGATTTGAATTGAGATTATCCCAAGGGATTAACCTAAAGAATTTGATAATGTGTAAGAGAAATAATTCTAGGATACATGTATTTCTAGGGTTCCTAATTTGGGGATATGTAATTGTTTAATTATTAATTAAGTAAATTGTTAATAAGTGAGATAAATTCGGTAAATAATTTAAATAAAAGACTATTGTAGATTTTTGATTTAGAATGATCATATTATAGAGTTTTAAGTATAAAAATAATTTTTATAAAATTATTTCCTCAAGAATTAAATATTTCGTATATTTATTCTTATTTGTCAAATATATGATTTTAATATCTAAAAATATTAAAATTAAAGAAATTTCAAATTAAAATTTATATTTATGTTATATATGAACAGAAATAATTTATGTAAAATTTTGGGATAAAAATATTAAAAAATGAATTTATTATGATTTATTTATGGTTTAAAATAACAAAAATCAATTAAAAATACAAAACGAACGATTTTTCTGGAATAAAAACTATTTCTGAAATGTTTATTGCTATACAAGTTTAGAATAATTTTTGTGAAATTTTATAAAATCGTTTAGGTATTTTTATAGAATTTTAAAATTTTAAATGAATAAACTTGTAACATTTATAATATATATTAAATAAATTATTTTTGAAAAACTAAAAGTTGGATAATAAACTTTATCCTCAAAATAACTTAAAATAAATTTTATAGAATTTTTAAGCCATGTTTAGTATTTAAAATCTATTTTTAAAAATAATGTTGAATATATAAGTATAAAAGAATTAAAAAATGGTTGCATGTGCCCAGACTCGAACCCGGGCCTCTGGCCGGTTCGTGTCTTATATCACAAGCCTAGACCATCTGGTCTAGACCCTGAGAACGATAGATATTCATTAAAGTTAATTATAAAGGTTCCTTAATTTGAAATAAATGTAAAGAAAAATAATAAAACAGCTTTGCAGGATTCGAACCTTGGCCTACGGCCGGTTCACCTGCTTTGGGTTAAGGATTTTGCCAGCTGATCTACAAGGTCAGTTGGTATTTAACCCCATCAGTTTAAACTTAAACAAGGGTCGGCAGATTAGTTTATCCCCAATTCGATACATTAAACCCTAATCATTAAATCTTTACAATTCGAAATCAATAGCCCCTGTAATCATGGGGCTATTGTTCGTGACATGCCGAAGAGTAAAACCAACCAAGAGATTGCGACTTACAATGCTTTAGAGGTGTGATTTTTCGGGTCAAAAGGGACGCGTCCAAAGAAGCTTAATTCGCAGAATCAAGAGAATTTTGTGTAAGATTGGGAATGGGAATGTGTTAATCGGCGAGTAAGGCTTGAGATGTGAGGTTCAATTTATAGTATAACCTTCGGGTTTCATGAATTAGAAAGTTTGACTAGGCTTTTAATAAAAACGCGTAATTGCTATAAAATTGGTAAGTTTTGATCATGATTTGCGTGGAAAACAACTAGACGAGGTCGGTCAATCCTTACCATAAACGAATTGTATTAAAAACACGGATTGGATGCTTGATTGGAAGGATAGTCTCGCAGTTGACTTTGGGAAGTCAACTGTGCATATGTAAGGAAGGTTTATATTTATTAAAGTCTGATTAGAAACACAAGGAGAGATGTAGCCTAGATGGTTGTTGCATGCTGTTGGTTTAAGCAAGACCCGGGTTCGAGCCCTGGTCTGTGCAAAAATTTATATTTTTTTTTCTTTGGCAAAGAAGTGAGGGGAGTGGGCTTGCTATTGGGCTCAATGTGTTGGGCTCCGAATAAAGGTTGGGTTAAATTATTAGATTTAGGATATATGGTTGATTTAATATAATGTTTAAAAAACCAACTTTATTATTATTATTATTATTATTATTATTATTATTATTTATTAAAAGAAAAGAATTACGACAACGATGCAAGGAATTGTTATTGAATCCAAAACTTCGTATTACAAGGATTATAAATGTAATAGAATGAAATGAAAGGGGCTAAAGTTGGACAAAAGATAAAATGAAAGGTGATGGATGTCACAGCATCCCCTACTTTTAGAAATTTCATCCCGAAATTCCTTCAAGTGGTAGTCTCTGGAAAAAGGTGAGGATACTTAGACATCATTTGGTCCTCACGCTCCCAAGTAAACTCTGGGCCTCGTTTGGACTCCCAACGAACTTTGACAATTGGAATTCGGCTTCGCTTAAGTGTCTTGACATCTCGATCCATAATCTCCACAGGTTTTTCTATGAAGCGCATCGACTCGTCAATCAGGATATCCTCTAAAGGAACATGAAGGTTATCTTCAGCCAAACACTTCTTTAGATTAGAAACGTGAAACGTTGGTTGGACATTGCTGAGCTCTGGTGGTAAATCGAGCTTGTATGCTACCTTTCCAATTCGCTCAAGGATCTTAAAAGGGCCTATAAACCGAGGTGCAAGTTTCCCTTTCTTTCCAAATCGAAATATACCCTTCCAAGGTGAAACCTTGAGAAGTACCATGTCTCCGACTTGAAATTCTAGAGGCTTGCGTCTTTGATCGGCATAACTTTTCTGTCTACTTCGAGCAACTTGCAAATTCTCACGAATGCAAAGAATTTTGTCTGTCGTTTCCTGTATTAGCTCGGGACCGGTGATTTGTGTTTCGCCAACCTCGCTCCAACAAACAGGGGAACGACATTTGCGACCATAAAGTGCCTCAAATGGTGTCATGTTAATACTGGAATGGTAGCTATTATTATACGAGAACTCAACCAAAGGTAAGTGCGTGTCCCAATTGCCACCAAAGTTGATGATGCACACTCTAAGCATATCCTCCAATGTTTGGATGGTTCGTTCAGTCTGACCATCCGTCTGTGGGTGATAGGCCGTGCTAAGTTTCAATTGAGTACCAAGTGCGGATTGAAATGTTTGCCAAAAGCGAGAAGTAAACCAACTATCACGATCGGAAATAATGTCCAGAGGAATACCATGACGACTGACAATCTCATTGATATAGATTTTAGCCAGTTTCTCAGCTGTGTAGGTCTCACGAATGGGTAAAAAGTGAGCAGATTTGGTCAATCGATCGACGATGACCCAGATACTTTCATGCCCACGAGTGGTGCGTGGAAGTTTCGTAATGAAGTCCATAGCAATGTTCTCCCACTTCCACACTGGAATTTCTGGCTGCACAAGTAAACCAGATGGACGTTAGTGCTCAGCTTTGACTTTGGAGCAAGTAAGGCATTTAGCCACATAAAGAGCTATGTCCTTTTTCATACCGGGCCACCAATACAAGGTACGCAGATCCTGATACATCTTATCTGCACCAGGATGAATGGAGTAACGAGACTTATGAGACTCGTCCATGAGGAAAGTACGCAGATTGTCACGATCGGGAATCCAAAGACGATTCATGAAGTAAAGTAAACCGTGTTTGGTTTCCAACTGGTTTTCGGCTCCACACGACATTTCATCGTACATGTTGCCTTCAGTAACAGAGACATGTTGTGCTTCAATGATGCGGAGTTTGATATCAGACTGGACCTGGGCACAATAAAGCTGGGCATGATCTTTACGACTGAGGGCATCGGCTACAACATTCGCCTTGCCAGGATGGTAGCGAATTTCGCAGTCGTAGTCGTTTAACAACTCGACCCATCGTCGTTGACATATATTCAGATCTTTCTGGTTGAAAATGTGTTGAAGACTCTTGTGGTCGGTGAAAATCACACATTTTGTATCATATAAATAGTGCCTCCAAATCTCAAGTGCGAAAACGACCGCTCCGAGTTCAAGATCATGGGTAGCATAATTTTCTCATGGGTTTTCAATTGTCGCGATGCATATGCTATAGCCTTGCCTCGTTGCATGATAACACAACCAAGACCTTGGTTAGAGGCATCGCAATAAACCACGAAGTCCTCATTGCCGTCAGGTAGAGTAAGGATTGGAGCATCACAAAGTTTCTGCTTCAATGTTTGGAATGCTTCTTCTTGACTGGGTCCCCATACATATGGTTTATCCTTATGGGTTAAAGAAGTGAGAGGTAAGGCAATCTTGGAGAAGTTGAGAATGAAACGACGATAATAACCCACTAGCCCAAGGAAAGAACGTACTTCAGTGGGAGACTTAGGTGTAATCCAATTTTTAACGGCCTCAATCTTAGCTGGATCCACGTGTATTCCCTTATCACTGATAATGTGTCCCAAAAATTGAACTTCCTTAAGCCAAAATTCGCACTTGGAAAATTTGGCATACAGTTGTTCATTCTTCAAAAGACTCAAAATTTGTCTAAGGTGTTGTTCGTGAGCTGATTTGGTTTTGGAGTAAATGAGTATATCATCAATGAAAACGATTACGAATTTATCCAAGAAGGGCTTGCACACGCGATTCATGAGATCCATGAAGACAGCGGGTGCATTGGTTAGTCCAAAAGGCATAACCATGAATTCGTAATGACCATAGCGTGTACGAAAAGCTGTCTTTGGAATATCGTCTTCATGAACTCGAAGTTGGTGATATCCAGAACGAAGATCGATCTTTGAGAAGCAAGTCGAACCTTGAAGTTAGTCAAAGAGATCATCAATGCGGGGTAATGGGTAACGGTTTTTAATGGTGAGTTTGTTAAGCTCCCGATAATCAATACACATTCGGAAAGATCCATCCTTCTTCTTTACAAATAAGACTGGAGTTCCCCAAGGTGATGAACTGGGACGAATGAAGCCCTTGTCTGCCAACTCTTGAAGTTGACTCGCAAGTTCTTGCATCTCAGAAGGTGCAAGGCGATATGGAGATTTTGCAACGGGTGTGGCACCAGGTACAAGGTCAATTCGAAATTCAACAGGACGCACCGGTGGGAGTCCAGGTAAGTCATCAGGAAAGACTTCTGGAAATTCACGAACAACAGGAACATCTTGGATACTCTTGTCTTTATCTTTCTTTTCCACGACATGGGCCAAGAAAGCCACGTATTTCTTACGTAGATATTTTTGTGCTTGAGTGCAGGACATGAGTTTAAGACCACTGGATGGTTTTTCACCATAAACCCGTAAAAAGTCACCCGATGTGAGGGGAAACCGAATAAATTTTTCAAAGCAGACAACTTCAGCATGGTGTTTAGAAAGCCAATCCATACCCACGATGACATCAAAACTACCCAATTTCATGGGTATGAGATCAATGGAGAAATCATGCTCGCTAAGACTAAGAGTACAACCCTGAATGATGGAATCGATTGAGATGGGGTTTCCATCTGTGACCTCGACAGTGAAAGGCGCTCCTAATCTAGAGCGAGTGTGAGATAGTAAAGGTTCGAATGCTAATGACACAAAACTTTTATCCGCACCAGTATCAAATAAAATCGAAGCATAATGACCATCAAGTAAAAACGTACCATTCACCACATCATTTGTTTCCTGGGCTTCTGCTGCATTGATGTTGAAAGCCCTACCACGAGCCACTGGGTTTGTTGTACGATTTGCTGGGACAAGAGCTGGACACTGATTTCTGAGGTGGTTTGGATCACCACAATTGAAACAGGCTCGACCATATGTTATGGGTTGTGGGTTTTGGCGAGCTGGTTGAGGGTTGGCTGGCTGAGGGTTAACTGGTTGAGAGTTGATTGGTTGAGGTCTAAACACTGAACGACGTGTGGTAGCTACATGACCATACCTACCTCAGGTGGTACAGTGACGACAAGGAAAGTTTGAGGGGTGATGGTACTGACAGGTAGCACATTTGGGTAAGTTTCCCCCATAAACTTTCTTGGCAGGAGGAGCCTGGACCATTGGAGCCTGGGTTACTGGGGCTACAACGGCATAGTTTTTACTTCTAAACTTCCGCTTCCTAGATTTGGAACCGGTATTGTCTACAGCGACTCTTGATGATTCGGTAGTAGGGGTGGGGGTCTTCTCAGCTGGTTTCTTAGTTCCTTTCCTAACCAGATTTCCCTTTTTCACGTGCTTGTCAGTCAAGGAGACTGCAAGCTGGATGGCTTCTTCCACCGTAGTGGGTTTGCTTCCAGTGACTACGTCTTGAATTAGGTCAGGTAATCCCACGATATATTTTTTGATTGCTCGAGAGACCGGGGTAACCATGTGTGGAACCAATATGCTAAGTTCATGATATCGAGTGTTGTACGCAAGGTTCTCACCACTATCTTGTTTCAGCCCATGGAACTCTTCCTCTAGTTTCCTGATTTCGTTCCTAGGGCAGAATTTGGCGATCATGAGTTCCTTAACCTCAGCCCAAGACAAAGATAAAGCAACATCAGCGCCCCGATTGCGCTATTCACCATTCCACCAAGTTAGCGCCCCCTTTTGAAGGACACTGGTAGCATAGCGAACGCGGAGTTCATCAGGACACTCGCTGTTCACAAAGGTGCTCTCCATACTTTCAAACCATTGGAGGAGGCCAGTAGCACCCTCCTCACCAGTGAATTTTGTGGGATTACAAGAGTTAAAGTGTTTGAAAGTGCACCGAAACTGAGTCGCACCCTCTGTGTTGCTACTGTTACTATTCTGGGTTAACTCACTGACAAGATTTGGGATCACTACAGCAATTTCCTGAGCGACTAGAGATGCGAGGCGACGTTCAGAACGTTGTCCAGAAGCACGAACAGTGCGTTGGCTAGCATCACGGAGCATGCGGCGAGCAGACATCTACAAGGCAATCAATGAATAATCATGAGATTATAAAATGTAAGTGTATAATTGTACAAATGATTATGAAAGTATGAATCTTGTAAGCAATATTTGAAAATCATGAGATATTGTGTATGAAACAAGAGTGCATTTTTGGAAATCTTGCATAAAATGCTTGGATTGCACTTGTCTAGCTGTAAAGCCCAACAAGAACGTTGACTTTTCAAAGGAATTGAACCCAATGGTGATCAAAGAAGACATGCTTTAGCCTATAAGTGGACACTCACTCCAGGAATCCCCAGGTAAGCATAACAGGTCCGTTATTGGATTTACGCGCTATGCTTGCCTATGTCAGAAAACCCAGTGTACAGGCATCCACCCTTCCAGATTGCACGTGTTCCTATCACACTCATTAAGGCTCAATAACTTTGAAGGAGCAAAATAAGAGTAGGCATTATGCCTAAGAGTGTCTTCATGAAAGGTACTGCTCCCTCTCCATGATGATGTAGTCTTTCCACTCCTTGTAGGACACCATCTCTATACACCATGATGAAAGATGAGGAGAAATGGAGAAGAAGGGAAAGATAGAGGGAGGAAAGTAGAGGGAAATGAGGGGAATGGTAAATTAGGAAATATTGTACCTGAAAGTTGAAGTTTGGTTATAGTCTAGGCCAATTTATCTAATAACCTAGTTCCCTATAACCATGGCTCTGATACCAATCTGTAACACCCCAACCGATGGCGGAATCATCGAGGTGTCACGTAGTGACGATTGTTCAAAAGCACATGGTACTAAAATGTAAATATATTATTGAATAATCCAAATTGTCTTACATGGAAACGAAAAATACAAAGTCTGAATGAAACATAAATATTGAAATAACTTATTAAAATCAAGCACTAAAAGTTCCATGCTATAGTACTAGATCAAACTGCACCTGAAACATGTACAAAATAGGTTTGGTCAACATAAGAAATGTTGGTGAGCATTCCTAGTTTTAATACATATAGTAAGATGAAAAAGGTATACAATTCAAGTGCAAGCTACAGTGCAAATACGTAAACTATGTATCATACAAATGAGGGAAATCAATCCTGTGACTGTATAATGTACTAAATGAACGGCGGTGTACTTATCCAATAAATGGATAAAAACTTAACAATGACCACGGATTCTCCGATAAAAAAGGGGGAGAATCAACCTAGGCAGGTTGTCAATCCAATAGCGTTATCCAATGTTAAGGTCGGCTTGTACCATGTTAATGATTTCACTAAGTACGAATGTATTCTACATGTATTGTCTAAGCATAAAGCACGTTGTAAGCAATGCACATAGTACTAGATTTGTATTGTGAAAATGTAAACTTCTATTTGTAATTTGTAATAGTGTACATGTAACACCCCAAAAATGAATAAAAGCAAAAAGGGGATAGGAAATAATCACAGTTCGCGTAAATAACTTGAACTCTACCGAACAACGTGATTTGAATTGAGATTATCCCAAAGGATTAACCTAAAGAATTTGATAATGTGTAAGGGAAATAATTCTAGGATACATGTATTTCTAGGGTTCCTAATTTGGGGATATGTAATTGTTTAATTATTAATTAAGTAAATTGTTAATAAGTGAGATAAATTCGGTAAATAATTTAAATAAAAGACTATTGTAGATTTTTGATTTAGAATGATCATATTATAGAGTTTTAAGTATAAAAATAATTTTTATAAAATTATTTCCTCAAGAATTAAATATTTCGTATATTTATTCTTATTTGTCAAATATATGATTTTAATATCTAAAAATATTAAAATTAAAGAAATTTCAAATTAAAATTTATATTTATGTTATATATGAACAGAAATAATTTATGTAAAATTTTGGGATAAAAATATTAAAAAATGAATTTATTATGATTTATTTATGGTTTAAAATAACAAAAATCAATTAAAAATACAAAACGAACGATTTTTCTGGAATAAAAACTATTTCTGAAATGTTTATTGCTATACAAGTTTAGAATAATTTTTGTGAAATTTTATAAAATCGTTTAGGTATTTTTATAGAATTTTAAAATTTTAAATGAATAAACTTGTAACATTTATAATATATATTAAATAAATTATTTTTGAAAAACTAAAAGTTGGATAATAAACTTTATCCTCAAAATAACTTAAAATAAATTTTATAGAATTTTTAAGCCATGTTTAGTATTTAAAATCTATTTTTAAAAATAATGTTGAATATATAAGTATAAAAGAATTAAAAAATGGTTGCATGTGCCCAGACTCGAACCCGGGCCTCTGGCCGGTTCGTGTCTTATATCACAAGCCTAGACCATCTGGTCTAGACCCTGAGAACGATAGATATTCATTAAAGTTAATTATAAAGGTTCCTTAATTTGAAATAAATGTAAAGAAAAATAATAAAACAGCTTTGCAGGATTCGAACCTTGGCCTACGGCCTGTTCACCTGCTTTGGGTTAAGGATTTTGCCAGCTGATCTACAAGGTTAGTTGGTATTTAACCCCATCAGTTTAAACTTAAACAAGGGTCTGCAGATTAGTTTATCCCCAATTCGATACATTAAACCCTAATCATCAAATCTTTACAATTCGAAATCAATAGCCCCTGTAATCATAGGGCTATTGTTCGTGACATGCCAAAGAGTAAAACCAACCAAGAGATTGCGACTTACAATGCTTTAGAGGTGTGATTGATCGGGTCAAAAGGGACGCGTCCAAAGAAGCTTATTTCGCAGAATCAAGAGAATTTTGTGTAAGATTGGGAATGGGAATGTGGTAATCGGTGAGTAAGGCTTGAGATGTGAGGTTCAATTTATAGTATAACCTTCGGGTTTCATGAATTAGAAAGTTTGACTAGGCTTTTAATAAAAACGCGTAATTGCTATAAAATTGGTAAGTTTTGATCATGATTTGCGTGGAAAACAATTAGACGAGGTCGGTCAATCCTTACCATAAACGAATTGTATTAAAAACGCGGATTGGATGCTTGATTGGAAGGATAGTCTCACAGTTGACTCTGGGAAGTCAACTGTGCATATGTAAGGAAGGTTTATATTTATTAAAGTCTGATTAGAAACACAAGGAGAGATGTAGCCTAGATGGTTGTTGCATGCTGTTGGTTTAAGCCAGACCCGGGTTCGACCCCTGGTCTGTGCAAAGATTTATATATTTTTTTTTCTTTGGCAAAGAAGTGAGGGGAGTGGGCTTGCTATTGGGCTCCGAATAAAGGTTGGGTTAAATTATTGGATTTAGGATATATGGTTGATTTAATATAATGTTTAAAAAACCAACTTTATTATTATTATTATTATTATTATTATTATTATTATTATTATTATTATTATTATTATTTTTATAAACCCACAACAATAAACCCACAACATCAAGCATCGAGTTCAAAGAACACTCAAAGCGTACACATAAACGCGGTAAGTTTTATTTTGAATGATAAGGTTGTGGGTAATGAAACAACTCCACCACAACAATTTGTTGATGGTGTGGTGGAGGAGGTTGATAGTGATGATGAGCAGGAAGAGGAAAATATTTCGCAAAATAATTTTGAAGTTAAAAATTATAAAAAATCTTTTTGCGAAAAGTGCTTAAATGAGATGACTACTAAGACAAGTGTGGGGATGGAGACTAATACCATCCCATATCCTGCAGCTTTAGTAGACCCAACCAATGTGTCAAAGTGGAGCCCACCAAAGGACGAGAGGTGGGAAAATTTTAAACAAGTCAAAATAAATTTACCACTTATTGATGCAATTGAAAAGGTTCCTGCTCATGTTGAATGTGTGAAAGAGTTGAGCAACCAAAACAAGCACAACGAGTTGCCTAAACATTTAGGGGCACATGTTCGTGCTGTTTTGTCGGATGCTCTTCCCCCTAAACTTCAAGATCTAGGAGCCCCATTGATTCCAATTCAGGTTGGAGAGCTTAAAATAGAAAGGGCGCTCCTAGATCTTGGAGCATGTGTGAGTATATATCCTGGGAGTCTGTTTGACCAATATGACTTTGGTCCAATACATGAAATTAACACCATGGTGGTGTTAGCTGATCAGACTCTCACGCATCCAAGGGGGATGGTGAATGATGTGTTGGTGAAAGTAGAGGATTTCTACTACCCGGTTGACTTTTTAGTGGTAGACTATGTAAATAGTGTGATAAACACACAACCCACCGTTGTACTGGGTAGGCCATTCTTAGCAACTGCACATGCTAATATAAATTGTGCTAATGGAGCGGTAAGCATGAAATTTGGTGACCGTGAGCTCTGTTTAAATGTATATCCAAATTTGTCTAACTCGGTTGTTGATAACAAATTTCCCAAAAATGACATTTTTGATAGTGGTGACCCTCTTGTAAAAGAGGATCACCCAAAAGAGGATTTTTGTGTGGTTGGCAGGTTTGGAGCAGTCAAGAATAGGACAATGAAAGGAAGGAAGACGAAATGGAGGAAACCGCCTGATTTGGACAATGAAACAAGAATAGAAAAGATGGTTGACCCGGTTAGGAACATCTTAAAGGACATACCGGAATGTAGGAGGGTTGCATCTTTAGAGGCGGAGGGAAGAAGACATCCCACTCGACCACCATGAGGGTGGTGTATTCGGTCTGGCTGAAGACCCTTAAACTTAGCGCTTCCGGGAGGCAACCCGCTGATCAGGTCCATGTATTCTTTCCCTTCTTATATTATTCATGTGGGCATGATCATTTTTATTTATGTTGAGTGTTTTGTATGTGTGCGTGAGTTGTGTATGTTTATGTTTTAGTCTAGTATGTTTGTTTTGTTGAATAAGTACTTCAAATGCTTTCTGATTGATGTCAAAGAGAAGGGTAAGAATTGATGTAGGTGACAAGAAAAGAGGAGGAAAGGAGCTTTCAGCTTGGACAGAAAAGGTTGAAGAACGGGCATTATTGACTACTAATCAGGTGCACTCCGTTCCTTTAATCAAAAAGTTGTGTGTATGTTTGTCTTTGAATGATAGGAGTTGAGTTGTTTTGGATTGATTGTTCACACCCTCTACAAAGCTTTTTCAGAATAAATCTTTTAATAAGTATCAACCTTCAATTTTGAAACATTGAGGACAATGTTTATTTTTAAGTGTGGGGAGGGGGAGAAAAATATACAATTCTGAAAAAATGTTTGTCCTTAGGTGTTACTTGAGTTTGTGAAGCCAACAATAAAAAAAAAAAAAAAAAAAAATTAGTCCCAAATTTGTTTGTTGAATCACGAGTGACGATCCTTAGTCATGGTCATAACTCTTTAAGTTCCTCAATGTGTTTTTCTAATGGTTATTTTTAAGAAAAGTATGAAATGCCGAGTCGGAAAAGACAAGTGAAGGGTATAACATTTTTGCATATCGGCAACCCATTTCCCTTTCATGTTCTTGTGAGATTTTTGAGCCATCACAACATGCTAACACCCTAAAAATTCCACATCTATTGGCATGTTGTGTTCTTTTGAATTGAGTGTGCCATTATAATTGTATGAAGTAGAACTTGCAACTTTCGATACGCTTGCCACCTTAGACCAATGGTGACACAATTTGATATCCTTAACCCAAAAACAATCTCCCCTAGTTAAACAACTTTGAGCCTTTAACCCTTCAATTGATCACCCATTTCAACCCTTTTGACCCATTTTACCTTTTCAATTTTTAAACCCAGAGTGATGAAAATTCGATTGTAGGATTTTGCTTTGTATTGTATATAATTTGCAATGTGAGTTCAAAAAAAAAAAAAAACTGAAAAGCATGAGAACAAATACGTTTCAAACAAATGAAAGTTCTCATAGAAAAGCACAAAAATATGCTTGAGTTAGAGATTGAATAAAAAGGCGCAACATTGCCTTATAGTTGAGTAGTTATTTAGTCGATGTAATAAAAGTCGAATTTTCATCACCATAGTCACTTCAACTATCCCATTCCATACCCTTCGCCTAGCCCTATTACAACCCCTTAAAGACCTTTTGACTTGTGTTCACTGTTGTGTAATTTGGTAAAGAACGATTGAGTTGCAAGCCTATACTAATATGCATTATAATCGGTTTTGAGTGATTAATATAAAATACTAGTACATCATGACTAGTCTTGATTAAACCGAGCAGAGAGAACCATTGTGAGGGGTGTGTAAGAATGTGAACTTTGATCTTTGTCGGATTTGGTTTGGCATCTTTTTGTTTTACAAAATTGAGCAACATGGAAACCATTGGAATGTAAATCTACTGAGAGGCGTAAGTCTTGTGAGTTAGGGTATGCCTAAGGACCGCATTTGAGAATCGACAAGAAATGTGGGATCTTTTGATTCACTTAGTTGGTTTGCAATAAACAAATTTGCTTGAGGACAAGCAAAGCTCAAGTGTGGGGATGTGATAGGTTGGTAAAAACTCGAGAATTAACAAAGCTAAATTGATTGATTAATGCATAAATGATTATGGAATAGCACTACTTTGACATGTCTTATGATTTTTAGGTATTAACACAAAAAGGGTGCAAATCTGGAGTTTTTGGAACATCTCGGGAGCACAAGGAGTGATAAACCGAACAAGAAAAGTTGAAATGGGTGTCCGGGACAAGCTGGCGTCGCCTACAGCACTTTTGGCGTCGCCTACAGCACTCGCGTAGGAGAAGGGGACCAAAATGCCGTAGGACAGAGCAAGATCTTGTAGCCAAAACAGACATGGCGTCGCCTATGCCACTTTTGGCGTAGGCTACGGGACTCGCGTAGGCGATGCCAAAAGTGGCGTAGCCTACAGCACCTACAGTCAAACTTGGGTTTAATGTTTTTTAATGCGTATCAAAACGGAAGTTTTGATTTTTTTGGCTTTTAAACACCTTGAAGGCTCATGATTTGGGATCTCTATCATAACCATTCCATCCTATCAAACCCTTATCATTCCATACCATTCAAGAACATCAAATCCTCCTATCATTCAAGATTTCAAGATTCAAGACCAAATCATTGAAGACTCAAGCTCCATGGCCATGAGTGGCTAGTCTCTTTGTATCATACCTAGGAAGTAAACAATTGAAGTTTTAGGGTTTAACATTTGGGTATTTCTTTAAACTTTTAATTGTGCGATTGTGTGTTTGAATTAATTGTATTAGATTGCGATTAATCTTATGTTGAATTCATTTTAGTTAATTGATCTTGTGCCAATTTCTAGTGTCATGAACATGTTTTCTTGCTCTAATACAAACATAGGGTTGTATGTTCTAGGTAATGAAGTGTAGTTTAGTCCATCTTTGATGTTGATGAAACTTGACACCTAAGCCTATTGAACAATCACCCCGTTAACACCAATTGCACTACACTTGTTTGACCCATTTGTGAAAACCTTAGACTTTAGTTGTTGAAACCTAGGTGTGATCCTTTTAATTAAATTGTTTACAAACTTTATTATTTTTCACATATAATTTCAATTCAAGTTTTTAATATAACAACAAAACCCTTTTCAATCACATTCTTAAATAAACCAATTACCAACTTCATAAGTCTCTAGTAAACTTCATAAGCGACACCGTTTAATCAACTACATAATATCCACTAACCACACGCTCCTTGGATTGATACCCTACTTATCCTATCTACCTAGGTTAATTAGGTTTTGTATGAACCGTGACGAACGGTTCATCACATCCCGCTGCAACGCACGGGTAATAATACTCTATTCTAACACATGTTACCGCAACACTATATGACTGTTGTACCATATACTTCATTATGTCATTATAAAAAACATTTGTCCTTGTGCATGACATAGCTACTTAGAGTCCTTCTACTTTGTTAACAATAATTTTTATTTTACTTGTGTCAATATTATAAAACATAACTAATCAACATCCCGCCGCAACGCGCGGGTAAGGGTTCCCTCGTTATATACAAAATATAACTAAGAAAAATTAAATTGCCTGTTATATTTAAAATAAATAAAATTGTCTTTTACTTTTAACCCTGATAGTTTTCCTTTTTTTACAATTAACCTCTACAATCTTTTTTTTACTTTGAACTTAATCCAATGTATCTTAAATAGATTTTTAGTTATACGTTTCAATCCTAATTTTTCGAGTTGACACGCCGTATATCATGCTTAACAAGTGTGTTGTGTTTGAAAGGGTTGTATACCATGCTATATAGATTGTAATCTACTTTTTTTTTTTTTTTACTTTTAACCCTGATAGTTTTCCTTTTTTTACAATTAACCTCTACAATCTTTTTTTACTTTGAACTTAATCCAATGTATCTTAAATAGATTTTTAGTTATACGTTTCAATCCTAATTTTTCGAGTTTACACGCCACAACGTATTTATGTAGTTCAATGTTTTTACCTCTATTTTTTCCCGTCAAACGGTCACGTCTTGTTTTAAGTTTCGGTGTAGTTTTTGAGGCATTATCACGTCGTAACGGGCGTGCATGGTTCACCGTTTTTGCGTCTGCATTTCACCGATTTTTTTTCGTTTTTTATATCTTTTTTATGAATTTTTTCAGTGTTGTTGATCGCATTATCACGCCGTAACGGACGTGCATGGTTCACCTTTTTACGTGTACTTGGTACGGTTTTAATCTCTTTGCAGCAACGCGCGGGCTTAGTACTAGTTAAACTAAAATATCAATCTTAGTTAGAACGGTCATCTTTCTTAAAATACAAACGTTAAAAATGCTACAGTATTTATTATTAACTAGCAGGATGCCCGCGCGATGCGACGGGGAACACAAACATTTCCTAAAGGCGTGTATGGTTCGGTTCAGTTCGGTTATTAGTCTCAACAAAAACAAAAGTCATTGGCTAAACGATCTTATTGACCAATTGGTTAACTGGTTCAGTTTATTTTTTTTTAATATTGTTGGTTTTTAATTTGGTTCAGTAAATTGTTTTTAAGAGCCAAAACCAAACTTTGTCTAAAAGTTTAGCTTAGAAGTACATGAAATGAGGGTATAAAACTACAAATACATGAAATGGAATCTAAGAATATATGAAATATTCGATTTTGAATTTGGTTAATTTTGGTTAACTAATGGTATAAAAAAACCCGATAACCAAGTTTAAGTTAATTCGATTGTTTGGTTAATTTAGTTTTCAATTGATTTGGGTTGGTTACGATTGTTTTCGGTTATTGCTTACATCTGAATATTGTTAATTACGTAACACATCAATTTTTTTAAAATTAAAAAATAATAGTAATATTACAAACCATGTAGTACTCCCCAAAGATGAATAGATCATAAACAACAAGTTTAATATCACCTCTATGCATAGCCACTCTGGCCACCAATCGATCGATTCTTCCAAACCCTATATATTAGTTCAAATTAAACCACAATAGTTCATTCCAAACGAAAAACAAGGTTTGGAAGAATCGAATTAACAAAAAACTTCGATAACTAAATACTGCATGTTAGATCTAACAAAACACTTCGATAACTAAAGTTTTTTGTTAGGTTTAATTAGGTGAAATTAATGACCGGAAAAGTCCATAGGTTTGAATTTTAAAAACAAAAAGGCAATGTAATGTTATCGTCTCCTCACTTTTTGTTAATTTGTTATACATGCTTATATAGTTCTAAAGCCCTATATTTTAAAAGCTCTTTTTTTTTTTGTAAATTACCATAAATATTTGTAAAGCTCTAGTTTTTTAGAATGATGTCTGCACAATACAGCAAACAACACATGCACTTATAAAGGTGTGCATTATTTAGCTTAGTTCGATTATTAATCTCAACAGAAATCGAAGCCATCACCTGATTGATCCTATTAACCAATCGGTTAATTGGTTTGTTTTTTTGGTTAGATTGTTTGTTTTGAGTTCGGTTAAGTTAATTTTGATTCATAACCAAATTTTGGCTAAAATATTTGTATGAAATGGAGGTATAAATTTATGAAATGATAGTATGAAAGCTAAAAATATACGAATACATGAAATATTCGTTTTGATTTAGTTAATTTTGATTTAATTTCTTCTGTTTTTTGTTTAGTTTTGGTTAACAATTCAATTATTGTTCACCCCAGACATTGTTAATTATTTAACATATCAATTTTTTAATTACAAAGTAATAGAGATACTATATTCAAATTAAAGAGAATAATCCTTGTTTTGTGGTGTATTTTTTTTTTATAATATTAACGTACGAAAAAGTTATGGTCGATTAAAACGTCGACAAAAATGAGAAGGTCGTCACATTATTTTCAAATGTTTTTAAAACATAATAGTTTAAAAGTTATGATATGATTAAATAAAATAATTATAATTTTTTAGGAGAGTGGAGAAAAGTGTAACTGTTAACTAAAAATGGGGGAATTAAAGTGTAACTAAAATGAAGTACTAAAGTGTAAAAGTGTTTCAATGACTATTTTACTCTTATTTTAAGGTTGTTAATGAAAATAAAGTTCTTAACTTTTAGGTATCTTAAACTTCTCTTGACTCATGCGTTATTGATGTAATGAACAGAGTTGTGAAACGAACAGACGTTGTATTACAAACCGTTTAGTAACAAATGATCTATTGCCTCAGCGTATTATTAACTGATGTTGTGAAATGAACAGACGTTACAAAATACAGTTTTTCTTTTAACGATAGATGGAGTGTTTTGCAGGGTTTGGTCTGCTAACACGTCAGTGGTTAGCGTAGGGCGGATAAGGGTTGGTTAATGTGCAGCCAATCTATTATTTGGTCTTAAAGTAGGTTTTGATCCTCCCGTGTGTTTCCACATGGGATCTCACCTAGTAACTTTATATAAAAGAATTGAACTTAGATGATATGGCATTCAATGGTGGCCTCACCCCCCCCCCCCCCCCATTTGAATGTGCCACGTGGCATTATATGAAGCTCTCTTCTTAATTTATTTATTTTGTTTTTTAAATAAAATCTATATCTGTATTATCTTAAAATTTCAAATATATTAATTAATATATTTTCCTTATTTTCCTCTCACATTTTTAAATGTTAGTGAACTATTAATTATTACTTTAAAATTTCAAATATGTCAATTAATCTTTTTATCTTTATTTTTTCCTTATTTTCCGCTCACAATTTTTAAACGTTGGTAACTTTTATGTATGACCTTTTTTTGAAAAAAAAAATTACACCAAATTAACGATCGCTTTATTATCTTTCCAACGAGTACCATAGTGCTATACAAAAAACGAAAAAAATGTTTTTTTAGTGAGTTTTTGTTCATGCAGAAAAAACACAATGACTTTAGGTAATTTATTAATCATATATAGGCAAGTCACTACTCGTATTATGATAGTATATATGTTTTTAAACCTACTATTACATATAATAACCCGCTAACTACGTATATATTCACAAATTTCAGTTTGGTAATAATCAGTTTGTTTGTATTTTGATTGGTGTTGCTAGGAATATTAATTACAAAGGTTACTAAGCCGGTTAAATATAGCATATGTTTCTTATACACCTGGTAAATCTCTAGCTGGTAAGCGATAATTAATCAACCTACCATGCACGCCTTTTAAATCAATTATCATCATGACATATCATTTAATACCAATTTGGTTGTTTTTTCCTATGTTCACATCAAAGCTTTAGAATGTCTTGAGGAAGTCGCAAAGATGTACAAAAACTCCACTCGAGCAAGATGTGCACACGTAAAACTAGAAGTAGGTTTTATGAGTTATTGGGTGTTGAACTTTTAAAAAAATCTTGAAAAAATGGCATATTCCTTTTTATAGTACACACATTTTGTCCCTTCATATTAGATTTACTCTTGATGATATGGCATTCAATGGGGCAACCTCCCACCCTTGAATGTGCCATGTGGCATCATGTGAAGTTCTCTTAGTTTGTATATGTTTTAATTAGTTTGGGACTTAATAGCACTTATATTTAGTAAATTTGTATCACAATTATTATTCATTATTATTGATCATTGTAATTAACGGTATCCATAAATAGTGGAACCGAATTGTATTATATATAGGAATGATTAATGGAGAGAGGGCAAGGACCCTAAACTTTCATGGTATCACAGACCAGGTTCCTCCACCTCTTCAAACCCTAATTGGGCTCCTTCATTCTTTTGGTCGAGTTTTCTTTGTTTGTCGCCTGCCTCCCTTCTTTTCTTTCCAATTGTAACACCCCAACCGATGGAGGAAACATCGGGATGTCACGTATTGATGATTGTTCAGTAGCTCATGGTAAACAATAAATTTCATTATATGATTTAAATAAATTACATACAATTGTTCTACAAGAGTTCGTACATCAAATTGAATAAAACTATGCACACATCTTCAAGCATTAATTCAAACCTTCAAGCAAGTAGAACCTGAAACATGTTAAGTTGAAAATATTTTGGGTCAACAAAAGTTGGTGAGAATTACATAGGTTTTGATAATTGAATAAAAATGTTGTGCAATTCAAGTGTCATGGCAAGTCTAGTCCATATGTGAAAACATACTAGAAGTAAATCGAGTGCATAATCAACCCTTGTGACTGTTGTATTGTGGTACATCCCATACGCTCATGGTTCACTCGAATATGTTGTGCGATAACAAACACCCACGCTACCTTTGTAGGAGGCACGTATCCGGGTGGGATTGTCAGTCCAATAGATCTATCAATGTATACCGTCGGCTGATCAATGTTAATGATTATGCTAGAATTGTGCTTACCCTAGTCATGTTCAAGACATAATGCAACATAGAAAAACACATAGACACTTTGATGATTGAATTGCATATAGAATGTTGTAACATGTTTCACCCCAAAAACGGTGATAAATAAAAAAGGGGCTATGTAAAACTCACCTTAGCAAAATGTTATACTTCTTGAAAAATTGAATAGTGGTGTTGCCCAAATGTGTCAAGTATCACCCTATAATAAGGTAATAAATATGTCTAAGTCTATCTAATCTACAAATGTATATGTTCTAGGGCTTCGAATTGGGGATAAATGCTTGTTTTATTAATAATAAAAATGTTTGATAATTGAGAGAAATTTAGTAAATAAATAGACAAAAATCTTTTCATAAAATTTGAATTTAAGATGGTCACAATAATGAGTTTAAAGTATAAAAATAATTTTTACAAAATTATTTTCTTTAAATAGAATATTAAATCTATTTATTACAAATTGACAAAATATAACTTTAATATTTAAACATACTAAAATTAAAGAATTATTAGTTTAAAAATTATATTTCTGTTCCAAATAATCAGAAATAATTTATATAAAATTTTGGTGCAAAAATACTAAAAATTGGATTTATTATGATTTAATTATGATTAAAACTAACAAAAATTGATTAAAAATATTAAGTAAATGATTTTTCAGAAATAAAAATCATTTCAGAAATGTTTATTGTTATACAAACTCAGAATAATTTTTGTGGAAATTTATAAAATTGTTTTGATATTTTAATAGAATTTTATAAATATAATAGAATAAACTTGATTTATTTATTAAATATATTAAATAAATAAATTTTCGAAAACTAAAAATTGTAAGTTAAACTTTTTCATTAGGTTAACTTAAAATAATTTTTGTAGAATTATTAAAAGAGTTTTAATATTTTAAAACGAATTTATAAAATATAAGTAATAATATATATAATTAATCTTGATTGTTTTGATTAAAAACAAAATAAAGAAAAAGGGTTGCCATGGCTGGGGATCGAACCCGCGTGGCTCAGTTAGAGGGCACCAGACACAACCACTTGGTCCAGACCAGTGGTTGTGTTTGGTTTCTGTTTATTTAAAATAAATATCATAATTGAAATCGTGTTTATCCCCAAAAATTGCAAACGAGCCCTAGATTCTGCAATCGAGTAAATCACACAACATTAACCCAATTAATCATAGGTTTAATGTTGTGTATATGCCGATTAATGAAACCCACAACAAAAATTAAACTTACAATTACGTTATGATACAGGATTGATCGGTCAAGGGCCGAAGTCAAAAACACGATCAAATCAAGAACAGAGGATTTGTTTAAGAGAAATTGGGGATTGAGGAAGAATGAATGGCGAGTTGTTAAAGTCCAGAAGTGTCCAATTTATAGTGATAGGGTCTAGATTGTATAATTGGAATGTTTGACCACGTTTTGAATGTATGCGTGTATAATTGGCCACAATTGAAATGAATTGATGATAATTATGAATAGGTTGTACGCGTATGAGGCCGGTAATCATGTTGCCAATCAATCCCCGATCAATAACGAGTTATTGGATTGGTTTAAGGAAAGTCGTTGATCTCAGTTGACTTTCCAAGTCAACTGAGATGATTTTGAATCGTGATATATGTAAAACGCGTTGGTTTTAAACCAACTAGGATGTGTAGAGCAGATGGTAAGGCTTCTTGAGGTTGTGACCCGGCTGAGGGCTCGGGTTTGAGTCCCGGCCCCAGCATATTTTTTTTTGTTATTAACTATATATATGTATATTATATAATAATAATATAGTGTTAGGGTTTCAAAAACGCCACAAAAATAATTAAATACGAATAATAATAATAGAACTTGACGTTTTTATTCAAATTATACATAACGTACAATTATTAAACGCGAAATGTTACACCAATGGCCGATCAACTCACTAACCCACAAACCCCGATCACCATACAATCCAAAATCCATCCCGCCACAACCGTCTCCAACATCAAAAACTACATCCCTATCATCCTTGACATCAACTCTGCCCAATATAGTTCTTGGGCAACACTCTTCAACATTCATTGCAAGGCCTTCCTTGTCCACAATCACCTCTCTCCCAAACCCGAAACTCAATCTTCTTCCGAAGCCAAAGAATGGGATCGCCTGGATGCCATCGTATTACAATGGCTTTATACCACTATTTCTAATGACCTTCTTAACACTATTATCAACAAAACCTCAAACGCCCATGAAGCTTGGGTCGCTATTGAGGATTTGTTTCAGGATGACAAAGCCACTCGTGCCATCCATTTAATGCAAAAATTTTCCAACACGCGTTTAGACGGGTTCCCGAACGTCTCCGCGTATTGTCAAGAACTCAAAACCCTTGCGGATAAACTAGCCAATGTTGATGCACCCGTTGATAATGACCGTCTCATCCTTCAGTTACTAGCCGGTCTCAACGAACGATGTGAGTCCATCCGAACCATCTTACAAAACACCAAACCCTTACCCAACTTTTACACTACCCGATCACAAATCATGCAAGTCGAGTCACACAAGGCAGAATTGGCCCTTCACGCGTCTAAATCCGCGTCTTCTGCCCTCTCAGCCACCACAAACAACCGCACCAACCCACCTGACCCAACCCCCCACAGACCCGATGACCGGACCACCTATGGCTGTGGCCGCGGACACCAAGGCCGGCGTCGCAGAGACCGATCCAGCTATGGCCGTGGCCGGTTTCAGCAGGCCCCTTGGTCAGCTCCTCAATATCCCTCATGGACTCCTTCCTGGCCCACACAACAGAACCCGCCACCTTCACCCTGGCCCAACTACAACATGTCCTGGCCCAACAGCTCTTATTCCCCTTACAACTCTTAGCCCATACCACCATGTCCATACCCCAACACATCTCGGCCCACTCATCCTTCACAGCAAAACGTGCAGCAGCCGGGTCTTCTCGGGTCCAAGCAACAACAGGCCCACATGGCATACACTCCGACCGACATCGAGCAGGCACTTTATACCATGTCTCTACAGCAACTAGACCCGACACAGTACATGGACACGGGCGCATCATCCACCATGACCCATGAGCAAGGTGACTTTCATACTTTTTCTAATTCTAGCACGTCTCAAAATATTATTGTAGGTAGTGGCCATACTATACCCGTACTCAGTCAAGGCATCAAATACCTACCCAAACCATTCCCACCTTTTATCCTCAAAAATGTCCTTTACTCGCCCAGACTCGTTAAAAACTTAATTTCTGTTCGTAGATTTACCATAGATAATTCTGATTCTGTCGAGTTTGACCCTTTTGGTTTTCTTGTGAAGGATTACAAGACCAAGGCCCCCCTCCTGCGATGTAATAACAGCAGTGATCTCTACCCCCTCGTGCTTGGATCACCCACTTCTCAGCCCACTGCTCTTGCTGCTGTTACTGTACAACTCTGGCATCACCGTCTTGGCCACCCAGGACGTCCTTCTTTGAATAAATTAAAGACTTCTAGTTTTATTGATTTTGATACTTCTTTAAATAATGTATGCCAGTCTTGTGTTTATGGAAAAAGTATTCGTTTACCTTTTTTTCGCATCGCATTCTTTTACGTTTCAACCGTTTGATATTGTGCATAGTGATGTGTGGACATCACCCATTATTAGCTCCTCAGGACACAAATATTATGTTCTCTTTTTAGACGACTATTCTAATTTTTTGTGGACCTTTCCAATAACCAATAAATCCCAAGTCTTCCCATCATTTACCACATTTGCCTCACAAATTAAAACCCAGTTTGAACGCACAATTAAAAATTTTCAATGTGACAATGGTCGTGAGTATGTAAACCATGCCTTTAACACGTTTTTCACCATAAACGGCATCCTTTACCGATTATCTTGCCCATACACCTCATCACAAAATGGTAAAGCCGAACAAAAAATCTGAACCATAAACAACATGATCCGTACCCTTCTTGCCCACGCCACTTTACCCACCCACTTGTGGCATTTTGCACTTGAAACCGCCACTTACCTCCTCAATATTTTACCTACCAAAGCAACAAACAACAAAACTCCCACCGAACTACTTTACCTTACAAACCCCACCTACGATCACCTCCGGGTGTTCGGTTGCTTATGCTATCCCCTCACACCATCCACAACAATTCATAAACTTGAAAATCGCTCCTACCCATGTGTTTTCCTCAGGTACCCAACCTCTCACCGAGGTTACTGATGCCTAGACCTTACCAAAAAACAAATTTTCATCTCACGCCATGTCACATTTGATGAAACCACCTTCCCGTTCAAACACACCATTGGCCGCACGCAGTAAAACCGGCCCACCTGTTACACCATTCGGACCCACACCCCAGTCCGCCTCATCCCTACTTCCTCGGCCCCCTAATCCATCCTGCCCAAACAACTCTCCTCTTCCCACCCATACTCCTGCCCACCGCCAACAAACTACCAGCCCACCTATGCCATCCACCACGGCCCAGCCCACTCCCCTTGGCCCAGTACTGCCCCACACTCAACCGCAAAATCCAAACAGCCCACCACCAAACCCACTCGCCTCACAACCAACCACCCGCACCATGCATACCCGCTCCATGAGTGACATCTTTAAACCAAAACACCCACTAAACCTAAACGCCACCACCACCACACCCTCCATCATACCAGTTCCCAAAAACCCTATTGATGCCTTGGCTATACTGGAATGGTACTCCGTCATACTTACTGAGTACAATGCTTTAATTAGAAATGGTACTTGGGAGTTAGTTCCTCGCACCCCTAACATGAATATTGTACGTAGCATGTGGTTGTTTAAACATAAATACAGGTCGGATGGCACTTTAAAGAGATACAAAGCTCGTTTAGTTTGTGATGGGCGGTCACAACAGGTTGGGGTTGATTGAAGAGAGACATTTAGTCCGGTTGTCAAACTGGCTATTATACGGACGGTACTATCTATTGTTATTTCTAAGAATTGGCATGTCCATCAGTTGGACGTGACTAATGCATTCTTACATGGGGACCTTCACGAAACCGTATACATGTACCAACCAATGGGGTTTCGTCACAAACAGGTACCGGATCACGTATGTCTTCTTAAGAAATATTTATATGGGTTGAAACAGGCACCACGGGCATGGTACCAGCGGTTCACAGAATATGTTCTCAGCTTGGGTTTTCTTAATAGTCGCTGCGATGCGTCTCTTTTCACTCTCCATCAAGGGCAGGATACTGCATATTTACTTCTTTATGTGGATGACATTCTTCTAGTTACATCCTCTACAGCTCTCAGACTTCGTCTTCTCCAGAGTTTGTCAACAGAATTTTCCATGAAGGATCTTGGGCCTCTCAGTTATTTCTTGGGGATTTCAGTTACCCGCACTGGTAACTCCATGTTTCTTACCCAACAGTCATATGCTAATGATATTATTGCCCGTGCACGTATGCAATCGTGCAACCCCATCTCTACACCGGTTGATACAAATGGTAAACTAAGTGATACATCTTGTGATCTATTTCATGACCCAACATTGTACCGCAGTCTGGCAGGCGCCCTTCAGTACCTGACCTTCACCCGCCCGGATATCAGCTACGCAGTACAACAGATTTGCATGCATATGCACGCTCCACGGATCGATCACTGGAATGCCCTCAAGCGCATCATTAGATACATTAAAGGCACCTCCACGCTTGGTCTCACTTTGTGCGCATCTTCATCTCAACCTTCATTGGTCTCCTACACTGATGCAGATTGGGCGGGCTGCCCTGACACGAGACGTTCTACCAGTGGCTATTGTGTTTACTTTGGCGATAATCTCATATTGTGGTCATCTAAATGCCAAAGCACAGTTTCCCGCTCCAGCGCCGAAGCGGAATACCGAGGAGTTGCGAATGTAGTTGTAGAAATTTGTTGGTTACACAACCTTCTCCTAGAGCTATCAGTTCCTCTCTCTCTCGTGCCACATTGGTCAATTGTGATAATGTCAGTGCTATCTATCTCTCAGGCAATCCGGTACAGCACCAGCGCACGAAGCATATTGAGTTAGATATCCTCTTTGTTAGGGAACAAGTCCAACGTGGTCGAGTCCGCATCCTTCACATGCCATCTCGTCACCAGATCGTAGACATTTTCACCAAAGGTCTCCCTCGGGTACTCTTTGAAGATTTTCGCTCCAGTCTCAGCATCCGGTCACCTCCCGCTTCGACTGCGGGGGTGTAATAGAACTTATATTTAGTAAATTTGTATCACAATTATTATTCATTAGGAAAAATTACAGAAATCGTCCTTTATGTTTACCTGTTTTTTCAGTAGGTGTCCTTAAACTTCAAAAGTGATGAGAATCGTCCTTTATGTTGTAAAATCTTGCAGAACTCGTCCTTTAGGCCTAACTAGGTTAGTTTTTGTAGTTAAGTTATGTCGCGTGCCCTGCACGTGAGGGCATAATTGACATTTTACCCCTGATTTCATTTCCCCCTTTATAAAACCATCCCCGATACCTTCATCAGTTCCACCAAATTAGGGTTCCAAAATTGAAGAATCTTTGAAACGAGCAAGCCGCACCACCACCTCCATCACCACCACTACCAGGCCTAACCACCACCTCTACCACCAACCTGCCACCACCACTACAACCTGCTACGAACAACCCCCCCAGCGCCACAACCTGCAATCAACAACCCTAAACTACCACCACCTGCCATCACAAAACCTCACAAATCTGCCAACTACCACGAAACCCCATCCAATTTGACACCCCCACCAGCACCATTGACAGTTCAAAACTTAAAAGTAAAACTTGAACTTAAATCAAATCAGAGCCAATACCTGGATCCTAATGAAACGTGATGACAACCCCTGGCTCCACCACTCGAAAGCCCCTTCAACCACTGAAACCCCATCGCTGAACACCATACGCCGGCCGGTCAAAGACCCAGGCCGGAACCCCTTCTCCTTCGATCTCTCGGACTCTCTCTCTCTCTCTCTCTCTCTCTCTCTCTCTCTCTCTATTTCTGCTTCGATCAGTGTTCCCTCTCTCTAGAATCACTATAAGATGAAGTGCATGGTGGGTTTGTTGTTCCGTTGTAGGATTGTCGGAGCTCCACCAGGTTTGGTGGCCGGAGCTCCTCCCTGCTCCGCCTGCTCTCTCTCTCTATAATATTGTTGAGCGAAAGGGGTGAGATGAGTGGTTGTTGAGTGGTGGTGGCAGGTGGGGCAATGGTAGAGAGAGAGAGAGAGAGAGAGAGAGAGAGAGAGAGAGAGAGAGAGAGAGAGAGAGAGAGAGAGAAGAGAGAGTAAATTGTTTTTTTTTTAATTTTGGACCAAAAGTATAAGTTAATTACACAACTAGTCCCTAAAAGAGTAAAAAGACAAATTTACCCTCATGTGCAATGCACATGACTGGATTTAACCAAAAAATCTAACCAAGTTAGTGTTAAAGGATGAGATTTGAAAGATTTTAGAACATAAAGGACGATTCTCATCACTTTTGAAGTTTAAGGACACCTACTGAAAAAACTAGGTAAACATAAAGGACGATTTCTGTAATTTTTCCTATTCATTATTATTGATCATTGTAATCAACGGTATCCATAAATAGTGGAACCGAATTGTATTATATATAGGAATGATTAATGGAGAGAGGGCAATGACCCTAAACTTTCAGGACTACTTTGTTTAAGTCACAACGAGCAGAAAAGAATAGAAGAAAGAGAAGTGGCGGTCCATAAGTTTAGCTTTGGTTTTTTTTTTATAAAAGAGATAAAGAAGGTGTGATTGGTAGCATATTAGGCAGTTAAGCATTATGATAATAGTCGAAATGGTTTATGTTTCTTTGTTCAGATTGTAGATAATTGATGTTATAGTTGTGATGACAATTCGTGATTTGAGTTTTCTTCTTTTATCATTTTTTATTAAGTAATAGTAAATTTTTCAACCCCGAGACCTTCCCAGGGTAATCAGCTAGTATAATATAGATAATTTAATATCTTCATGTCTCAATAATATGTAAACATTACTCTAATCAAACATGGCATACAAACATAGACTAGACTTCCTCATTGATGTTTTATAATTCAAAGTATACGTTAAGGCTCAGTAAACGCCTTGGACTCGCAAATCCCTTTTCCCGATTTAATAATGTTAAAAAAGTAGAAACATAATTGTGTGTATGAATTTGGTCATTTTAGATGTAAAACGGAACCCACTTTTCTTGTTAACGTGTTTCTTCTTTTAATCCAGTTACCATGAAACGAGGTTAATTATTCTCGTGTTAGAATAAATATAAATTATGTTTATTTTATTTATTAAATGGTCATCATTATCATTTATATTATATTGATCAATTATTATAATATCCTTAAGTTTATAATAGGTGATTCTTTAATGGACGGAATTACCCTTACTAAACCTAATTAGGGTGTCCCTTGTGTGTATAAATAGAGAGATAACTAAAGGTATTAGGTTGGACTCTAATAACATCATAACCTAATGTAGCCACCACCCACCTCTCTCTCACACGATCTCGGTTTGTGATCATTAGTCATCATTAGTATATACACTAAAGGGAACCCGATCAAGATGATGGTGTCTTCCATTACCAAAGTTCCTGAACGATTAAACCATATCAGGTACACATGATTAAACATTACGTTTATACCTTATGTTCTCATTAATATAATCAACATATGGTATCAGAGCGAAGTTGATTATATTATTTCAATCATGCTCAGATAACTTAACTTTTAGAGAAAATCGATGACTTGGTTTGAAAATAAATCGACGCTTTTCAAACCTTAACTTTTGTAGGTTATTTATTCTTAAAATTGGTTTTCATCTCCTATGAATCCATAATGATAATGAGAAAGTCATGCCATATGGATTTGCACTAAAGTTAAATAATGAATTTTATTGCTTCTTTTCGACACAGATTGAAGTAAATGTTTTGGATGCAACTAAAATTGATTCACATTTTTTTCTTTTGTAAACATGATTGATGAACTGAATTATTTTTTGTTCTCCTTTATTTCGTTTCCTAATAACTGATATGGAGAATTTAATTCCCATATCAATATGATAAGTGATTACCTAAACCTCTTTTTTAGTTGGCATTAAAATTCCGAAAAAATAGAATCCCCTTATTTTTGGGATAGAATTATGAGTTGATTATGTTTTTTAAAATTGTATAACTTTATCTCCAAGTTTTGAATAAAAAATTATTTATTTATTTTTATTCGAACTAATAGACCTGTATAGATATAAATACACCTAAGATATTTGGAAATTATAATCAAAATACCCTAAGAATCGCAAACTAGCCTTATCAGGTTATTAGTTCTCTAATTTAGGTTCTCGTTTTATCTGGTTTATGAATTCATTAGTTTTCGAATTATTAGGTTCTTGATTTTGTCAGGTTTACAGGTTTAGGTTCACGGATCACGCATTCTCGAGGCTTAGGTTCTTGATTTAATGGTTCATGAACTATAGTTCTCGGTCTCAACAATCATTTCCGAGAACATTAATTTTCTCAAGAACCTAGTAGTTATCAAGAACCATAACTTCTTCGAGAACCACATTATTTTTCGAGAACCATAACAAAAAACTGAGAAACATAATCAAAATTCGAGAACCCTATTACTTTCGAGAACATCATTAAATTTGAAAACCACCCAAAACCGAGAACTAACTCTCTTTCTCGGGAACTCATCTAATTTTATGGGAACTCATTATGTTTTGAGAGCCCATAAGTTTATCGAGAACTCATTTAAATTAAGAGAACTCATAAAATTATTCTAAGAACTCATAAGATTAATCCGAGAACTCATAAGATTAACTCGAGAACTCATTACGTTTCGAGAACTCACAAGATAATTCGAGAACTCAGTTTTTTCAGGGAACTCATAAGATTATCGAGAACCTATTAGTTCATTGAGAGCCCATTAGTTTCCGGGATCTCTAATTAATTTGGAGTTTTGATAAAACCTAATGTATCAAGTTTATTCAAAACATTATTTCCAAAACCTTGCTTAACTTGAAATAACATTTTACGTGTCACTTCTACCCAAAGGTGATGTGTCACATTAGTTCGTTATATAAGGTCTCGTTAAGCATTGTAGCTTGGTTCACATAATTTCCGTAAGGTTTCACTTTTGCCTAAAGGTGATGTGTAACAGATTATGTTGGTGAACCAAGTGTATTGTAATAGAACTTTGAGTGTCTCACTTCTGCCCAAAGGTGATGTGTTACATTCACTGTTAGCAACTTAATACTAAAATAAATAGCGTATAGCCAAAGCTAGAGCATGTTATTTAAGTAGCTTATGTTGGTGTTATTATAGTATCACATCTTCACTACCAAATTAATCCTCACAATTAATGATCCTTCATTAATATAATGATCATAACTTTAAGTCTGCCTTACATCAATTCCCATAACTCGAAACTAATCTCACATTCTTCTATAAATTAGTATCTCAACTAATTGATCCACTCTAATTATCAAAACTAAGAAGAGTTTTCTTAAATTTTGTTCTTATTAAGTCTTAAATTACCTCTTAAGACATAACATTCCTACGCTCTATCTGATAAAGTATTACAGAATAACATTGAGCATAAGAAAGTGGGATACACAAATTGTCTCTTATGGTAACCAAGAACGCTTTTACTGATTCTATCAGGTGAGCTATTAAAGATTCTGAAATTCCTAAGACTAATGTATTATCTATGGAAATGAAAGAATATAACGAATTCCTAAGAAGCATGAAATAAATAAATCTAACTCTATGGTTAAATGGGATCTGTGAATACATCTTAATATTGAATAACATGACCCATAAAGCTTAGGGGTTACACATGGAAATCAATAAATTTCTAGTGCATAATAACTTTTCTATCAGTACGATTAGATGCATTATGAATCAACTATAATACTCAAAAATATCAAAGTAAAGTGAATGTGTTGATAGCGAATTACATACAGGAAAAGGAATGCATTAAACTAGAAAAGTTGATGCTATTCACCTTACTACCATTAAATCTAAAAGAGGAATAATAATTACCATAGAGAGGATAATTATAAGGTCTGAAAACAAAATACAAGTACTACTTTTAACTATAAGTTTCTCCAAAGGGAAAGTCTTACTAAGCAAAACTGTGCCATTAAGAATAGGCATAAGCAATGAGATTACCCATAAGAAAAGAGAACAGTTGGCTAAGATATGTAGTGCCTAATTAAGGATATTTAACTCCACAAATGGTAATGAATTCCAATTAACACATGATGGTTGAGTCTAGTTTTATACGTTTCCTCACCAGAATTCAACAAATACCTAAGATGAGAGTTAGTGGTGAACCTAAGGGTCTATTAACCAATAATAGCTGATCTTAGTATTGAAGCTTTATGATACCTTACAACATTCTTGAGATTACTTAGAATTTAGTATCAATACTAAAAGCTACAATTTTTTTTTATAGTTACAAGGTTTTAATGACCAAACCAAAGCCACTATTAAGTTAAACTGTCATATTGTTTTTATCATTATCTGAATAGAAACCTTATGAAATAAAACTAGATAATCCAATAACCTTTTCACAACTTTTGTTATCATGAAAATGAGAATTTAACAAAGGAAAATGAGACCCATGCAATTTATCCACTAAGACCAAAATTTCATGAGAAATCATGACTAGGTCACTAAAGGATGCTTGGCTATCAAATCTCATTCTCAGTGACTTTAAAGCATGTGTTAAACGCCCTAAACATTAAATGGCGAAAGGAATAAATGTGTTTCCATCATAAGTCATAATTAATTGACATTAGTGGAGCATAGATAAATATCTGATTGTATATGACTTGTTTCCTACCGACTAAAGTATTAAAGAAATCAATTCATATATACTTAACATTAGCGATGATATTCTTGTGGAATTGAGGAGCGAACAAACCCACTATCAACTTCGATTTGATCTAACGGAATATGTTGGTGGTTTAGATATCCAATCCGAGGAGCCAAACCCACCGGCCACTTTATTTTATTATTTAGTTTTTCTTTTAAGTTGTATTTTTTTTTGTAATTTTTATTTATTTTATTTTATTTGTAATTTAAGTTAAAAAATGTTGGTATTTAGTGTGTTTAATTATTATTTAGTATTAAAAAAAAAAGTTTAGTGATGGGTGTGATGACCACCCCGTGTATATTGTGATGGAATGTGATAAAATAAGGTGGCAAATGAGGATTGATTAGTAATAGTGTGATGGTGTGATGACCACCCTATGTAGCTTTAGACTGTGGGGAGTGGGGGGCTTGGAAATGGGGTGTGAGTTGCCATGTGGGACATGTGGGGTCTACAAATCAAATGTTCAAAGGTAGGGAGAGTGGAGGGGCTTGAAAATGGGGTTTGAGTTTTGAAAAGTTTGTGTGTATAAGTTTAAAAAAAGCAGCAACCAGTCATATTCAAGCAAGACCCGCCCAACACCGTTGAATCCCCCCAAGCCTAAAGGGCCACGCCATGATCTCAAGCCACCAAGGGGTGGTGTAGAGGGCGGGAGTAGGGGTTTCACGCTATAAATCCCGCCCCACTCCCCACAATCTTATAGTTGTACTCATTAGTGGTTATATACATTTATTACCTATTGAAGAGAATAAAATGAACCATAAGTGCTACTGGGTCAGCCCAATCTATTTCAACACATGATCACGTTCCCATCTTGCGATCTCTAGTTGTAATGTTATCGAGTTAACGTGACATTTATATTTCAAATTGGACATGAGTTTGTTGGTGGGCCAAAAGAAAGAGCGACTTGATATGAAGGTGGGCCTATTGAATTTATTTATGTTTGGGGGTCACAACTCTTCAATATTATTTGCTACCTTTTACAGTACATGTCGCAAGATGCGAAAAATTATTGTACTCTATCAATGATTATGTCATCATACTTAAACCATCTAATCTATAATATAATATATAAACACTTTCATTATTTATATTAAGAACTAGCAAAGATTAGTCACATAATTACCAATATGCATACATATAACAAGCAAGATCCATATATATAGCATAATATTAATTGGTACGGTTTAGATGATTATTATATAAATGATGATATAATATGGTTAAAGCGCGGTCAGGGGTGATCAAGACTATCGATGAGGTAGAGAGCATTACTAGTGACTTTAGCGACATTTGTGACCTTCTGTTTGACATCAGACCGAACCTTGCCTTCGACCTCTTTGAACCCATCGAGGCATGTATCTTCGTTCGTCAATGCTGCACTGACCCATGTCTCGGCATTGCTCATTTGCCACCGGAACGTGGCTCTTCTGAGCTCCTTGAGTTCACCCAGCGTCATCCTCAGCTCATCCACCGAGTCTGCTATTTGACTAGCACAGTCCTGCACCGCCCCTTTCTCTCTCTGGTCAGCTTCCTTTCGTAGGCTGGAAAGATACTTTGACGCCTTGATGGCTTGAGAGATGCTAACTTTGATCGCTGCCTGTGCTAGTTCACGAGGCGTGCTGATGGGCCCTTTGTAAACGGAGAGAGTGTGGACGCAGACCTTAGGGAAGGTGGCGTGCAGGCACGATTTTTGGACGAGATTCTGTGAAGGGGAAGGCATGGCAGTTGCATAGGAAGTGGCAGCAAGAATGATGAAGAAGATGCAAGCAGCCATGGAGATATTGAAGTGAAGCTAATTTAGCAAAATGTGAAGTTGTAGTATATTAGGTGGGAGGCAACTAATAATAATAGACAATAGCAGTACAATGATATTAATGAGATAGAAAGGTGAGATGCTGGACATATATAAGGTTACATATATATTATTTTATTATAAGTCTTTGATCTGTATTAACAGCCCCGCTTACGCCCGTGCGCTTATAATATATATATGTGTAGCCCTTGGGAAGCAAAAGTAAAGTTACACTAATTTTAATGCTATTTTACTAGTTTTGTGAAAATAACATTAAAAATGACGGACGGTTAATCATGGTGGTGACGTTGATAACAAAAAGACAAGGGGGTACATGCACCAATAGGGTTTGTCCCGATTGCTAATCTTACTCTTCTCAGACCGTACCTTAGCTTTTACTATTGGTGAGATTAACTGAGTATGATTATGATGATGATGATCCGTATTAAGTGTTAGTTTATATACAAAGACTCTTAACTGAACGAAACCCGAAAATATAAAAGGTTAGTAAATGCATTATTGATGATTGTATAAATGGAAAAATGTGTAGCTAAATGCAGCAAGGAGAAAAGACAGAAAAAGGAGAGGCTATGAATTCACTCTTTTTAAATGCCCACCTGTATTTGTTGGCCATTTAACAGCGGAGCAAAATAACGATAAGATGGATCGGGTCCGGGTCAGGGTCTGGTGGGTTAAAGCTTCAAAATGAAATGGTTAAATGCATGAGTGTCATCCATGTTGTATGATCTGACCTAACCCCACATCTTCATGTTTCCTGACCTGCTTTTGACTAGACCCAATTGTTTAAACACCAATGCAAGTGCATTGGACATTTGGGACCTAAGTCACATGCATGCTGCATTCATAAAAGCCAACTTCATATGAGCTAACCAAATGTTAAGAGTGGCTCACAGTTTGTAAAAATCTTTTTATGACTAATTGGAAGGAGTAATATTATCTGTTTCTCATAATTGCATTGCTCTAATTATACAGGTTACCTACACTAGCTATTGTGTGGTGTACAAATTTACATTCTTTTTTATAATTCAAACTTGTAAAAAATATATATAAGTGTGTAATGTCATATGGACTTCTTTAGTTCAGAAGTACTCTTTGTGGAACTCAAATCGTGTCGATGTCTTTTGGCTCATCTCATATGATAGTTTCCTTAGCTCCTTAGCCAACACCGGCATGCCACAGTAAAATACGCCTGCAAAATCAACAAATTTCTAAACTTTGTCTCACAATTCGATTGATTGACTGAATTGCGCTTTTAGTGATTTATTTACCTATGGTTGTATTCGGATGTTTTGATGCTACCTTGCTGAACACCTCTCTCCAATTCGGCCTAGCAAAATGCGTCCTTACCTGCGAGAATACTTATGTTTCTTATTAGTTTAGTGCTAGCATATTATATTAATGTAGTATTGAATTAGTTAGTTAGGATTATCATACTCTAGTGCCAGATAGGATGTCAACTCCATGTTTGGCATGAGTAAGCGCTTGAACCATAGTGATCAAAGTTGATCTTGCATCGCCCTCCTCATAAACGCTTGTAAGATAATTGTGCATCTCAATTTGACACTGTTTCATATTAATCATAGTAAGAACAATTAATAGATTGTAATGACAAATATCAAATTTAAACATGTATATTAATTACTTTGTGGTCCATTTCAGCAACTTCATTCATGACTCCTTTAAACCATTCAAACGAGCCGGGCTCCCTAGTGACCCAATAGAAATTTGCGCTTTTAGTCCTTCTTGGTTTCTTCTTTTCATTTGATGATGCCATACTTGAAGATGCTAGACTCGTAAGGCTATCACCTGACATACTCGTTTCTGTGTTTGAATCCGTTTGGTCTTCTACTGCCCGATTATTGTTTAGTAAATCTCTAAGAATACTTATAAAAGGAGTAGCTCCAATTCCTAGCCCCACAAGAAGTAGCACATCATAGTTCCTGTAGTCTTGCGCTGGTGCACCGTAAGGTCCATCCAACAGTAGCTTTGGTAAACTGCATTATTTGATTTTTTCACTTTAGTTTTTCAGTTTTCATCTTGCATATAGTTTCTTAATGTAAAAAAAAAAAGTTACCCTTTTGAATCAACTTCCCCTAGATTCCTAAATTTGGCTCGACCAATCGTACAAGATGAACCATTATCGTTGGTCAATACTTGCTTCAGCTCTTGGGTCCAGTCTCCAACTGTCCGGATGTGAACACTCAAGTAATCATCTCCCGGTGATGAAGTTATTGAAAAGGGATGCCTTAAACATTATCAAAAAAGTTATTTTTAAAGACAACAATTTATGCCATAAAAATGAGGGATAAAATGTAGACTTATGTAATAGCTACCATTCAAATGAAGAGATTGAAGGGCATTGCAGAAATATGTACTGCCCACTCCGGTATTTAAATCCATTCGGTTTAGACATGATTATGCTGAATACATCTCCTGGTAGGAGGGAAACCTGCGCAAAAACATGTTATTTGACATTAGTAGATTTTTTGTAATTAATATAATAACAGGTCTTCTTGATTTATAGTATATTCTCACCTTTATGATTTTAGGAGAGTAGTGTTCGGAACGTCCTGTTCTTAGACTTCTCTCAGCTGCATATATTAAGATTGGGACCGAGATGTACATCCATGTCTGGAAAATTGCAATGAATAATATTGGTGAATATAAATGGAACTTATAACATTTATATTGTAAATTTGTAATTGTTTTTGCAAAAACAAGGAAGCAAACATCTTACTGTTTTTTGAGTCCAGTTATGAACCAAGTACAAGAATGATCCATGAATCATAAGCAGTATGTACACCAAACCAAACAGATGATGCGAAAACCAGAATGCGTTGAATCCTGTTAACCGGTTGAATGGTGATGGCAGCTTCAAAACATTTTTTCTGAAATATCGCGAAGCTAAGGTGAATGCGAATGACATTAATATCAGCATTGTGATTCCAGTCACACCTTCAACCCCGAGTATTAACTCCTTGTATGTCGGCTTATTGTTATGGAAATCTGATGCTATAAGGGCAAACTTTTCTGGTGAAGAGTTTACCAACCGAGGAAAATCACAGATCATATGATTCCCAGCGTGCAAAACGATGCCAACAACTATTGCAGAAGCAATTACCTGCAATCCAAATGGATTTTGTCAACTTCATGGCATGTAAATAAAACATCATAAAGATCATATTCAAAGTGTTTATTTTGTTAGTGGTTACCTTGTGAAAATTGATATTGTCATCAAAAGGGATGAAAAATCGCGCTCGTGTAGACCTTAAAAACGTTAACATGTTTCTACAAACGGGTAAAAGAACAAGCGCCATATTGAGTTTGAGGGTTTCAGCAGCCCCTTTAGCAGTGGTCAAACAATAGCCCATGACATGAAAAGCAGCCTTGTTTCTATACTGCTTGAATTTCCATGTAAATAAACAAGCCATGGTTAAAAACCATAGCAGTAAAATCCAAGTTCTTTGCCAGTTTTCAACCAAAACCCACTTTACAAAATGAGTTAGCCTATGAACAATGCCTTTAGGCTTCAATGAATTCAAATTCTGACTCCACCGACCGCTTGCCATACTCAAAGGTCTACTGTAATTCATGTAAGCTTCCCTTTGTAGTAGAAGCGTTTCCAACTGCCATAACTGAAAAGAAACCGTTGCGTACTATATATATTTCTTGATAAACTTGTTGTATGAGTGAGTTTTTAAGCTATTATACCTCAATATAGCCAAGATTTTCAGGGTCTAGTTCTTCCATAATCAAAGAAGCGTATTCCTGCGCTTGTTCTTTCAATTTCGACAATCTGTTTGCTGCAGCACTAAGCACTAGCAGCTGCATGTATGAATGTCACATAACATGAGACATGATTTCATTAAGATCTAGTCCATCAACTTATAAATCAAGTTATAATAAAAGATTGATAAATATACATACCTCTTGTATCTCGTCCCTTGTAATTCTTCCATCCTCGTTGCTGTCGGCCCTGAATTTATAAAAAAAAAAAAAAAAAAAGAATTGATTAATAAGGAGACCCAGAGCTAGCAGACTCATACTTACCAACTGAACGTGGCGATAGGTTATAATTGGTCTAGCTTAAAAGGGTACACTTTCGTTACATTTAGAAATACGTCGCCAATAAATAATGGATGGAAACATCTCAACATGCCGGATCATGTGACAAACGCCATAGAACATTCGGACCTAAATTCCATCATCTTGATCCCCTTCTTTTGAACTTAAACCTTTTCCCAGTCTTAGCCATAGAACCATTGCCATAGTATTATTTTCTTTTGATTTTAAAAACTCATAAATCTATGATTTGAATAATTTACGAGTTTATTTAGACATTCAATTTAACATCTAGGCAATTAGTTTTAGTTTTCGCACATTTAACTCGCCCTGACAAGTGACAATTTGATTTACCATGTAAAAGAGCGTTTGTTATGACGTTCAGTATCGTATAATTTTTTTTTCCTAACAAGTTTCATTTATTACTTGTACTCTACGATATACCATAAAATCTTGCTTAGCTGTAAACAAAAATCACAAATTATTCAGTTGTGCAGGTCAAGAATATGTTTATGCAATATTTTGTATTAGTTTGGATGTCGTTATCTCAAAAGAAATCGTAAGTTTAATTTAATAAAATAATTTCAGTTGGTTGCGCCAAAAGGCCAAAGACAATTCGAGATGAAAACTGTCACAAATTATTATTCTTTAATATGAAGAAAGATAGAATATAACATCACTTTTTTTTTAACAAAAACAAAAAACAATCATTTGCGGTCCACTTTATTATTGTATCTTTAGGATCTGCACCCTTGCACTCCGGTTTGGGTACAGAGCATGCGAAATGACCATTTTACTCACCAAATTACCCCTTTGAACTCAAAACTCAATTCAAAAAGAAAAACTTACATTTATAAAAATTACCAAAATAGCCATCTTTGATCTTTTTTTTTCTAATTAGACATGGAGTCCTAGACTTAACTAAAGCAATCACATCTCATTTCCTCTAATCATAAGCGTCACATCAGCTCCGCCGGCTAAGACGGCTAGAATCTAGCCTATATATTTTTTTTTGGTAAAAAGCGATGGTTATACGTTTAGTGAAAGTAGCCTATTCTTTTGGTTCAATCCACCCTTTTGTCAGCTTAGCCCACACTTTTTGTGAGTTTTGCCGGTTCAGGATCCGTTTTTTTATAAATGGTGATTACTTTGGCAAACGCAAAATTGAATGTCTATTTTGAAAAATACTTGATCAAAGATGACTATATTTGTAATTTTTCTTTTTAAATTTGGTTGAAACTCCAAGGGGGTGACTAGTCATTTCACAAGCTCAAAGAACATTTAGTGATTGACTTTGATTATCTCCATATTTCCAGGGAACAAAAATTCTTGCATCTTTAAGGTGATGGGTATAGAATTATAAGATTAATAACATAAACATAGTTAAGAGACAGACACATACATGTCGAAAAATATCTGCAAACGTGCGTCAAAACTCTGGTCGGAAATCTGTAGCCAAAAATCGTGTAACTCGGCTTTCGTTATCTTCCCCAATGTCTGCTGCCTTCTTCTCGCCAATGCATCAAACACTCCCAACGCAAAGTCCTTCGAATCCGCCATCCCTACCAAAAAAAAAAAAAAAAAAAAAAAAAAAAAAAAAAAAGACTTAACATTGGCACAATTTATTTTACTTGTGACAGCATATACGGAGTATTAATTTTAACCATAATCACCTATGCATTCAGCGAAATCCTCTCTAGCTAATAATCCATCATCTTTCGCCAGACACGCAAACCGTGCCTCAACATTTTTCCACAACTCGTTAACATCCGTGTTTGTAGTTTTACTAATAAACCGAAGACCACCTAGCGCTCTTTGCGCGCTAGATTTCGTTCGAATCAGCTTAGTTTTCATTTTCCTAGCATCTCTAGACGTGATCACACGGTCTACACTCGCATCAGAAGAAGAAGCACGCGACGAAGACGACGTCAGCCACGAAAACTTCCTACGAAGCCTGGAAGTTGCCCCAGTAGCTGGAGAAATCTGTGAAGCAACATGATGATGATCATGACGATTTGAATGGTTAGCACCAGTAGGAGTAACGCTGCATAATATGACCGAATCATCTTCCAGCTCTAACGTGACTTCTACTAAATCTTGATCATTGTTTCGTCTTAGATCGTTAAGGAATATGGGAAGCATTGCGCCTCCGGTTGCATAGCCGTCATTGGAATGATGATCAGCCGGATATTCCAAGTCGAATATCCGGCTGAAATTAGATATTCCATCAGAACGGCTACTAACCGGAGAGTCGGACAGCATAATTGTATATGTTCCTTCAAATTAGGTGCAAAAAACACAAACGTGAACTTGCATCAACATGTAAATATTTATTAGATGGATGGAAAGAAAATCAAAGAGTGAAAAAGTGTTTGTAGAACAAACACCTCTCAACCGAAACGATGGGAGCACACGAATTCAACGCTTATGTGTAGAGAGTAGTAGTTGAGTCTTGTTTCTTTAACCCCCTATCTTTTCCAACTTCCATTATAAACAATGCACCCACCCTCTCATTTCAAATTTTCAATATGCCTATTTTACAAACTCACCCCTATACTATCTTCTATTTACTCTTTATACCCCCTTCTAGATTTCTTGTGTACTAGGTCTGCCTTAAGTGTACTACAGGTGAAAACATAAGAACCCATGTTTGTACTTTGTAGTAAAACTATGGTGAAGCAACATCAGTTGCATCCATACACACGTTAAACACAAGAAAAAAATAACCTTTTACCAAATCTTTTACAAAAGGTATATAGTATTCATTTTGCGATACCTCAAATACAACATAATAATAATACAATAATGGTGAATTTAGCACATAAGCATAGTTTTAGCATCAATATTCCATGAAAAGGAAATTTGATTGATGTGTTAGGGGATTCTTCAAAATTTCACACAATTACATAAACAGATTTTTTTTATAAGTTTGTTTAATAGTTGACCTTATCATTCTCCTATATATTAATACCTGAAGCTCATGAACAGTGTAAAAGTTAGTTTGGTAATTTTTTGTGTCTGCTTAAGAGGACACACGTCTGCTATGCTGCTACTCATTACACGCATCTGCTTGCTCCAACGTGTCTGCTTCTCAAACACCCTTTTCTTTCTTTCTTTCCACGCGTCACCCATCCTTTCTCTTTTCATTTTTCTTTCTACAAACACAGACACACCGAAGCTACAATCTCCTCACACCTCTCTTCTCCTCCGCCTCCATCAACAGATGCCCATTCTCCACCGACGACATCAGCACCATATGGAGGCTGTTGCCCGCCATCCGCCGCCTTCACCTCCGCATACGCCGTGGGTGGAGCTTTTGTATGGTGGCGATGGTGGATATGGTCGTGTGCTGCTCAAGAGAGATGGATGTTGCGCCGTTGCGTCTGCCCCCTATCGCGTCCATCTACACATGAGCAGGGGGTAGAGTTTTTGTATAGTAGTGATGGTGGAGATGGTTGTCTGTTACATCGCATCCGTTATCGTCTCTGTCGACGAAGCAATACTTTTGTTTATATAAATTTTGTTTATTGTATTAAATATATATTTACATAACAATATTTATTATATATAAAATTAGAGTAAATTCGTTTATGAGTCCCGAAATTTGGTGGTTTTAATTACTACTTACATTAAAAAAAAATAAAATTTTTAACTATCTGAGTACCTGGTTGGTAAATTTGTAATTATTTGAGTCCAAATTTGCAACGCCATTCAATAAGTCAGTTAAGTTAAAGGGTATTTCAATCATTGTACACCTAGGTACAACTCTTTAGAGGGTGTTTGGGATTGCTTATTTAACTTTAAAAGTGTTTTTTTTTTCTTTTTTTTAAGTGCTTATTGATTTATTACTTTTGAAAAAAATAGTTTAAAAAAATGTTTGGATTAGCTTTTGTATTGGAAAAAGTCAATAAGTTACTTTTTAAAAAGTGTTTGTTTTACCTTATTCATGTAAAGTAAACAAGAATGAGTAAAATGTGGTAAAGAAACAATGGGTATAACTTACCCTAAAAGAGGAATAAGTTGGGTTTGATACTCGTGTTTGCTCAGGTTATAATCATTCGCTCACACTAATGACCAAACTGAACCCTAGGAGGTGTTAAAAGAGTGAAGTGTGTGTGTGTGTATGTGTGTGTGTGTGTAAATACACCAACATGTAAGTGGTTTGGTCTAGCTCGACCTACGTCCACTGTGAAAGAAGATATCTTTTATTACTTGAGTAAATACAAAGACAAATTGTTACAAGTGTTCTAAGGCTATCTCATTTAGTGCTATTTTTTGGGGTGAATGTTTGACCCCTTGCAAAGGAGAGGTGACCTCCTTTTTATAGGGAGAGCATGGGTCAGCCATCGCGGCCTATGGCTGAGATGGTAATTTTGGGACCAAGTTCTGGGTCCAGATATTTTCGGCCCATGAAGTGGGTGAGAAGCACGTGGTAATTAATGCTGGAATTCCACGTGTCACGACGTGATTGGGCGCAGACAGCGCTTCTTCCTGACACAGCATGGTTGACCAGTTAGTGGCGTCCGATGTGACGTCTGGAAACAGGTGAGCATGTATGTCCAGTATTCTGACGGGTACTGTACGCTGCAGCATAGTGGAAGTAGGGATGAGCTCCGGATGGTATCGGTACCAACCGATACCGATCCCAAAAACTCACAAATCTCAATACTGATACCGATACCAAAAATAAACGGTACGGTATCGGTACGGTACCGGTATGGTATCGGTATTTTATCTTAAAATACTGATACCATACCGATCTCGTACCGATACCGATAATACCAAAACCAAAAAACTCTAAATGTGGATACCGATACCGATACCAAACACCCTCGGTTCGATATCAGTTCGGTACGGGATCGGGATTGGGACGGGACGGGATCGGTATTCGGCGCTATGTGCTCATCCCTAGGTGAAAGCATGGGAGTAGTCACGTCACTGTACACTATCTATCAGGGGTTGTTGGACCACTCCTGACACGTGTTCTCCTCTGGTTGGCGCAGGGTGTGTTTCAGTTCCTGACCCAACCTTCTTCATTCTTAATTGTCCGTACGTCCTCGTACTAAAAGACGATGTCAGTCGAATATTTTGTGCGTAAGTTCACGCGCGGAGATTCCTTTGTGATGATGACGTCACCAATCTGACATAATCTTGCGCATAATCATGTTATCATGCGCAGGCTTCGTTCTGCGGACATCAAGAGATTGAAGTCCTGGCTGGAGTGAAGTTGCGCTCCGCGGACTAGGTCTTCCGCGACTTTGTTAGTGCATTTTATGGGATAGGGTTGCGCTCCGCGCCAGGATTAGGTACCTTATCCCTTCAAGTCCCCCCCCCCCCCCCCCCCGCCAGTTTAGTGCTTCTCCTGGTCTTGACAAAGAGTAGGTGGAGGACTAGACTGTATAGGTGTTTGAATGCAGGTGACAACTCACCCGGTCTTCATGCTTTTCCGTTTTTGTAACAACATGTTTCATGGAGAAGAAAGACGCAGTTAACGGATTTTATCGTTAACGTCACACCATCGTCGGGTTGTGACGTGTCAGGCGTGTTTCTGAAAAGAAAACACGCGGAGAACGTCTTTTGGAGTTTACGTCAATTGTATCATTCGCAAATTTTCTAATAAGTTAATTATAACTTTGGGGGATCTAAATTGACAATAATCCATAGTTGAAAATCGCTTAAACCATATTTTTTTTCCGTAGCGTTTGGGGTAGTGTTGTAACACCCCAACCGATGACGGAAACATCGAGGTGTCACGTAGTGACGATTGTTCAATAGCTCATGGACTAAAAGTGTAAATTTTGATATATTGATTAAGTAGTTTATTACATTTAAAGGATATTACAAGATACAATAATTCTAAAGTGACAACTAAAACTGAAATACAATGAATCCAAAATCTAAGTAAAAATTCCAAAAGCTTAAAAGTCATCTCATAAATAACCTGAAACATGTACGAAAATAGTATATGTCAATACAAAAATGTATTGGTGAGCATACCCGTTTGATACATATAGTAAGGAAAATTTAGCAATTCATGTGTTATTTTGCAAAATGTAATAAGTGGTATCCGGGTCAAATCAACCCTATGAAAGGAAAGCAGATATATATAGTATGCGCTAGTAGTAATGTAATACATAGCAATGACGAGGACTCTCAACAGAGTCACAAGGGTATATACCATAGTACTATTCATTAAAATGCCAGGCCGCAACGGTTAATGATTTGACAGGTCATAGATACACGAAATGACACAAGCAAACACACATAAGAATTGCTATTTTAGTAAGATGAAATAGAAAATTGATAGTAGGTACATGAGTCACCCCAAAGTAGTAAAACAGTAAAAAGGGGAAAGATATACTCACTTTGATTGTGAAAGATAGATTTGCATCAAATCAACAGGAATCAATGAATTATGCTTGAACCATTTAGAATCAACAAAGGTCACGTATAAATCCTAAAGCTTGAATCATGCGTTGCGAATTCCTAAAAATTATAACACCAACCCAAATTCTAATGCAAGTGTACATGCCCAAATTTTTAGCAACTTGAACTTGGTTCTTAAATTTAGATACATATCATGTACTTATATAACTTTCGTTACTAGAGCTAATAAAATTAAAACCATTAAATCTCATTTACTTCATGAGTTATTAAGATGCGTTTTTTTTTTCCAAAAAACTTTTAAGGCTAAAAGAAACTGTTATTAAATAAATAAGTATATCAAATAAATATTCACATAACATCATGAAGAGTCTCGATCAAATCACAATAATTTCATTATCCATCTAATTTAGATATACTTAGTTTATGGCCTCATTATCAATACAATTTAAATACTATAATATTGATTATTGGTTGGTTACTAATTTGAATCATAATTGTGAATCATTGATTTTGATTGAATTTGTCGGTTACAAATTCAATTGGCTGTTTCATTCCTTAATTGCAAAGAAGTTATAAGGAAGATGAAGCAAATTGATTAATTTAAAGTTTCACAATACCCCCATAAACTACCACTAAAGAAAAAAACTAAACTTTTAACTTTAAATACATGTTATTATTATTTTGGTTGTTAATATCATGCCCCGTCCATGTATATATATTTCAAATGATCAATGCTAATAAATTGAATTTATGGTGACATAAAAACATATGAATTGATGTAAAGAATGCAAAACAACCGTATGTCTTAATCAAAAACTAATTTTGTTTCAATTCTATTAATTAATACATTTATTTTAGGTTTTTAATTTAAGAAGTTTGCAAGTCAAATGATTAATTTGTATATATGTAACCGTAGGTGATAAGGAATTATTAGAGAAGGAATACAAAACATCAACCAAGTAATTATTATATTTTCTCACATTTTATTAGGAAAATTTAATTAACTAAACTGAACGTTTTAATAATAGGTGAACTTGATTAGAAATTCCTTTATAAACACTTAACTTGGTTAACTAATTTAAGTTTTTAAACTATAAACTTTTATAAAACTTGAAAATTTTATAATATCCACTCCGGATGACGGTTCAACATACACATTTGATAATAACGTATACCCGATCCATAATAAATATTAATGATAAACTTTAGTTTATTCTAAAATATATTTTGAAAACGACAAAATTTACAGGGACTGCAATGGAAATATTTGAAGGACTATTATTGACAATTAAATGTAAGACGAGGGTGACGGATGTCACAAGTGTCATAACACCCTAATTTTCAAAAACATAAATAGTAATAATAGTTATGAGTTGACGATTACATTGATATGAAACAATTATTATTAGAGTTCTAATTTGTTTAGATATATCTTGTAGTTTTAAAAAAAATATAATTTTGAAGTCAATGAATTTTAATAACGTATGTAGTATTCTTAAAAGTAATTTTGTTTTCTTAAAGCATTTTTAGAACAACTTTAATATGTCATTTAAGTAAATATGAAACTCTTGAAAATTAATTTCATGAATTATTAAGTTACTTTTTAGTTATATACAAGAAAGTTTTTGTTAAATTCTATTTATATGAAATTAAATGATAGCATTCAAAGGAGAAGTTTCATTTCGAGAACTGTAACCGATGATCACTTCAATTATAAAACTCATTTCTTTTTAGACTTTACTAGTAGACAAACCCTCTCCACATTATTAGTATATATTACAACTTTCTTAAGAGTTTGGTTGACGTCTAAGACCCGATGACCAAATTCTTTTAAGTTAAAGGTTTCTAAGCGGAATAAAAATGGTTGTTACGATCTTCAAACATTCGTTAGAGCATTTGATAAACTCGATCATATGACTAAAGGTTCGAACATAGTTCTTTGACTCCCTTTGATTGTTTTTGCAAATTCATCTAAGTCAATGTAAGTATATCTTTCCCCTTTTTACTGTTTACTATTTTGGGATGACTCGTGTACCTACTATCAAGTTTCTATTTCCTTTTACTAAAACAGCAATTCTCATGTGTGTTTGCTTGTGTTAATTTGTGTGTCTATGACTTATCAAAATCATTAACCTTTGAGGGCCTGACATTTCAATGAATAGTACTATGGTATATACCCTTGTGACTCTGTTGAGAGTCCTTGTCATTGCTATGTATTTCATTACTACTAGCGCATACTATATATATTTCCTTTCATTTCATAGGGTTGATTTTGAACGGATATTACTTATTACATAATTGCAAACAGTATACAACACCTGAATTACGAAACTCTTTTACTACTATATCTATTCAAACAGGGTATGCTCACCAATACATTTTGTATTGACAAAATTATTTTCGTACATGTCTCAGGTTATTTATGAGATGACTTTTTAGCTTTTGGAATTTTTACTTAGATGTTGAGTTTATTGTATTTCAGTTTTAGTTGTTGCTTTAGAATTTTGTATCTTGTAATATCTTTTAATGTAATAAACTATTCAATACAATATATTCAAATTTACACTTTAGTACCATGAGCTATTGAGCAATCGTCACTACGTGACACCTTGATGTTTTCGCCATTGGTTGGGGTGTTACATCAGTCGATCGCCGAATGATGATGTCGCATGTTTTATCCAAAGGAGGAATCAGGCAGGGAACGTCTTTTGGAGTTTACGTCAATCGATCGCCGTGTGATGACGTGGAAGGCTTGATCTTGAGGAGGAATCAGGCGAAGAACGTCTTTTGTAGTTTACGTCAAACCGGCGCCACGTGATGACGTGGCAAGCCTGGTAGGTGAAGTTAATCCAAGCGGATGACGTGTCTCCCCCTTTTTAATGGAGTTAATGCGCTGTCAACCTTGTAATAAATATAGAAATGATTGGAAGTAAATGTGCTTAGAATATGAAAAGTTGTCATAAATGCGCCAAGAATTTAAAAAGTTGTCATAAATGTTGATATGTTAGACGGCAGAAAGGATGTCGTCATGGTGGCTGTCACGTCAGGCACATGATAGACGAAAATTTTGTCTGGTGTTAGGCGCTTGATCCTACACGCGTGCGAGTATAGCTGTCAGGCCTTGGTGTGGCGACACGTGGCGTTTGAAATAGGTTTTGTGTCAGGAACGTGGGAGGCCACGCGCGTCCATGCAGCTGGCAGTGTCCCAGAGGATGACACGTGTTGACCCCAGGCATCGTGTGTCAAGTGTGTGGGATACCACGCGCGCGAGTGTAACTTCCTGGTGGCAAATGGGACACGTGGCATCGTCCTGAGCGTCCTGATGATCAGTTGTCTGTTCGTGTCCTCTAGTTGGGGCCCATCGCATTAAATTCGATGAGTATAAATAGGTGATTACCTCCTCTCTCACTTCACTATTCCCCCAAATCTTCAAAGTTTTCTCTCAAAAATCTTCAAGCTTTCCGGTGGAGATTTAAATTTTGCGTTTGGTTTTAACATTAAAAAGATGTCAATTTTCCAGGTGCCAAAGACTTTGATTTAACAATCCCAAAACAGTGGTTTGGGAAAAAGACTAATTTTACTAAATCTCAATTAACAAAGTTTTAAATTTATAAAGTTAACAATATTTATTTTCGAAACTAAAACCAACACATAGGCAGAGAACCTGACGTGCATAGTATAGTCTCGGTGGTAAGTATTGAGTAACGTATTCCAAGGTTTACACTTTCCCCTACTCAACCATTCATCAATTGACTGATCGGGTTTTGAAAAGAAAAATAAAACTGAGGGGTTCTTTAAAAGGAGTTTTTGGAAAAAGGTTTGCTTTTTTATAAAAGCTAAGGTGGAATAAAATAGTAGATAGATATGCACATCTCGGGACCCTTCGCCTAAGTAGTTAAGTTTAATATTATAATTAATAATTTAAGATAGTTAATTGTGTGGAAGACGAGAGTGATCTTGAAGTGCCGACTCCTTGATAGAGAAGCGAAGGCGACTACTAAGTAGAATGCAAAACCTCTCCAGCGTGCGTCCACCTAGGGTACTTCGCCAGGGCCTCGCGTATAGCAGGCTCCTCGAACCGCGGTCAGGTCTTTGGGTCTTCTAACTTATCATCTTCTTAAATCTTCTTAAATTGGAGGCTTCACTCCCAACCAGGGACACCGTACACCTCACCTTAGTTCTCGCGTTCCGTACCGAAGAGTCTCTTTATCCTGGCAACCACGTATCCCCATTGGTTAACGGTCAAAGGAGAAAGATCTCTCTTACGGTTGTCACAGGAAGGAGGTCTCTCCATTGGTTAACGGCTTTGTACTAACGAGAACTAAATAAAGAATCTTTATTTTGTTTATCTTAATGACCTTTAATATTTATAGGTCTAGAAACTATAAAATTGGTTTTAAATAAGTGATGACTTAATTACCCAACCATAACCTCCCAAGCTGAATGAAATCCTTAACAAAGGCGGCATATAATCCTAAAGACGTGTGATACAAAAGATCACTGGTGCGTCCGTAGGGAAACCATCATTTTCCAAAGAAATCATTCAATCATCTGGTATGAACCAGAAATGTGTCACTCGGATCTGGTCCACTTTAGATGCCATTGCTTAGAAATCGGTTTGGATATCAGAAGCCCAAAGGATCTGTCTCACTACCGGTTTTCTTGCCTTGGATCTAGCTCAGGACTACCAGAAGCTGATTATACCATTAATTAATTAAGTTAAGGTTGTTATTAAGTTAATCTTCATTCAAACCTGTCACCAAGATAGACAAATAATGATTAGAAGAAAATAACACAACAATTAACTAAAAATAAACTACTACTAATAATAATAAAAGTCTACAAATCGAAGCAGGTTCGCAAATAATAGAAAGACACAACCATAGAAATGATCAACACAAGGATCATGGCTGCTCATAGACAAGTTCTCCATCTTCCAAGTGATATGTATTCTCTCATGATCCTCACGACCCTCGATGTTTATTGCATAACTACTCTACGATCCTCTTCTTGGCCAAGCTAATCAAGGTAGGTCGAAGCCTAACCATTGAGGGATGTTAGGAGGACCAGAAGGCCACCCAAGGGACCCCAAGATCACTGGAAGATGCTTGGTAGTCGGCCCAAGAGAGTACAAGAAGGGATGAACAAATTTTGAGGGTTAGCTTGCTATTTATTGACCTCTAGGGAAGCATGAGCGTGCCCAGATGTGTTAAGGGCGTTCTCGTTGTCTCACGTATGTTCTGTTGCTGCATGGCAGACTCTGTCTGTACTTTTTGTCTGAGCACGGGTGTGCCCAAGATGATGGCACGGGCGTGCACTAGCTGCCTGTCTTGATTTCTTGCTCTCCAAGTTTGCTGCGTTGTTCTCTCGCGTGCAGGACCTTCGTGCAGGTGTGCGTGGGCGTGCTTGGTCACTACGGGGCTGATTTTAGTGTTATTTAAGCTCCAGGATTGTCTTCAAAGCATACAGTGAACCAGCTGATAGTCTCGTATCTTCAAAAATCTCCTGTTTTTGTCAGTTTTTGCCCGAAAATCCTTCATTTCCGTTTTGGAGCTCCATTTTCCTGTAAAATACAAATAGGAACGAATTAAGTACCAAATCTTACAATATTTCCTTAATTGTACCCTATTATGAGACATTTTATGCCCGTTTTATATGATAACTTTTTGAGTTATCAACGATCTTCAAGAGTTCCGGCGAGTATTCAAAGTTTCCCGCGAACTTTTTTCCAGTTTTTCCATATTTACCCAAATTTTTCCGCTATTTTTGACGATGTCTGAGATGTCGAGAAGCAGTTCCCAAAATCCCGATCCAAATTCTGAGCAACCACCAACACATGAGAAGTCGAAGGAGAAGAAGCTGATGGCAAACACTCCGGTGAAGTGGAGCCAAAAAAGCTTCGAGGAGTTTTTGTAGAACTTTGAGATATATGCTGCCGGGGTCAGACGGTTTTGACCCCCACCGAGGGCAAGATTGCCCTGTATGAAGCCCACTTCGTCAAGTATAGGTTTCCTCTGCCGGTCACCCGGTTCCAGATCGACACCTTGATGTCGTATGGGGTGGTGGTGACCCAACTGAGCGCCTTTGGGATGTTGAGATGGGTGCACTTTGAGTCATGCTGCCGCGCCATGGACATTGAACCTACTTTTTATAGGTTCAATGTATTCTATGTGATGACCAAGGATGAGACTTGGTTTAACTTTAAAGCGCTCCAAAGTGACGCCGATGGCATCCTAGGCCCCCAAGTCTCTACACGACTAGAAGTTGAAATTCTTCTATGCCAAGAGGGGGTGATTCCCGTGGCAATGCCATTGAAAGTTCTTGGCGATCGCCAGAGGCTGCCAGAGTGCCCGGTGTTGGCGGGCTACAATGAGGAGCAGTGGTTCATTGACTTGACCACCAACGCGTCTCCCCTGGATGTCCCAACTTGCAAGAATTGGATGCTTGCGCTCCTGGGGATGAGCCACCTGCGCCTGAGGCCTGGGCAGGAGCCACACATCCAAGATGTGGGTAAGTTGAACTTATGCGCCAACTTTTAATTTTTAGCCTTATAAATGTAGACTATTTGTTTTTGTTTGCAGGTGTGTCGAACCTGCAGGCGTTTTTGGTGCGAGAAAGGGCGTATTTGAAGTGGAGGACCCCACCGGTGGATAGGCCCTCGGTAATCGAGGAGATGGTTAGTAGGTTCTATCTGCCACAGCTTGAGGATGCCCCTGCGCACTTCAATATTACTGGTGAGACTCCTATAAATCATGACTCTGTTTATTGTGTGGCGTCGGGTGGGGTCTCGTACATCATTCTTTCTAATTCGAAGTCAAGCGGTTCATCTAGATGGTTGCATCATCCGGAATGGTCGTCCAGAGTTCGTGGGCACTTGAAATTGGCGCCCAGGACTCACTCCTATACCTCTAGAACTGACTATGTAGAGGTGTTTGAAAGTGCGCCTTTGAGTGCAGGTGGTCAACGGCCCTACAAACGCAAGGAACCGTCCGAGACTGAAGATGTGGTGGAGTCACCGGAGGAGCTGGCGACCAAGAGGAGAAAGCTACAGAAGGTGGCGCAAAAGAGTGGGGTTAGCCCGGACATGGTGGAGCAGCATCCTCATGAGCTGTCGTCCACCCAAGTAAAGATTCATGGGCGGGACCCGTTGGCGACCGGGGGGCAAGGCGGGGGGACTGATAAGTCTAGCCCCGCCAAGACCACTGATCTAAGGATGAAGGAGATGTTTTCGCAGTTCTCCTTCCATATCACTCCACCCCCGCAGCAGGTGCCCATTCTTCAAAAGACTTTGAAGAAAACTCCGTGTAAGTTTTTCCTGAATTTTTGAACTTCACCTTTTGTTAATCCTTGCTTTTTCTTTGACTTGTTTACTTCTTTCGTAGTGGTTGCGCCCAAGATTGTCCCCTCCTCTTTTGTTCCTCCGACTCTGACCGAGTAGGAAATCGCCAAGAAGCGCATGATGAAAAACTTGCGCTTGGCGAGACGGAGAAGAAGCTGGAGGAGGAGGGGTTGAGGTGGGAGACAGAAGAGGTCGAGGCCAAGGCGAAGGCCGATGAAGCCACCAAGAAAGTTGAGGCGGATAGATTGGAGGCGGATTTGATCCGCCTCGAGAAGGAGAAGGTTGAGGCGGAGAGGCTCCGTCTCGAAAAAGAGAGGGCTGAGAAGGAGGTGGCGGAGGCCCGGGCACGAGCAGATGATGCCGCGAAGAAAACTGCTGGAAAGCAGATTGTTGGAACCCCCGGCGGGAGTGGCCGGGGGTAGTGAAGGTGTTATGAGTCAGACGGGCGAGATGTCATCTTGCCCGTTAGATAAGGAGACCTCAGGGTCAACAGTTTTGAAGAACCCCTCCCTCCTCTAAGGGGTTGGTGAAGAAAAGGTCGCACCACTTCCTCGAGTTACTTCGATGGCGATGCAATTTGGTGCCCTCACTGGAGTATACGCGAGAACACTCGCTTTGCCAACCCCCTGTTGGAAGAGGAGTTTGTTGAGGAGGGCGTCCCTCCCAAGGAGATGGAATATCAAGATGGGCTCGAGCGCTCAGCGCTTATTTCTGATATCTGCGTCTACCAGGCCCTTCAGTTAGCAGCAACGAACTCTTTGAAGAGACATAATGTTGCCATTGAACGCAACATCGCTGAATTTAATGTTGGGAAGGCTGCGTAGGCGCAGAAAGAAGAGATGCTGAAGGCCGAGATTGAGAGGTATCACGGCCGTGCATATGTGACCGAGGATAAGGTGAAGCAGCTCGAGCATGAGCACGCAGTGGCATAGAGCAGGTGGACTGAGTCTTGCACTCGCACAAACGATGATATGATGAAAGCTAAGGAGCACATCCAAGTTATTGATAATGTGAACTGTCGGCTGCGTTCTGTTGCTGAGGGCCATGCCAAGGTCCTTGGAGAAAAGAACTCCAAAGTGGCGGAGGCACGGTCAAAGCTCCAGATTGAAGACAAGGAGCTGATGGCCGCAACCTCCCGCGCTTCACTTTTGGAATCCGAGAAGCTGTTGATCATGAAGTTGAAGGAGACCTGGAGTTGGCAAGGGCCTCCCTGGAAGAGTCTTGTGATGCCGTGGTGCAAGAGGCCAAAAATGCTAAGGCGCTACTTGACCAGTCTGTTCCCGCTCAGGAGAAGGCGCAAGAGGCGATGCACTGGATGATGACCGCGTGCATATCTGGGGTAAGATGTTTGTAAACCTTTCCTCTTGTGCTTCTTGTCTATAAAAACTGTAACACTTGATGCATGTTTTGCAGATTTTCGAACGCTTCTAGAGCGAGCCTAAGCTTGGGAACCAAGTCGCCGTGATTGCTGCTGCTGCGAGCGCCTATGGGTTTGGGGATGGGTTTGATAGTGGCTTTCACCATTGCTTTAATGATGGAAGAATTGATGAGATGGAGAACCATGGCAAACCCCTGATGGAGTACGAGGCTGAACTTGCAAAGTTCGAGCAAGTTCAGTTCCTTGTTCTCTAGGTGGTTGAGGCAGGTGGTTGTGGATTGCAACCGCCACGCAGACCCAGTTGGCGCCCTCCATTACTTTATTGGAGAATCAAACCGTTTGGGTGCGGTGGCTCAAAGGAGAGCAGAGCAAGAAGAGGAGAAGCGCTTAGAAAGGGAGCGTCAGGCAACTAGGAGAGAAGGTGCGTCCGGGACAATGCACGATGATGTGGATGAGGAGTAGCACGTCGATTTTAGTGGCTCCGAGTAGGTTATGATTGTAATGTTTTTTTGTTAATAGCAAGGCCTTCCGTGCTTTTTTTGTAATGAAAATCCTTACTTATTTTGTGCGTACTGTACTTCCGTATAGTATTATATACTTGTTGGAATTCTTTGACAGTCTTTTTGTTGAATGAATCTGTAGTCCATCGCTATGTGTTTAGGGTGCCCACGCCTTGAAGACTGTAGCGCTAAGTAGTGGACACAGTAAATAGATAGTGAAATCTTCATTGATCATTAAAAGTAGATAGGCGTGTGTAGCCCATATCTACACAAAGAAAATGTTAAATAAAACAAGTACGAAGTTGTGCAGTGTCCCAGGATGTAGGGACAGGTGTGTCATCTAGCTTTTTGAGAGTATATGCACCCTTTCCTAGGATTTCTTGAATTTTGTATGGACCTTCCCAATTAGGAACCAATTTTCCTTGTTGCTCTACGTTGGATGCTTCGTTGTTACGGAAGACGTAGTCTCCGACGTTGAACTTGAATGCTTTGACGCGTTGATTATAGTAGCGCTCCAAATGTTTCTTGTACTTTGCTTCTTTCATTGCGGCGAGTTCGCGACGTTCTTCGAGCAAGTCAAGGTTTAATCAGAGTTCATCATTAGTTCCTTTTTTAGCCATGAGTACTCTTGCGGAAGGACAACCCATTTCGGCAGGGATGACTGCCTCGGAACCGTATGTGAGGCTAAACAGTGTTTCAACGTTGCTCGTTTTGGTTAGAGTGCGATGAACCCATAGAACGTGCGGGACTTCATCCACCCAGCCCGTGCGCTTGGTTCCGAGCCGCGCTTTGGTGCCTTCCACAATGCTTTTGTTTGCTCTTTCGACTTGACCGTTGCCTCGTGGGTGCGCGACTGATGTAAAGATTTGCTGGATGCCGAGCTGCGCCAGCCATTCTTGTAAGTGTTGGTCCCGTTAATCTGTTCTGCGACAAGCATTGAGTCCACGTGTGCTTCCACGTGCCTGGCCCCCATCTTTTCCGCGATGCGGAAGCCTGCCATCATCGCTTTGTATTCTGCTTTATTGTTGGTACTCTTGAAGTCCAAGCGGATAATGTATGTGAACTCTTTTTTATCTGGGCTGATAAGGCAAAGGCCCACGCTAGAACCATCTTCGCTAGAGGGCCCATCTATGAATAGAGACCACTTTTGCGATTGATCCTAAGATTGCACGGGCGTTTGTTCTGCAAGGCAGTCTTGAATCTTGTCGGGTATTTCCGCCACAAAGTCAGCAAGTATTTGGCCTTTGATTAGGGTCTAGGCTTGTAATAGATTGCATGTTCCCCAAGCTCAGTGGCCCATTTTGCGAGTCGACCCGATAACTCCGGCTTGCAAAGTACGTCGCTTATTCTGTAGTACTGAAGGACGTTGATGGGATGTCCTTGGAAATACCATCACAATCTTCAACGCGTGAACCAGCGCAAGAACCAGCTTTTCCATTATAGAATATCTTGTTTCCGCATCTAGGAGGGTGCGGTCGATATAATAAATTTGCGTTTGAACCCCCTTGCAATCAACTAGAAGGACCGCGCCGACCGACCGACCGCTCAGTTATGGAGAGGTACAACGTTAGCGGCTCCTTTGGCAGGGGCGCAGTTAGAGTTGGGAGGTTCATTAAGCACTGCTTTATGTCTTGGAAAGCTTCTTACGCCTTTGGTGTCCACCGGAAGTTTCTCTTTTTCAAGCAATTCTTCAAAGTATCCACGAATGGAAAGGACTTTAAAGCGTAGTTGGAAAGGAAGCGATTGAGGGCCACCAGCCGGCCCATCAACGTTTGGACTTCCTTGACTGATGCGGGGGAAGGCATTCTCTCGATCGCCTGTACCTTTTCGGGGTTTACGCGGAAACCATCCCGCGTGACGATTACCCCGAGGAATTTACCTTCCTCCAATCCGAATGAGCATTTGCTGGGGTTGAGTTTCATGCGCACCGCGCGCAACTGATTATATGTTTTTTGTATGTCCCACAACATATTATCTTCTTCTTTACTCTTGATTACAAGGTCGTCGACGTACACATCAAGCCGTATGCCGATCTTGAAGGCTATGTCCTTGAGGCGTTGATATGTGGCGCCCACGTTTTTCAGGCCAAAAGGAATCTTTGTGTAACAGAAGGTGCCCATGTCTGTGCGGAAGGCCATCTTATCTTTGTCCTCCTTTACCATTTGGATTTGGTGCTAGCCCTTGTATGCGTCCAAAAAACATTTGAAGCGATAAGGAGCTAGCGATTCCACTTTTAAGTCTATTTCCGGCAAAGGATAACAATCTTTTGGACATGCCTTGTTTAAGTCCTTGTAATCGACACACATGCGCCAGCCCCCGATGGCTTTCCCAACCATGATGGGGTTAGCGACTCAAGTTTGTATCAACTGGAGCACAGGATGCCCGCATTGAGTAGTCCAGTGACCTGCTCATTCATTGCCTTTGATTTCTCAAGACGCATGCTGCGCTTCTTCTGGACAACCAGCTCTACCGATCGGTACGCATTGAGTTTGTGTTACGTAATGTCGTGGGGAACACCAATCATGTCTGACGGCTGCCACGCAAATACGTCCATATTCTTGATAAGTAGTTGCTTCAGGTGGTTGCGGATGGTGTCCGAGAATACATGGCCAATGACCACCGTTTGCTCCGGAAATTTAGGGTTAAGAACCCATTTTCCTAGCTCAGTGCGAGTGTCGGTCTTAACCATTTTTGGGGGTTTGGCATTGTCGGCTGTGTGACAATCCTTGTTTCCCCGGATAAAAGCGACGCTGGTACGGGTCGGGAAACCAATCATTTGATGTGGTTTTGAGGCATTGGCATTGAAGCGCGCAAGGCCTTCCCGCCCAAGCAAGATGTCGTGATGGGACCTCGTTGGCAAGACAATGAAGTCGCACACCTCTGTGCGCTCGTGCTTGCCATCCTCCATTGTGACCGAAAAAGAGATCATGCCGCGGGGCATGATGGTTTCATGAATAAAGCCAGAAATTGGCTCGTTGGCTGGTACGAGCCTCGATTTATCGTCATCATCAAGTTGTTGAAAACACGGTTCATACATGATGTCAGTGCTACTTCCGCCATCTAGGAACATGTATCGCGTGCGATAATATCCAAAAACTGCGGTGATAACTAGTGGGACAGTGGATGATGCGTTGCCGCAGATTTTTGGGAGGATGACATCAACCTCCTTCCAAGAGTCGTCATTTTCTTTCACCTAGGACCGCTTTCCCTGGTGATGATTGTTTTTTCCTGCCTTGGTCATGTTACATTGGTGGCGCAGGGTGTGCGTAACCATGTGAGTTTGCAAGTCACGTATTTTCTTCTGCGAACCCTCACCTTGATTACCTTCGTTGTTGCTTCCTCGCGCACCTCTATGCACGTTTTTGACAAAGTGTCTGAGCTGTCCTGACTTCGGTGCAGATTCAATTTCCACATTCAGACTGTAGCAGTTGTATGTGAGATGTCCAAAATCATTGTGGTACTCGCAAAACTTGCTTGTATCCACATTCTTTCGCTTTCCAAGGACATTTGGTTCCTTGAAAGTGATATGTTCCGTCTTGAGGACCTGAGACGTTGTTTTTGATAGCGGAGTCCAATCGTGGTTCTTCATGGAGTTTCTACGTTGGTCCCGCGATTGCTTGTTGAAGAGGTTTTAGCGGGCGTCGTTAGAGGAAGAGTATTTTCCCTCCTTTGTGGACCCCGAGATTCGTGTCCATACAGACTTCCTTTTTTTGTGATTATTATTATTATTATTATTATTATTATTATTATTATTATTATTATTATTATTATTATTATTATGGTGATTCTGGAAGCCGTATACTTAGCGGAAAGATCGTTCAGAGGACGCAAAGATCATAGCCGCACGAATTAGTTCATCCCATGATTTCGGGATGCCGTATTTTCCTGTGAGGCATTTCATGAGTTCCTCACTGCGTACGCCTTGAATAAAGGCTATGCGGGTGAGCTCCTCTCCGTACCCTATCTATAGGGCTTCTCTGTTGTAACGCACAATGAAGTCCTCAATGGATGAATTATCATTGCGCTGGCATAGAAGGATGTGCGCCTTGTCGTTCTTGTGTTTACGCAAATGGGAAAAGTGGTTGACAAATTTGGCATTGAGGTCATCAAAGTCTGCAATGCTCCCCACGGGGAGATTGTCGAACTAGACTTTAACGGCCCCTGTCAGCATTTGGGCAAACATATGGCACCAAACTTGAACTGGCCAGTCTACAGAGTTCCCCACGCACTCAAAATCTTATATATGATCGTCAGGGTCACACGGGCCATCGTACTTGCCGATGCCGCTAGGGAGCTTTGCTTGTTTCAGAATACAGGTCGTGGCGACGCGATGTAACACCCCAACCGATGGCGGAAACATCGGGATGTCACGTTGTGATGATTGTTCAGTAGCTCATGGTGAATAATAAACTTCATTAAATGATTTAAATAAATTACATACAATTGTTCTACAAGAATTCGTACATCAAAATGATTAATACTATGCACACATCTTCAAGCATTAACTCAAATCTTCAAGCAAGTAGAACCTGAAACATGTTAAGTTGAAAATATTTTTGGGTCAACAAAAGTTGGTGAGAATACATAGGTTTTTGAAAATAATTGATAACAATAGTTTGTACAACATTCACAGTTGTATGATGATAGAGTATGATACCGACATGTAACAATGCGTCTTTGTACAATCAAACCTTGTGTCGACTGAGGCCTAACTCGCAAGTTAGTCTAATGTTGTTACTGCTTTCGATCATCCCTGAATTTATGCGGGGGGATGGGTTTGTCAGACCTATAGCGCTATAATCTAAACAGGCGGCTTGATCATTGTTAATGATTGTACTGTGTCTTTTTGTTACAGTCAAATGATAGAATGATGTTGTAATTGAATCACAAGTAAATATGAGTAAATGATAGTATAAAATGTTTAAACATGTTTGACCCCAAAAATAGTGAAAATAGAGTAAAGGGGCTATGTAAACTCACCTTAGCAAAAGTTATACTTCTTGAAAATTTGAATAGTGTGTTGCCCAAACAATGCCAAATATCACCCTATAATAAGGTAATAAATATGTCTAAGTCTATCTAGTCTACAATTGTATATGTTCTAGGGCTTCGGATTTGGGAATAATTGTTTGTTTGATTAATAATATAAATGTTTGATAATTGAGAGAAATTTAGTAAATAAATAGACAAAAATCTTTTTATAAAATTTGAATTTAGGATGGTCACAGTAATGAGTTTAAAGTACAAAAATAATTTTTATAAAATTATTTTCTTTAAAATAGAATATTAAATCTATTTATTACAAATTGTCAAAATTTAACTTTAATATTTAAAAATACTAAAATTAAAGAATTATTAGTTTAAAAATTATATTTCTGTTCCAAATAATCAGAAATAATTTGTATAAAATTTTGGTGCAAAAATATTAAAAATTGGATTTATAATGATTTAATTATGATTAAAACTAACAAAAATTGATTAAAAATATTAAATAAATGATTTTTTTGAAATAAAAATCATTTCAGAAAAGTTTATTGTTATAAAAACTTAGAATAATTTTTGTGGGAATTTATAAAATTGTTTTGATATTTTAATAGAATTTTATAAATATAATAGAATAAATTTAATTTATTTATTAAATATATTAAATAAATAAATTTTTGAAAAATAAAAATTGTAAGTTAAACTTTTTCTTTAGATTAACTTAAAATAATTTTTGTAGAATTATTAAAAGAGTTTTAATAATTTAAAACGAATTTATAAAATATAAGTATTATATATATAATTAATTTTAATTGTTTTTTATTAAAAACAAAACAAAGAAAAGGGTTTGCCACAGCTGGGACTCGAACCCGCGTGGCTCAGATGGTGGGCACCAGACACAACCACCTGGTCCAGACCAGTGGTTGTGTTTGGTTTCTGTTTATTTAATATAAATAATATCAGTAATTTGTGTTCTTCCCCAAAATCATAATACGAGTCCTAGATTCTGCAATCGGGCAATCCACACAACATTAACCCAATTAACCATAGGGTAAACGTTGTGTGTAGGCCGACTAATGAAACCCATAACAAAAATTAAACTTACAAAGCTTAATCGTATACGAATTGATTGGTCAAGCTTCGAAGTCAACTCGAACAATAATCCAAGAACAGAGGTTTTTTTGTGAGAAATTAGAGGTTGAGAAAGAGTGAATGGCGAGTTGTGAAGGTCCAGCAAGGTTCAATTTATAGTGTAATGGCTTAGGTGCTCGAATCGGTAATGTTGACTTTGTAATGAATGTTGACGCGTCGTGGATCAATTAAGGTAACAATTGATTGATAATTGACGAAGGTATGAGTCAGAATAGGCCGGATATCACGTTGTTATCCCAATCACAGATCAATTACGAGTCAAAAGGGTTGTGATTATGGTAAGTTATGTTCACAGTTGACTTTCAAGGTCAACTGGAATGGTTTTGAGGTTGTGATATAATTATAATGTGCCCGGATTAGAACAAGAATAATGGCTAGATCAGTTGGTTGTGTGGGTGTGTATGATTGAACCGGTTGAGGACTTGGGTTCGAACCCCGGCCTCAGCACATAATTTTTAACAATTATTTTTAACATATATTTAATATATATATATTTTATATTATGAATAATTATCATAGTATTAGGGTTTAAAATGCTACAAAATAATAGAACTTGTCGTTTTTATACAGATTATACGTAACGTACAATTATTTAAACGCGAGATGTTACACGCGAGGCATGAACTTTTATTTTTCCGCGAAAGACTTTGGTCTGTATGGTTTGACCAAGTCGTCATCCACGTTCGTGTGGGTCCCCAAGGTGCCCGCTGTGGAACGTGAGTTATGTGTATGACTCCGACGCTTATATTCTCCATCACTGGAGGACTATTAACTGTCTTACGTATAGGCCGATTTTGCGCAGCCGTGAACGTAGGTGTCTCCACCACGTTCCCTATTGTGACCGTCGCGTCGACCGTCTGTTTCCTTATCTTTATGGCTCCTTCGAGGGGGAGAGTCATAACTCATAGTTTTTCCTCTTTTCTTCGTCTGTTTCATCAGCATACGCTAATACATTGCTGTGTTTTTCGCATTCTGGCGAAAGAGCCACTCATTGGGGTCAACCTTCGAGTTGCTGTCGTCATCACTGTCGTTGTCCAAGTCACGTATTTCAAAAATGGGTTTCTGAGGACGTGACGTGGTTTGTTTAGTGACGGTGACAGGTGTTTCAGTGTTTCCTCCGAGTTGGACATGTGGATCCTTCTCGGCTGGGTGAGTAGAAGTGTTATGGTTGGGTTCAGCCATGTGGGTGGGCTAAAAAGATGAAATGAAAATGTTCTAGCTCGACCTACGTCCACTGTGAAAGAAGATATCTTTTATTACTTGAGTAAATACAAAGACAAATTGTTACAAGTGTTCTAAGGCTATCTCATTTAGTGTTATTTTTGGCGTGAATGATCGACCCATTGCAAAAGAGAGGTGACCTCCTTTTTATAGGGAAAACATGGGCCAGCCATCACGGCCCATGGCTGAGATGGTAATTTTGGGCCCAAGTTCTGGGTCCAGATATCTTCGGCCTATGAAGTGGGTGAGAAGCACGTGGTAATTAATGTTGATGTGAGAGAAGGCATGATCTACCCTGCTGGAATTCCATGTGTCACGACGTGATTGGGCGCATACGAAGCTTCTTCCTAACACAACATGGTTAACCAGTTAGTGGCGTCCGATGTGACGCCTGGCAATAGGTGAGCATGTATGTACAGTATTCTGACGGGTACTGTACGCTGCAGCATGGGGGAAGCATGGGAGTAGTCACGTCACTGTTCACTATCATGGGTTGTTAGACCACCCTTGACACGTGTTGTCCTCTGGTTGGCGCAGAGTGTGTTCAACGCCTGACTGGATCTTCATCATTATTGAAAACAATGTTCATACATGATGCCAGTGCTGCTTCCGCCATCTAGGAACATGTATCGCGTGCGATAATATCCAAAGACTGCGGTGATAACCAGTGGGACAGTGGATGATGCGTCGCCGCGGATTTTTGGGAGGATGACATCAGCCTCCTTCCAAGAGTCGTCATTTTCTTTCACCTAGGACCGCTTTCCCTGGTGATGATTGTTTTTTCCTGCCTTGGTCATGTTACATTGGTGGCGCAGGGTGTGCGTAACCATGTGAGTTTGCAAGTCACGTTTTTTCTTCTGCGAACCCTCACCTTGATTACCTTCGTTGCTGCTTCCTCGCGCACCTCTAGGCACGTTTTTGACAAAGTGTCTGAGCTGTCCTGACTTCGGTGCAGATTCAATTTCCATCTTCAGACTGTAGCAGTTGTATGTGAGATGTCCAAAATCATTGTGGTACTCGCAAAACTTGCTTGTATCCACATTCTTTCGCTTTCCAAGGACCTTTGATTCCTTGAAAGTGATATGTTCCGTCTTGAGGACCTGAGACGTCGTTTTTGTTAGCGGAGTCCAATCGTGGTTCTTCATGGAGTTTCCACGTTGGTCCCACGATTGCTTGTTGAAGAGGTTTTAGCGGGCGTCGTTAGAGGAAGAGTATTTTCCCTCCTTTGTGGACCCCGAGATTCGTGTCAATACAGACTTCCTTTTGTTTTTGTGATTATTATTATTATTATTATTATTATTATTATTATTATTATTATTATTATTATTATTATGGTGATTCTGGAAGCCGTGTACTTGGCGGAAAGATCGTTCAGAGGACGCAAAGATCTTAGCCGCACGAATTAGTTCATCCCAGGATTTCGGGATGCCGTATTTTCCTGTGAGGCATTTCATGAGTTCCTCACTGCGTACGCCTTGAATAAAGGCCATGCAGGTGAGCTCCTCTCCGTACCCTATCTATAGGGCTTCTCTGTTGTAACGCACAATGAAGTCCTCAATGGATGAATTATCATTGCGCTGGCATAGAAGGATGTGCGCCTTGTCGTTCTTGTGTTTACGCAAATGGGAAAAGTGGTTGACAAATTTGGCATTGAGGTCATCAAAGTCTGCAATGCTCCCCATGGGGAGATTGTCGAACCAGACTTTAACGGCCCCTGTCAGCGTTTGGGCAAACATATGGCACCAAACTTGAACTGGCCAGTCTACAGAGTTCCCCACGCACTCAAAATCTTATATATGATCATCAGGGTCACACGGGCCATCGTACTTGCCGATGCCGCTAGGGAGCTTTGCTTGTTTCAGAATACAGGCCGTGGCGACGCGAGGCATGAACTTTTATTTTTCCGCGAAAGACTTTGGTCTGTATGGTTTGACCAAGTCGTCATCCACGTTCGTGTGGGTCCCCAAGGTGCCCGCTGTGGAACGTGAGTTATGTGTATGACTCCGACGCTAATATTCTCCATCACTGGAGGACTGATAACTGTCTTACGTATTGGCCGATTTTGCGCAGCCGTGAACGTAGGTGTCTCCACCACATTCCCTATTGTGACCGTCGCGTCGACCGTCTGTTTCCTTATCTTTATGGCTCCTTCAAGGGGGAGAGTCATAACTCATAGTTTTCCCTCTTTTCTTCGTCTGTTTCATCAGCATACGCTAATACTTTGCTGTGTTTTTAGCATTCTTGCGAAAGAGCGACTCATTAGGGTCAACCTTCGAGTTGCTGTCGTCGTCACTGTCGTTGTCTGAGTCACGTATTTCAAAAACGGGTTTCTGAGGACGTGACGTGGTTTGTTTAGTGACGGTGACAGGTGTTTCAGTGTTTCCTCCGAGTTGGACATGTGGATCCTTCTCGGATGGGTGAGTAGAAGTATTATGGCTGGGTTCAGCCATGTGGGTGGGCTAAAAAGATGAAATGAAAATGTTCTAGCTGGTACGGATGGCGCCAATGAAGAAACAACGGGTATAACTTACCCTAAAAGAAGAATAAGTTGGGTTTGATACTCGTGTTCGCTCAGGTTATAATCCTTTGCTCACACTAATGAGCAAAACCAAACCATATGAGATGTTAAAAGAGTGAAGAGTTTATGTGTATGTAAACACACCATGATGTAAGTGGTTTGGTCTAGCTCGACCTACGTCCACTGTGAAAGAAGATATCTTTTATTACTTGAGTAAATACAAAGACAAATTGTTACAAGTGTTCTAAGGCTATCTCATTTAGTGTTATTTTTGGCGTGAATGATCGACCCATTGCAAAAGAGAGGTGACCTCCTTTTTATTGGGAAAGCATGGGCCAGCCATCACGGCCCATGGCTGAGATGGTAATTTTGGGCCCAAGTTCTGGGTCCAGATATCTTCGGCCTATGAAGTGGGTGAGAAGCACATGGTAATTAATGTTGATGTGAGAGAAGGTATGATCTACCCTGCTGGAATTCCACGTGTCACGACGTGACTGGGCGCATACGAAGCTTCTTCCTAACACAACATGGTTAACCAGTTAGTGGCGTCCGATGTGACGCCTGGCAATAGGTGAGCATGTATGTACAGTATTCTGACGGGTACTGTACGCTGCAGCATGGGGGAAGCATGGGAGTAGTCATGTCACTGCTCACTATCATGGGTTGTTAGACCACCTCTGACACGTGTTGTCCTCTGGTTGGCGCAGAGTGTGTTCAGCGCCTGACCGGATCTTCATCATTATTGATCGTCCGATATGTCCTCGTACCAAAAGACATTGTTAGTCGAATATTCCGCGCGTATGTTCACGCGCTGAGATTACTTTGTGATGATGACGTCACCCTTCTGACGTAATCCTGCGCATAATCATGTTATCATGCGCAGGCTTCATTCCGCGGACATCAAGAGATTGATGTCCCTGCTGGAGGGAAGTTGTGCTCCGCGGACTTGGTCTTCCGCGACTTTGTTAGTGTATTTTATGGGATAGGGTTGCGCTCCGCGCCAGGATTAGGTACCTTATCCCTTCATGTGGGTAGTTTGGTAATTTGATATCTAAAAAGCCAAAAGTAGCTTCAAAAGCAAGGACTTTTAACAAACTCAAACAACTTATTAACTTATATGTTGTTTCTAAACTCAATCCCAAACGTATAAGGTACTTAAAAAATACTTTTACGTGTTTCATCAATAAATATACATGAAGACTATGGTTTAAATTGTTAATTTACATTAGTTTGTTTTTTATTGTAGCCATAGAGATTACAAGAAGACTTTGTTGAAGACTTGGTTTTTGAAGATCTTTGTTAGACTAAATTTTGGTATGTATAATGAGATTGCAAGAAGACACGATTTAAGATCTTGTAAACGACTATGGTTTAAATTGTTAATTTACATTTATTGTATTTATTTTTATTTTCGTTTGGATTTATATATAGTGTGTACTACGATTTCCTAAAATTATATAAAAAAGGTATTTTTATTATTTATTAATAATTTTTAATAAAATCGTGAAACATTTCTTGCACACTATTTATATTGATTAGTTCATCAGTTTTTTCTAAACATGGATAACTTTATATAAATTATTATTGTTTTAAAAATTAAAGTACAACAAAAAATCTAGAGTTTTTTAAACCATAAAATCTGGAATCTTTTTAATCCATAATTTAATTATAGTATTGCAAGTTTATTTTTTTATTAATGATTTTTTAAGGATTAAAAAGATTCTAAATTTTATGTTACCATGATTACATGTTACATCTTGTAATGGGTTTTGCTGAGCTGAGATTTACATATGTAAAGCTATTATTATTATTATTATTATATATATATATATATATATATATATATATATCTACTATATATAAATGAAAGTAAAGTTGGTACACATGTCACTATATGGTGGCATAGTTTCTATTTTTCCCGCTCATTTTATCGGGTCAATTAAATGGGTTATGGATACTTCATCTATTATTAAATTATTTTTTCTCTCTCATGTGCATAACACATGCACTTTCCCCTATGATTTTTAAACGTTAATAACTTTTTTAAATGACATTTTTTTGAAAAAAAAAATTACACCAAATTAACGAGCGTTTTATTATCTTTCCAACGAATACCATAGTGCTATGCAAAAACCGAAAAAAAAACCAAGCGTTTTATTATCTTTCCAAACAAGAAGTAAAGCATATATTGCAAGCAAAGTCTGTTTACTAAGGTCTGTTTCAGAGCAGTGGGTCTGTTTAAGAGATTTGTCTGAAACAAATGTTGTTTCAAACAGATGATGCTTTAGCAGTTTGCTTGCAACAGCTGTTTGAAGCAACAGCTGTTTCAGACAGATCTTCTTAACAGACCCACTGCTCTGGAACATGCATTAGTAAACAGACTTTGCTTGTAACAGATGCTTGACTTCTTGATTTAGTATTTAGAAAACAAAACGTAAAAAATGATATAGTCTTCCCGTGCATCGCACGGGATTTCACCTAGTATGTATATATACACACACAATTACTAAGATTTTTTTGTGAGAAGACCTGAACTGTTTCTCTCAATACATCTTAATGCGCATTAACTTCTAGGTCATTGTATAAGTCGTTTATGCATGTTAATTACTTGCTGAACTGGCCTGTGCCTTTTTCCTCTACATTTGTCCATCTCTATCTCCTTACTTCCATAAATCAAAACCTATTATTGAGCACAACCCTATCACCTATCTCGAGTCTACATCTTTGAGAAAGGGCATGCCAAATCTAGGGTTAGGTAAATGAGAGACTAACTCCTGAAGACGCGGGTGTATGACGTCGGATATGTGGTGACCGGGAAGCCTAACACAGTGATGGTTGTTGACGCTTCGTTAATACAAAGGTGGTGATGGTCAGGTGTTGGTGCCGGGTTGTTTAGCTGTGGTTGTGGTGATCGCAGTTGTTTGGTGGGTGATATAGTGTTGTGTTGGTTGTGGTGGTGTTATCTTGATGGCGATGAAGGAGCCTCAGGTGGTGGCTGTAACACCCCAATCGATGGCGGAAACATCGAGATGTCACGTATGAATGATTGTTCAGTAGCTCATGGTAATACATAAGTTTAAATAATCCTTTATTTCATTACAATATTGAATTACATTAAATGTCTTGAAGGAAATCTAATACATCCAATAATCAAACAAAGCTTAAAACTTCAAATATCTTCTCATGCTAGCTCTAGACTTCAAGCATCAATATTTCCTGTTGAGTTCGGAAAAATGGGGGGGTCAACTAGAAGTTGGTGAGAATACATAAGCCAAGTCAAGCAATAAGTTTTAAAAGAATAAAAGTTTAGCAGCAATTCATATGTCTAATGTAAGTTTAAGTCTACATGAATAAACAATAAGTATAGTATGCACATAATCAATCCTCCGACAAAGTTTAGGTCCATCCCGCATCCACGGTTCACCTTAATATAACGTTGGAACGATAACAATCACCCGCGCTCCCCATACAAGATGGTCAACGAATCTAGGTGGGGTTGTCAATCCAATAGATCTATCACTGTATATCGCCGGCTTGGCCACAGCTAATGATTATGTAAGTTTAAGTTTAAGTCTAATAGTCTTTGTCTAAGTCAGGAGGCATTAAAGTTTACAACTAGACATGAATGTAGAATTGCTTAAGTATAAAGTTTCAAGTATAAAGAATTGCATAAACAAGGTTATGTAAACTCACCTTAGCAAAGTGTTAAGTCTTGTGAAATAGAATAAGTGTAGTCCAACGTTGCCAAGTATTACCCTATGTTTAAGGCAATAAATAAGTCTTTCTAGTCTACAAGTATTTCTAGGATTCGTAATTTACTTGAAACGTAATAAAAGGAGTGTAACTTAAATCATAAAAAAAAAAAAAAAACTAATCATAAAAAGTTTTAGTTAATTGTTTGATAAAACAAGTTCTAATGGAAATTGTTCAAAATATATAATCAATTGTATACGTTTATAGAAAAAAATAATAATTAGATTTTAATCCTTTAAGGGCTTAGGATAATTATCTCAATTACAATGATTATCTAAAATGAGTTTCATATTAAGAGCTTTACATGCTACGTAAATTGCAATGACCCATTTATAACAGTATGTTTTTTTTATTTCATAGATTAAAATAATTAGTTTGAACAAAAACTTATAAGTATTAAACTAGTACTAAAAAAACAGTTAATTGGATGACAAACATTAAATAATTTGATATGGGTTTATCATTTTAAATAATTATTAGAAAAAGAAAATGTTTTAAACTTCAAATAAGATGCAAAAGAAAAGTTGAGATATGAAGTTTATTTAGTATAAAAGATATGATAGTCCATGTGCCCCAATTATTAGTTTCTAAAACAACAACTTCCCAAACTTGACCAAATTAGGAACAAAGGGCACCTCAAACACATCTTCATATGTGTGTTTGGCAGGAAGCTCGAGATCGAGAAAAAAAGAATATAAGACTCACAGTGCCGGAGGAAGAGGCGGTGATGGCGAGCGCCAGAGATTAAGACCATTAAGGGACGTTGGTCTGGAGTTGACGGTTGTCGGTTACCGGTGGCTTGTCGGGAGGACGGAGCGGCGTCCGTTTGACACAAGCAGAAGGGAGGAGACCAAGAAGGTATGGAATGTGGTTCACGACGGTGGTGGATGTTGCGAAACCGCTAGTTCAATACGGGTTTGTAGACGGATTTATCCAGCACGCGCTAACCCACAAGAGATCGATAGAGAGTTGGGTCAGGAAATGGTTGATATAAACTTTATGGTTCAACTTGTTTGTTTCATTTCTATACAAGACTATATATACACATACAAACACAACAAAGATGGAGATAAAAGCTCCTCTAGACTTTGACTCAATAATTATACTTTGACTCAATAATTACACATATATCTTTGACTCAAGACTTTGACTCCAAGAATTATGTTGTCAAGACTTTGACTCTTGACTCAAGGCTTTGATATATATATATATATATATATATATATATATATATATATATATATATATATATTGAAACGAATTTATATCTTCCTTGTTTGAGATTATAAATGTAATTGGAAAAATGATTAGCTTTAAATAAGAAATAAAAAAAATCATTAGTTTGAATTAGAAAATAAAAACATCGTCTTATAAAATGACGATTTTATAAATAGAATTAGGATAGGACATATGTCATGATTGAAGATTTTTTTTTTAAGTACAATGATAAAAGGAACTTAGAAAAATAGAGTGCACGGATAAAGATAAGAATACTTAGAAATAAATAAGACTTTATATCATGGATCGGGAAATACTTTAATGCAAAATAAATGGGAAAATTCGTGAGGTTACAGTCTCCCCTACTTTTAGAAACTTCGTCCCGAAGTTATAAAAAAAACACCGGGTTGAGGGTGATTGGGTAGAAATTAGGGCAACTGTGGTTTGGAAAATTTGTGTTAAGGCATGACATGAATTTATAGGTAACAGAATAAACTGTTTCGAATAATTTGGTAAGAGGTTTGATAGGTGTGGGTTTTAAGGGTTGGATTAGGTTCGTCTAAAATAGCAAGGAGAATAAGAATCTAGCAAAACACTAAACTTTAAGTTTTAGGAATCTTAAAAAGAAATGCATGAGTTAATTGACTATAGAAATACTAAACAGGTAACTACAGTTTATAATTGGTTATCTACCAAAAACCTTGATAGAATTTCACAATACCTTAACGTACCTGTAAATTCATGATTACGTTCCGGACCATAATCACCAATTTACCTTACATTAGGGTTTTGTGTCCTTCTATGACTCTAAACACACATGTAAGTAATGCAAAATAACCTTGTGATTGAATCGTATACAATGTGTCACACCCTCAAATTCCACGTGCAGGGTTTTACCGCGAGGCGCGTGACAAACCAGGATCTAAGTCAACGGTCACAATAAACGACACTATATGATACGAAAAATGAAATAAACAACCATTAAGTTTTCATAAATCCCATCGCTGCGGAAGCGTAACTTTATTACAACCCAAAATGCAAAAGTACGTAAGTCTGAAAAAGATAAGACAATGCATATGACTCCTAGACGCCGTGTGACTCCGTGCGCCTATGATAAGCTGCTACCTCAACGACCTGAGACAAACATGCTAAAAACGTCAGCAAATAATGCCGGTGAGTTCACAGGTTTTATATTAAATGTTTAAGTAATGAAAGCCATCATGTTACCACTATGTCAGAAATGATAGCGTTAGCTAGACGCATGAGTTATACTACCACGACCGGAAACCATTACAGACAACGAAATATGATTTTGCCCGAAATGACTTAGCTTATGACCGAGACAATATGCACCCGCCCGGCTCCCAGCCGACGGGTGGGGTCTGTCAATCCCAATAGATCTATCCACATTTCCCCCGTTATGCTATCCAGCATATTCATGGTTTCCCCGGGACTTTACGTATCGTATAGTATGTAAATGAATCAACACTAGTATAACATGATAATTTATGTAATAAGTATAAGCATGTGTCTCCCCCAAAATGTAAAGCGTAAGGTGGGGCCGTGAAACTCACCTGATGCTGCTCTTCGCACTAAGACAAATAAACCTGCTCAATAGACGGCCCCTAATACCGGTGACCTATCATGACGAGCGTATAAGGTGTTAGACTAACAACCCGCAGGTTGATTAGTCCCTAGTAGTCCAGACCATAACCGTGTATATATGAAATGATGTTTCAACGTTTAACCGACCGCACCAGACAAGGCCCGACATCCCATTGGTGACCCGACATTCCACGTGTTAGATAAATACAAGACATCATGCCACGTATGCAATTAAACACTTAATACGCGCAACAGTTCACCTAGTCTAGCATAATGTCCGATTAACGCGTAAACAGGTCCGAACACGTGTTACTAAGTCATTTTGTAACACCCCAACCGATGGCGGAAACATCGGGATGTCACGTATTGATGATTGTTCAGTAGCTCATGATAATACATATGTTTAAATAATCCTTTATTACATTACAATATTGAATTACATTAAGGTCTAATACATCAAACAAACAAATGAAACTTAAAACTCCAAATAACTCCTCATGCTAGCTTTAGACTTCAAGCATCAATATTTCATGTTGAGTTGGAAAAATGGGGGGGGTCAACTAGAAGTTGGTGAGAATACATAAGCCATGTCAAGCAAATAGTTTAAGTATAAAAGTTTAGCAATTCATATGTCTATCGTAAGTTTAAGTCTACATGAATAAACATGATATGTTGAATCGACATAATCAAACCTCCGACTAGTTTAGGTCCATCCCGTCATCCACGGTTCACCTTAATAATATGTTGGAACGATAACAATCACCCGCGCTACCTATGTAGGAGGTACACGTATCCGGGTGGGATTGTCAATCCAATAGATCTATTATTGAGTATCGCCGGCTTGGCCATAGCTAATGATTATGTAATGTTGAAACTGTTGTTGTTGTCTAAATCATGAGGCATTAAAGTTTACAACTAGACATGCATGTAGAATTGCTTAAGTATAATATTGCAAGTATGAAGAATTGCATAAACATGGTTACGTAAACTCACCTTAGCAAAGTATTAAGTCTCGAGAAAAAAATATGTGTAGCCCCAAAGTTGCCAATTACAAGAGCTTATAATCAAAGCTTCAATTGTAGAAGTAATAGACTATAGAAGAAAAGTATGAGGGAAAGTTTAATCGGATTGAAACAATCGATTTAGAGGTGCAAAGTATAATGGGTCATAGGTGAGTTTTTATACTAGTTTTGGAGTCAATTAGCCATTAAAATTGGTCAACACCATAAAGTAAGGTTTTATGATGAATTGACTATTTGACTAAGACTTTGACTGTTTGACTAAGACTTTGACTAGGACTTTGACCAGGACTTTTACTATTTGACTCAAGGCTTTATTTAAGAAAAAAAATAAAACAAATCATTAGTTTGAATTAGAAAATAAAAAAAACACCGTCTTATAAAATGACGATTTTATAAATAGAATTAGGATAGGACATATGTCATGATTGAAGATTTTTTTTTTCAAGTACAATGATAAAAGGAACTTAGAAAAATAGAGTGCACGGATAAAGATAAGAATACTTAGAAATAAATTAGACTTTATATCATGGATCGGGAAATACTTTAATGCAAATTAAATGGGAAAATTCGTGAGGTTACAGTCTCCCCTACTTTTGGAAACTTCGTCCCGAAGTTATTTAAAAACACAGGTTTGAGGATGGTTGGGTAGAAATTAAGGCAGCCGTAGTTTTGAAAATTTTGGGTTAAGGCACGACATGAATTTATAGAATAATCTGCTTTCGAATAATTGGATAAGAGGTTTGTTATCTGTGAGTTTTAAGGGTAGGATTAGGTTTGTCTTGGAATCGCAAGGTGAATAAGAATCTTAAATTTTAGAAATCCTAAAAGAAATGCATGAGTTGATGGACTATAGAAAGGCTAAATGAACTACCAGGTAACTAGAGTTTATAATTAGTTTCTCTACCGAAAACCTTGATAGAATTTCACACCACCTTAACGTACCTGTAAATTCATGATTACGTTCCGGACCGCAATCACCAATTTACCTTACATTAGGGTTTTGTGTCCTTCTATGACTCTAAACACACATGTAAGTAATGCAAAATAACCTTGTGATTAAATTGTATACAATGTGACCAAAAATAAGTCCAACTGTTGAGCAGGAAAAAGACTTCTACCAGTCAGTGAGTAAGAACCTCTACCGATTGTTGAGCAGGTACGATAGCCTCTACCAGTCGTTGAGCAGGTTGTAGGGCCTCTACCGACTGTTGAGCAGGCATGATGACCTCTACCAATCGTTGAGTAGGTTATTTGGTACTCTACTAACTGTTGAGCAAGTACTTCATCCTCTATCAGTTGTTTGATTAAGTGTACCAATTTACACACACATAAATTGCAAATTGATAATATGTACATGTATGCAATCAAGTATCAAGTATAGCATGTGAGTTGTAATAGAGTTGCCCTAGACAAGGTTAATGACTCTAGGTGTGTCTATAGTAAATAGTTTATATTCCATGAATTCTAGTTTCAAATGTTCAAATATGGTAGATAGTCGAATCCTCATGTATAACTAAGGATTATGTTTGATGCAACACACAATCAAGTTTCAATAGTTTGGTTATCATAGGTAACTAGCTCATGTTTGAGAAGGTGAAGGATATGAATTTAGTTCTTGGGGAAATGATGAAAAATCTCGAAACAGAATCAAGGTTGCGAGAGATAGTGAATGTGAAGATGGTTGATAAGGAGTTTATTTTATAGTAAGGAGATTATGTAGCAGTGTAACTTGTGGGGTTTGGATTAAAGATTATAATCAAGTGTATGAGAAAACATGATTGTGGTATATGCCAAATATTGTAAAAATTTCAAAATAGTTGAAAATAAGTAGGGGTCCATAGGGAGTTGGAGATTAAATTTTTTGTTCATGAAGATGGAAGGATTTAAAAATTGGTTTAGTACATAAAAAAAAGTCGTTAAATAGTACAAACTAAATGAGTTTTGATTATAATATTCCCATTAGTTGGAGATTTTAAACATGACATTAGGTTTTGAAGATCAAGGTTCTATTAAGTGATTTTTAATAGATTAAAGCATTATATAGAAAATCGTTTGTTATGCTAATAAATAGACATTTGAATTTAGAAATTAAGTTTGAGGACATCTTTTGACAAAAACCTTTATTTTTTTTCGTTGTTTATAGGTGATAAAAATTTTGAAAAATATTTAGAAATCTTTAGTGTTGTACTAGGTGATGTAAATTTTGAAAATGTTAAAAAAGCTTTTTTTTTTTTTTTGAACCCCTCGTCAAGATCAGGCTATGAGGTTATAGTTTTAAAATATATAATATGTTGAGAAAGGAAATAACATGATTTGGGTAGGGTGTTGAAAGTATTTAAACAAGTGGCTAAGATGGTAAGGTGATGTGTGATTGTGAAATCCATTTATGATTATGAAGTGGGATTGATTTAAGCTGTAAAATTTTGAGATTTTAGAGCTTAGTTTAAGGAAAGTGAGTGTAATCATCTATTCATTAATTAAAACGAATAAACGAAAACGTTGACTTATCAAAACTTCTAGATTCTAATAACATAATGAAGACATGCTTTAGCCTATAAGTGAACACTCATCCCGAGAATTCCCAGGTAGGCATCCGGGTCCCTCGTCTGATTGGGATTTATGCGCAATGCCAGTCCTAGACAGAAAACTCAGAATACAGGCGTTCACCCTTCCAGATTGCACGTGTTCGTTATTAAAATCTAGAACTTCGACGAGATCTTCAAGGTGGTTCAGGTTAAACCTGAGGATTTGTCCTATCAGTCTAAGAGTATATCTTGTGATGGAGAGCACTCTTCTTGTAGGGACTAAATTAAGGATAAGAAGTAGGATAGAAAATATAAACAAGTAAGGTTGCAAGTAAAAGGAGCAAATACTGGTTATAATCCTATGGTTATAGACTAGATTATTTTTCTAATAACCTAATTCCCTATAACCATGGCTCTGATACCAATCTGTAACACCCCAACCGATGGCGGAAACATCGGGATGTCACGTATTAATGATTGTTCAGTAGCTCATGATAATACATATGTTTAAATAATCCTTTATTACATTACAATATTGAATTACATTAAGGTCTAATACATCAAACAGACAAATGAAACTTAAAACTCCAAATAACTCCTCATGCTAGCTTTAGACTTCAAGCATCAATATTTCCTGTTGAGTTGGAAAAATGGGGGGGTCAACTAGAAGTTGGTGAGAATACATAAGCCATGTCAAGCAAATAGTTTAAGTATAAAAGTTTAGCAATTCATATGTCTATCGTAAGTTTAAGCCTACATGAATAAACATGATATGTTGAATCGACATAATCAAACCTCCGACTAGTTTAGGTCCATCCCGTCATCCACGGTTCACCTTAATAATATGTTGGAACGATAACAATCACCCGCGCTACCTATGTAGGAGGTACACGTATCCGGGTGGGATTGTCAATCCAATAGATCTATTATTGAGTATCGCCGGCTTGGCCATAGCTAATGATTATGTAATGTTGAAACTGTTGTTGTTGTCTAAATCATGAGGCATTAAAGTTTACAACTAGACATGCATGTAGAATTGCTTAAGTATAATGTTGCAAGTATGAAGAATTGCATAAACATGGTTACGTAAGGCTCCTCGTTTCCAGCACGAAGATGAAGAACAAAATAGGAAATAAGAGTAAGAGATAGATGATGTAAACATAAATGATAATAACGAATGTAATACAAACACCCCGGCAATTCCCATATGACATGACTTATATGAATGTGACCGTCTAGTGTGTGCGACTCGGCTATAGACTTGACTCAACATGCAGTCCTAGTTCACTATAACCATTGTCTCTGATACCAATCTGTCACACCCTCAAATTTAACGTGCGGGGTTTTACCGCGAGGCGCGTGACAAACCAGGATCTAAGTCAACGGTCACAATAAACGACACTATATGATACGAAAAATGAAATAAACAACCATTAAGTTTTCATAAATCCCATCGCTGCGGAAGCGTAACTTTATTACAACCCAAAATGCAGAAGTACGTAAGTCTGAAAAAGATAAGACAATGCATATGACTCCTAGACGCCGTGTGACTCCGTGCGCCTATGATAAGCTGCTACCTCAACGACCTGAGACAAACATGCTAAAAACGTCAGCAAATAATGCCGGTGAGTTCACAGGTTTTATATTAAATGTTTAAGTAATGAAAGCCATCATGTTACCACTATGTCAGAAATGATAGCGTTAGCTAGACGCATGAGTTATACTACCACGACCGGAAACCATTACAGACAACGAAATATGATTTTGCCCGAAATGACTTAGCTTATGACCGAGACAATATGCACCCGCCCGGCTCCCAGCCGACGGGTGGGGTCTGTCAATCCCAATAGATCTATCCACATTTCCCCCGTTATGCTATCCAGCATATTCATGGTTTCTCCGGGACTTTACGTATCGTATAGTATGTAAATGAATCAACACTAGTATAACATGATAATTTATGTAATAAGTATAAGCATGTGTCTCCCCCAAAATGTAAAGCGTAAGGTGGGGCCGTGAAACTCACCTGATGCTGCTCTTCGCACTAAGACAAATAAACCTGCTCAATAGACGGCCCCTAATACCGGTGACCTATCATGACGAGCGTATAAGGTGTTAGACTAACAACCCGCAGGTTGATTAGTCCCTAGTAGTCCAGACCATAACCGTGTATATATGAAATGATGTTTCAACGTTTAACCGACCGCACCAGACAAGGCCCGACATCCCATTGGTGACCCGACATTCCACGTGTTAGATAAATACAAGACATCATGCCACGTATGCAATTAAACACTTAATACGCGCAACAGTTCACCTAGTCTAGCATAATGTCCGATTAACGCGTAAACAGGTCCGAACACGTGTTACTAAGTCATTGGGTGTATCCCGGGGTTCCTATCATGTTCCTAGGCGTCAAATCATGTTTCGGGATGTTAAAATATACATACAGCAGCATTATACGCGATTAGGAATCAAACTAGCATTTAGGATTGTAAATGCCTAAGCTTCAGGCATTTAGGATTGTATTTGCTAGTAGTTGAGGTGAATAGGGCTCTAAATGCTTAAGTTTAGGCGATTAGGGCTGTAAATGCTTAAGCTTCAGGCGATTAGGAGTCCTATTCGCATGAAGCTTCATGCGAGTAGGCTCCTACTCGCCTCTGCATGTCTGTAACGCATTTTCGCGCGTCAAACTCTCCAAATCAGATCCGAAACATGTAAAAATGCCCAATAACCATCCTAACACATTAACAAACATATTTCAAGCAAAACCCCTAAGTTTTCATCGTTCTAACAGTTCCGAATGCGAGCGTTTTCCCAAAATAGTAACTTAGCATGTAAACATCACATCAACATGCAAGAACTTGCCCTAAATAGCAATTATTCAGATTAAATCACATAACCACGTTGTCCGATAGCATCCTACTGTTCTAGCATCATCCTAGAGCAAACCCTAACATCAAACAATCAACGACACACCTCATAACATCCTTAACCATCCATAATCCTTCCAATGGGTCAAAACATCAAGTATCAATAATACACAACCAAAACCATTCAAACTCCTAGGACATCATCATACTAACTTGTATCAGCCATAAACATCATAATAACGCAAGAACAATCATGATTCAATCCTAAAAATTCTATCTTTAATCACATATAACACATGTAAAGGTGTGGGTTTGTTTAGAAACGGTTTTAAATGGATTTTCAAAGACAAAAACATTTATAAGTCAGGTCTGGACCTTTAGGGAGTAAAATATAATCATTTAAAGGTTTGGGTTTGAAGAACACACCTTGTATTTAAGAGGAGATGATGGAATAAGCTTGGAAATGGTTGTTTTGATGTAAAAATAGGTTCCAGAGGGTGTTTGTGAGTTGAGATAGGTTATGGGACGGCTAGGGTAGTATAAATGATGTCTTAGAGGTCAAGGGTGGTATTTATAGGCGTTTTTGATCGTTCAGAGTGTTTCAGGCGAGTACGCAGCAGTAGAGGCGAGTAGGGCTGCTACTCGCATGAAGCCTCATGCGATTAGCCCCCTATTCGCCCCCAGGCATCCCCTACTCGCCTATAAGACTGGCGATTAGGCTATCACACATTAGCCTAATCGCCTATAGTCCATGTGTTCGTGTTTTTGGCGCGTTAAACCCTATTTTAACATATGTAATCACGTTTTCACATACCGACAAGCCAGATAATGATTACCAACATATAATGCACGATAACTAACACGTTCCCACCCGATCACCAATTCCCGAGACTCGAGACTTGCGTACGTGTGTTAAATCCGATGATTCCACGAATCACCGATCCTTGTACACATGGTTATGGACCGACACCCAATGGTCCTTCGGACCATTGTAACGACTCCGATGATTCCCGAATCATCGGTACGACTCAACTGACCCAGTCAAGTATGATATTAAGTAGTTGTTTTCAATGTTTTCGTTGAGATAGACTCGTATGTATGTAAAGTATGAAACGCATGTATGTAAAGTATAAAAGTATTAACCTGAATATGCCGGGTGTCACATCATCCCCCAGTTGAAAGAATTTTCGTCCCGAAAATTTAATGAGGTCCGGAGATGAAGAGACGAAAGGAAGAAAGAAAAGAAAAAAAAATTTCCCGCTGTTACATCATCCCCCAGTTGAAAGGAATCTCGACCCGAGATTCATTTAGCTTTGGAGGCAACATAGTTCGATTCAAATGCATGCTTAGGAAATAGATGAGGGTACTTAGCCTTCATCTGATCTTCTCGTTCCCACGTGAACTCCGGTCCACGATTTGAATTCCAACGAACCTTAACGATGCGGATTTTACTCCGACGAAGGCTACGAATCTTATAATCTAGGATTTCAACTGGTTCCTCCACGATACGTAAACGATCATCAACTCTGATTTCTTCGAGAGGAACTACAAGAGATTCATCCGCCAAGCACTTCTTAAGATTCGAAACATGGAAGACGTTATGCACGCCACTAAGCTCGGCTGGTAAGTCAAGTCTGTATGCCACCGGCCCAATACGGTCCAGAATTGGGAACGGTCCGACATAACGAGGGTTAAGTTTGCCGCGCTTCCCGAAGCGTATAACGCCCTTCCATGGAGATACCTTCAATAAAACTTTGTCGCCAACCTGAAACTCCAAAGGTTTGCGACGACGATCAGCGTAGCTCTTCTGACGATCACGAGCTGCCGCCATACGATTACGAATTTGTACGATCTTTTCGGAAGTTTCGTACACCATTTCTAGACCAGTGAGTTGGCTTTCGCCCACCTCGGCCCAACAAAGAGGCAACCGGCACTTCCGTCCATACAGGGCCTCGAACGGTGTCGCCTTAATGCTGGAGTGGTAACTATTGTTGTAAGAGAACTCCACCAACGGTAGGTGAACCTCCCAACTCTTACCGAAATCGATGACACATGCTCGAAGCATGTCTTCAAGCGTTTGAATCGTCCGCTCGCTCTGACCGTCAGTTTGCGGATGATATGCGGTGCTCATGTCCAGTTGAGTACCCAACGCTTTATGTAATTGTTTCCAGAAACGGGAAGCGAAACGGGGATCACGATCGGAGATGATAGAGACGGGCACCCCGTGCTTGGAAACCACTTCCTTAATATAGATACGAGACAACCGCTCCAGACTGTCGGTTTCCTTAATAGCGAGGAAATGTGCGGACTTTGTCAACCGGTCGACAATCACCCAGATCATGTCACAACCACTGGGCGACTTCGGAAGTTTGGTCACAAAATCCATTGTAATCCGTTCCCATTTCCATTCAGGAATTTCTGGTTGCTGTAGGAGACCAGACGGCTTCTGGTACTCCACCTTGACCTTAGCACAGGTCAGACATTTGCTGACATATGAAGCTATGTCGGCCTTCATGTTGGGCCACCAATAGAGTATCTTTAGGTCCTGATACATCTTACCGGAACCCGGATGAATAGAATACCGGGATTTGTGAGCTTCGTCCATGACAAGCTCCCGCAAACCCCCAAATAAAGGAACCCAAACGCGCTCGGCAAAGTAATGCAGGCCATCAGACCCAAGCTCGAGGTGTTTATCAGCACCGTGCATGGTTTCAGCTTTAAGGTTTTCCTCCTTCAAAGCTTCTGATTGTGCAGAGCGGATTTGGTCAGGCAACGAAGAATGAATGGTGAGCTGTAAGGCTCGAACACGACGAGGTTTCGCAGACTCCTTCCTGCTCAGGGCGTCTACCACCACGTTCGCCTTGCCAGGATGGTACTTGATGGAACAGTCATAGTCGTTCAGGAGTTCAACCCAGCGTCGCTGCCGCATGTTTAATACCTTCTGGTCGAAAATATGCTGGAGACTCTTGTGATCGGTGTATACTTCGCACTTGGTACCGTACAAGTAATGTCTCCAGATTTTCAACGCAAAGATCACTGCACCCAACTCTAAATCATGAGTGGTGTAGTTCTTTTCATGGACCTTAAGTTGGCGAGAGGCGCAGGCAATAACCTTCCCGCGTTGCATTAACACACAACCGAGACCACGAATGGAAGCGTCACAGTACACAACGAAATCATCCGTACCCTCGGGTAAGGATAAGATAGGCACAGAGCAAAGTTTATGTTTCAGCATCTGAAATGCTGATTCCTGCGGTTCTCCCCAGTCAAATTTTCGGTCCTTCTGGGTAAGAGTGGTGAGGGGTTGAGCGATCTTCGAAAATCCCTCAATGAAACGACGATAGTAACCCGCTAGGCCTAGGAATTGCCGCACCTCAGATGGCGTCTTTGGTGCCTCCCATTCCTTAATAGCTTCAATCTTGGCCGGATCGACATTAATTCCTAGTTCATTAACCACATGCCCTAGGAATTGTACTTCACGTAACCAGAAATCACACTTTGAGAACTTAGCATACAACTGCTCCCGTCTCAAAAGTTCCAAGACTAATCGTAAGTGTTCCTCATGATCCGTCTCGTTCTTAGAATAAACCAAAATGTCATCGATAAACACGATAACGAATTTATCGAGATAGGGCTTGCAAACGCGGTTCATCAAGTCCATGAAAACAGCAGGTATAAAATAAGATGGGAGCTCCCCGAAGGGCATGACCAGAAACTCGAAGTGGCCATAACGTGTATGAAAGGCGGTCTTTGGAATGTCAGCTTCTTGTACCCGCAGTTGATAATACCCAGACCTCAGATCTATCTTGGAATAAAAACTGGAGCCTTGGAGCTGATCGAATAAATCATCAATACGAGGAAGCGGGTAACGATTCTTGATGGTTACCTTGTTCAGTTCCCGGTAGTCTATACACATACGAAGGCTCCCGTCTTTCTTTTTGACAAATAAGATAGGAGCTCCCCACGGGGATGAACTAGGCCTAATGAACCCTTTTTCCAACAACTCCTGCAGTTGATTAGATAATTCTTGCATCTCGGGAGGTGCAAGGTGGTAAGGAGCTCGGGCAATAGGCGCCGCACCGGGCGTAAGATCAATGTTAAATTCAACCTGACGGTGAGGTGGAAGGCCAGGCAAATCATCGGGAAATACGTCGGGAAAATCACGAACAACAGGAATGTCCTCGATCCTCTTCTCATCGTTAGATGAAACCGAAACAAGAGCTAAGATTGCGGAATACCCCTTACGTAAGTACTTATACGCCTTCATACATGAAATGATGCTCAAGGGAACTCCACTCTTCTCGCCATGAACCAAAAGAATCTCTCCATCCGGGAGAGGGAGGCGAATGATTTTATCAAAACAAACGATTTCCGCACGATATAAGGACAACCAATCCATACCTACTACAACGTCGAAACTACCCAATGACACCGGCATGAGGTCGATAGGAAAAGATAACCCCGATAGTTCCAACTGGCATCCCTTAAGAATATGAGTTGCCTCAATATTCTTACCATCAGCCAACTCTATTAGATACTTGACCACTAAGGGAGTCGGTACTATGTCTAACAGTCGGCTAAACTCAACAGATATAAAACTCTTGTCGGCACCCGAATCAAATAAAACAGAGGCATAACGATCACAAAGAAGAAACGTACCAGTAACAGTATCCGGATCCTGACGGGCCTCGCCCGACCCAATGACGAAGGCGCGCGCGTTCCTGCCGCCACCCCCGTTACCCCTGTCATTCCTCCCAGCATTCCCTTGCTTCAGTTTGGGGCAGTCCTTCTTAAAGTGCCCTGTCTCCCCACAGTTGAAACATCCCTGATTACCCCTGAGTGCAGCAGTGGTAGTAGTAGTAGGGGCAACCACCTGTTGCTGAGTCTGAAGATTCACCCTACACGTCTGGGCCTGATGCCCGTTCTTCTTGCAACGGGTACAATAGCTACAATTTCCCACATGATGATACCCACAACGATCACACCTAGGCAGCCTACCAGTATATCCACCCTGCTTTTTCCCAGAAGACGAACGCGTAGTCTCAAACTTCCTCTGCTGCTACTGCTGCTGAGGCTGCGCCGCACCCTTACCCGTGCTATCCCATTTCCTCTTGTTGCTGTCAGAGGTCTTCGCCACGGTACCCTTAGGAGGCAAAAGACCCTCCTGAACCTTCTGTTTAGTCAACCTGTGAGCCAACCGAATGGTATCCCGAAGTGTAGTAGCATCATTTGCGGTCACCAACCCGCGAACCTCAGGCACCAACCCACTAATGTAGAACTCGATAGCCTTATATTCAGGCGTCACAGAATCCGGGCACAAGAGTGCCAACTCATGGTAGTGAGTGGTATACTCCTCTATCTCAGATCCCACCATCTGATGATTCCACAGCTCGTGCTCCAAACTCTTAATCTCATCCCTGGGACAATACTCCATCTTCAAACGAAACACAAACTCGGTCCATGGCAACTCATGGGCCTCCAGTAAACCAATAGTCTGCACAGTCGAATTCCACCAAGTCAAGGTACGTCCCTCAAACGTCCCCGAAGCATACTTCACACGAAACTCCTCAGGGCAGTTACACATGGAGAAAGCAGACTCGACCTTCTCCAACCAACGGAGTAGTCCCACAGCTCCCTCAGTCCCACTGAAGTTATGGGGCTTGCAGTCCTGGAACATCTTATAAGTACAGTGGACTGGAGGAGGTGGAGGTGGTGGAGGAGGAAAAGCATCCCCTATTACAAAAAGCAACACGGTCAGAAAACGATCATCACACGACAAAAGATAAGGAAATGAGGGTAGGGGTAATTAAATTACCACCATGGCACCGGTGGGCGGCCTGCTGCGCAGCAATAGCAGCTGCCACGTGCTCCTGGATCAGATTATTCAGCTCTGCCTGGGTCATGCTGATGTTACCACGACCCCCATTACGTCCACCGCCATTTCGGCCACCAACGCGACCACCAACGCGACCACCACGACGTCCTGCCATCTTCTATCAAGATCAAACACAAGACATCAGATTCCAGAACAGATAACAAGGAATCATGAAGAAACCATAAGTAATAAGGTTAATCAAAGAATTGGATCCCATCATGGTCATTAGATCAAACACAGAGTCGACTAGGATTTCCATGCATCTCAACTTATTATTTCGTGTGCACCCGAAATGATAAGTCGCTCTACATGGTCCCCGAGGCGTGCTCCTAGCCTGACTTTCAAACCACCAGGCACCCATGTTTCGGAATAGATAAGATCTTCAACGTGATAAAACACCCAAGATATAAAACAGCAAGTACAAGTGTGCGATAATGTGTGCGAGCAAGTGTGTCCGTTGGAGTATAGAAATGGGAGATGTCCGAATCTTGGACAAATCTCCGTAGGATGCCGAAGCCACTCCAACGTACGCCACTGCCGTGCAAGGGTAGTAACGCTCCTCGTTTCCAGCACGAAGATGAAGAACAAAATAGGAAATAAGAGTAATAGATAGATGATGTAAACATAAATGATAATAATGAATGTAATACAAACACCCCGGCAATTCCCATATGACATGACTTATATGAATGTGACCGTCTAGTGTGTGCGACTCGGCTATAGACTTGACTCAACATGCAGTCCTAGTTCACTATAACCATTGTCTCTGATACCAATCTGTCACACCCTCAAATTCCACGTGCGGGGTTTTACCGCGAGGCGCGTGACAAACCAGGATCTAAGTCAACGGTCACAATAAACGACACTATATGATACGAAAAATGAAATAAACAACCATTAAGTTTTCATAAATCCCATCGCTGCGGAAGCGTAACTTTATTACAACCCAAAATGCAAAAGTACGTAAGTCTGAAAAAGATAAGACAATGCATATGACTCCTAGACGCCGTGTGACTCCGTGCGCCTATGATAAGCTGCTACCTCAACGACCTGAGACAAACATGCTAAAAACGTCAGCAAATAATGCCGGTGAATTCACAGGTTTTATATTAAATGTTTAAGTAATGAAAGCCATCATGTTACCACTATGTCAGAAATGATTGCGTTAGCTAGACGCATGAGTTATACTACCACGACCGGAAAACATTACAGACAACGAAATATGATTTTGCCCGAAATGACTTAGCTTATGACCGAGACAATATGCACCCGTCCGGCTCCCAGCCGACGGGTGGGGTCTGTCAATCCCAATAGATCTATCCACATTTCCCCCGTTATGCTATCCAGCATATTCATGGTTTCCCCGGGACTTTACGTATCGTATAGTATGTAAATGAATCAACACTAGTATAACATGATAATTTATGTAATAAGTATAAGCATGTGTCTCCCCCAAAATGTAAAGCTTAAGGTGGGGCCGTGAAACTCTGTCACACCACGCCTATGGCGGAAACACGTGGCGCGACGGTTCAAAAGTATTAAGCCAAGATTAATGCAAACCACAATAGTAATTAAACAAACGGGCATTTATTCAACGCCGATAATCATGTCAAATTATTCGTACATAATCATAAATTGTTTTTGAAATTAATAAGGAGGCTCCTCCCTTTATCCCTAAGTCCATGGAATAAAGAGATGAGACCCCTTTACGACATTCCAACGCCCGACTTGGAGATTCCCCCGACCCTGCTCGCCATGCTAACCTTCATTATTCAATTTCCTGAAAGATATGTTTGAAAATCGTCAATATATAAATATTGGTGAGTTCACAGGTTTTGATTTAATAAAACTTTATTAAGTGGGAATATCCTTGTTATGACATTTATAGGAGTTGCAAAGTCCTACAATTTATTTGAGCCTATAACCAAACCAAGACAATTAATAATGCCCCCGCCCCAAGTCGTTACTCGGTATTCCTACGACTTGTTTTCAGAATACGTGCACCCCAGGCATACGCCGATGCATAATCGACGCTATCGATTAGGGGTGGGCCTTGTCAGGCACCAATAGTACTATCCAAATATTCCTTTGGTTTCTCTTTCCTGAATTAATGATTATAGTGGGGAGGTCTCAACCCCGAGTGGCGATCTTTACTCAAGTATCCAACCCGTCATACAATCCCAACATATCTTTCCCCCGTAAAAACATTAAATAGTTTAGAAATGGGGCCGTGAGACTCACCTGTAACTGTGCTCGGCTCAAAGAAGAAAATAGTAAAGTTTGTGATCCCGCACCTACAAATGTTTTAGGCGTATAAGTCACTACACCTATGGTGTATGTGCCTTGGCAAGTTGTACACCCAACTTCCCGACCACATCTTTATCCCAATTCCCGTTTAATAGTTTCGTATCCTAGGTTCAATGGCGATGGATTACCCTTTCCTTGTAAGTCGTATATTATTCTTATTAATATTCCTTGCGACTTGTACACTATTATACTCGACGCGACTCTACCCATCGTATAATTATTTTCCCATTTAAATGATTATACTTAGGATCGTTTCGCTCGATATAATGTGATTTCTTATTATCCGACCCGACTCACTTTGCCACATATTTATTTTCCCATTCAAATAAATATGCTAAGTTCTTGTCGTTTGGTAACATATTTCTAACGCCCGACTAGACTCACCATGCCGTACATTTATTTTCCCATTTAAATAAATGTACTAGGATCTTGTCGGTCATTCACACGTTCCTAGGTATATTTCACCTACTCGTCTCGGTTTTCCTTCTCGCATATCTATTTTCCCATTCAAATAGATATACTAGAATTTCGTCGAAAACGAGCATATATACATATACCATCGCGTGGATACTACTTGTTAAGCTCATGTGTCGTTTAGCGTTTTTAATTCGTTACGTTGTGTTTTCCTTTCCCACGAATATTCTTTCTACACTTAGGAAAGTGTTTCGCACGTTTCACCCTTGTTATATATATTTTATTTCCTTAAAATATATATATATATATATTTTTATCTTGTCGTAATGGCATTTTTCCCATATGTCCGTTTACGTTAGCTCATGTAGCTAAGTTCGTTAGTTAGCGTTTTTCATATTTGTTTCCATTGCGCGTTCTTATGGAGGTATTATTCCTACTTCCGATTCCAAACGTTTATTTCTTGGAAAAATATACTTTGTACGTTTTAGCCCAACTTGTCCAACTTGTAACCCAAAAATGTTTCCGATACTTTTATATTCCCATTTATATAAAAGTATCCATTTTTGTACAAGTCTTCCCAAGTCTTTATTTTATAAAATCTTATTTTATAAAATCCTTGTGTTACTCCTTTTATTTTTATAAACTTCCATTTTTATAAAAATACACTTTTTATACAAAATGCCCAAGTATGTTACTAGTATTTACCAAATCATCCTTGGAAAATTATTACTTATACTTTTGACACCAAACTTTCCATTATTGTATTTTTGGACTAATAGTTTCCAAAATATTCATTTTAGTCCTCTAACTTTCAAAGTTACAACATTAGTCCCTTATCTTTCAATTGTTGCATTTTTCTACTCTAACTTCCAAAGTTAGCATTTTTCACCTAAGTTAGTGGACTTTGAAGATCCATTTTCTTGATGCTTAGTTGTTTTTACCTCATTCCACTTTTAATGATCTTATAATCCATCCTAGATGTCATTAACATGATTGTTCCATACTTTTATCCAAAATATCCATTTTTCACTCATTCAAGTGAGTGGACTTTGAAGATGAAACTTTTTCATCTATGATTATTTAACCCATTTTAATCCATTTTTGTTTTTAACATATCATCTTATGATGATTAAAACCATTTTTCATCATATTCAAGTCTTTTTCCCAAATCATGCTCTACTCATCTTCTAACTCAAAAGTATGTTCATATTTCTACATTCTCTTCAAATATCATATTAATAATATTAAATCCAAGATTCATCCATATTGTGGTTCATCCATTTTTATTCCAACAAAATACATTAACTTTATAAAATCCATTTTATTACCCATTAATGTACAACTTGCTTTCAATAGCACAAAACATGAACATTCAAGAATAAAAAAAAAAACAATGTAATACTTACTACTAGCTCAAGGCTAGGGAAGGCCAAAAATCTTGGATTTGGGTGAGGTTTAGTGTGTTCTTCCAAGTGGGTTAAGCTCCAAGTTCTTGAACACACAAGGGGGTTTGATGGATGATGATTTAGAGATGATTTGTTAGTGTAAAAATTGAAGAAAAAGTGTTGATGTAGGGGTGAAAACCCACGGCCAAGAAGAAGAAAAAGAAAGAGTTTTTGTGTTTTTGCTTAAGTGTGAGCTTGTATGTATCTTTATATTCTTCTATCCAATCTCCAAAGATTACCAATATCTAGCTTGGATTGGATGATAATCTTTGAGTGAGATTATGGAAGATTTGTGGGAGATACTTAAAAAAAAATCTTGGGGATTATGTGAGAGGGTGTTTGGGCCGAGTTTAGAGAGAGAGAGAGAGGGAGGTGGTGATTTGGTTAATCTTCTACCCAATACTTTTGCATGCAATCTAATCATTTGCAATGATATTATGGATTTTTACAAGAAAACTCAAGTAATCTTCACTTGAGTGGGCCCTTGGCCGGCCCCTATGGGGTGGTTGGTGGGGTCCACTTTGCTAATTATTATCCCACATTATGTTTAAGTTAATCTCTTTCGGGTACCGTCCGGGTATTCTTGAGTTTTTAACCGTGTGTCACCCGAATATTAAAATACCATTAATATTCCTTAAATTTTGCCCAGTTAAATTACTGATAATTTATTTTGGCTTTTGTCGGGTGAAATTACGTGCTACGCGCGTATCGGGTGCGGTACGCGCACTTTATTCGTTACCGGGAGATTTGTACAATAAGCTTTCACGTATGGCTTTGGGTTTCCAAAACTCATTATATTTTGTGAGAATATTATTTATTTTATATTCCGGGTGTCCGGAGTTCGTTTCGCTTATTTAAGTTTTACCGGGTAATCGCCAGTGTCCATACCGGATAGATTTGCTTGCGCACGATCCTATCATGCTTTGCTATTAAACTCATGCATTCCTATGCATTATTTGGGAACTTCTATCCTTCTAAGGCCTCAGTTAAATAATCAGCACATAATTACGTTTAATTACGTTAATTGCGTTTAATTAATTAGTACGGGATTACCTTAATTTTGCCGGTTGTTACATTCTCCCCCCGTTAAGAGAATTTCGTCCCGGAATTCACTTCGAGCTCTCCGGTATAGGGGTCTTCTCGAATAGGGCGGGATACTTTTGCTTCATTCGGTCCAGCCTTTCCCACGTGAACTCCGGTCCACGCTTGGCATTCCAACGCACTTTGACCAATCTGATCTTACTGCGTCTTAGCTTTTGGACCTTCCAATCGGTTACTTCGATTGGTTCTTCGACGAAGTGTAACTTGTCGTCAATGTGGATTTCGTCTGCGGGGATGATGAGAGTTTCGTCGGATAAGCACTTCTTCAAGTTCGACACGTGGAACGTGTCATGTACACCGTTAAGTTCTTGTGGCAACTTGAGCTTGTATGCCACGGGGCCTACTTTGGACAGGATTTCGAACGGTCCAATATATCGTGGGTTCAGTTTTCCGCGCTTCCCAAAGCGCGCGACACCTTTCCAAGGTGACACCTTTAGCAGGACCCTGTCTCCGACTTGAAATTCCAAAGGCTTTCGCCTCATATCAGCGTAGCTTTTCTGCCGGTCACGTGCCGCTTTGAGACGTTCTCTTATCAGAAAGACCTTATCCGTTGTTTCTTGAACAATTTCGGGCCCGGTAAGTTGCTTTTCACCAACTTCGGCCCAACATAGAGGCGATCTACACTTGCGTCCATATAGAGCTTCAAAAGGTGCAGCTTGAATGCTCGTGTGGTAACTGTTGTTATACGAAAACTCTACCAGTGGCAAGTGTGTATCCCAATTTCCGCTGAAATCGATTGCGCATGCCCGTAGCATATCTTCCAAGGTCTGGATGGTCCGTTCACTCTGACCATCGGTTTGCGGATGATATGCGGTACTTATGTCAAGGCGAGTACCGAGGGCTTCATTCAAACCTTCCCAAAATCTTGAGGTGAAACGACTATCTCGATCGGAGATGATGGAAATAGGTACACCGTGCTTCGACACAACTTCCTTAATATACAAACGGGTCAGTTTCTCCAACTTATCCGTTTCGCGAATGGGGAGGAAGTGTGCAGATTTTGTCAATCGATCAACGATTACCGAGATAATGTCATGGCCGCTTGTTGTCTTGGGTAACTTGGTAATGAAATCCATGGAAATCTGCTCCCATTTCCATTCAGGTATTTCCGGTTGCTGGAGCAAGCCGGATGGTCTCTGATGCTCGGCTTTGACCTTCGCGCAAGTCAAGCATCGCGCAACATACGCCGCTATATCTCTCTTGAAATTTGGCCACCAGTAAAATTCCTTTAAATCATGGAACATCTTGTCTGCTCCAGGGTGAACCGAATATCGCGAACTGTGGGCTTCGGCTAATACTAGTTCACGCAATCCGCCGTACACTGGTACCCAAATTCTATTCATGAAATACAGGGCTTGATCCGCTTTTGACTCCAGTGAATCAACCATCTTCCGCAATCTTTCACCTTTGACATTCTCGGGTTTAAGAGCGTTAGTTTGAGCTTCACGAATCCGGTCAGTCAGGTTCGTGTGGATGGTTAGACCCAATGCTCGGACACGCAATGGCTTAACCCGTTCCTTGCGACTCAAGGCGTCGGCTACAACGTTCGCCTTCCCGGGATGGTACTTTATCTCACAATCGTAATCGTTCAATAACTCGACCCATCGCCGTTGTCGCATGTTCAATTCCTTTTGGTCAAAGATGTGCTGCAAACTTTTATGATCAGTGAAGATTGTACACTTGGTTCCGTATAGATAATGTCTCCATATCTTGAGTGCGAATACCACGGCTCCCAATTCCAGATCATGTGTGGTGTAATTCTTCTCGTGAAGCTTTAGCTGTCTGGAAGCATATGCTATGACCTTCTCTCGTTGCATCAATACACTACCCAATCCCTGGTGAGAGGCGTCACAGTAAACCACGAAGTCTTCCGTACCACCGGGGAGTGATAGTATCGGGGCGCCACATAGCTTATCCTTTAGCAATTGAAATGCTGCTTCTTGCTTTTCCGTCCATTCGAACTTCTTATCCTTTTGGGTTAGCATGGTTAAAGACTGTGCTATCTTAGAAAAGTTCTCGATGAACCTTCTGTAGTAACCCGCAAGGCCAAGAAATTGTCGTACTTCAGTAGGAGTTCTAGGGGCGTCCCAATTCTTGATTGCTTCGATCTTGGCGGGATCGACATGTATACCCTTTTCATTCACTACGTGGCCTAAGAAGTGAACCTCTCGGATCCAAAAGTCACATTTCGAGAACTTAGCATAGAGTTTCTCTTTGCGTAGTACCTCGAGGATTAACCGAAGATGATCCTCGTGCTCTTCCTTAGTGCGTGAGTAGATCAAGATATCATCAATGAAGACAATGACAAATTTGTCCAGGTATGGCTTACACACGCGATTCATCAAATCCATGAAAACGGCTGGTGCGTTGGTTAACCCGAACGGCATAACCAGGAACTCATAGTGCCCATAACGAGTCCTGAAGGCTGTTTTTGGCACGTCTTCTTCTTGGATACGCAACTGATGATAGCCGGACCTTAGATCAATCTTGGAGTAGAAACTGGATCCTTGAAGTTGATCAAACAAATCGTCGATCCTGGGAAGAGGATAGCGATTTTTAATGGTTAGCTTGTTCAATTCTCGATAGTCAATGCATATTCGAAAAGTGCCATCCTTCTTCTTTACAAATAAGACGGGAGCTCCCCATGGTGAGAAGCTTGGTCTTATGAAACCTTTGTCCAACAACTCCTGCAGTTGACCAGATAGTTCCTGCATCTCAGATGGAGCTAAGCGATATGGCGATCGCGCTACGGGTGCAGCTCCTGGAACAAGGTCGATGCGGAACTCGACTTGTCGGGGTGGTGGCAGTCCCGGCAAATCTTCTGGGAACACATCTGGAATGTCTCTGGCTATTGGAATGTCTTCTAACTTTCGCTCATCGGCCTTCTTATCTACTACGTGCGCCAAGAAGGCGACGAGACCTTTTCTTAGACACTTTCGGGCCTTCATGCTGGTGATAATTCTTAACGGCGTCCCACGCCTTTCCCCTTGGATCGATAGGGTTTCACCGCTTGCGAGGGGAACTTGAATTACTTTGTCATTGCACACAACGACGGCGCGGTGTGCGGATAGCCAACCCATGCCAACAACTATGTCAAAGCTACCCAGTACGACCGGCAATAGATCAATGCCAAACTCGTGACCACAGAGATCCAACTTACAATCCTTCGCTACTTCTCGAGTTTCTATAGTCTTACCGTTAGCCAGTTCGATGGAGTATGGTGTGTCTAGCTTACTAGTTTTTAGACCAAGTAATCTTTTAAATTCGACCGATACGAAGCTAAAATCGGCGCCAATACTGAAGCATAATGACCATTTAGAGGGAACGTACCAGTGACCACATTAGGGTCTTGTCGTGCATCACCGGCACCAATCACGAATGCCCGCCCACGGGCTTGGTTGTTGAGTTTGGGGCAATCCCTCTTCCAATGATCGAGCGATCCACATGAGAAACAGGGCCTCGCTCCTCCGTTCTTTGGCCCTCCCGACCTGCAGTCTTCTGTCTTGTGCCCAGAACGACGGCACTTACCGCAGATCACTTCGTTCTTGCCCTGGTAACCTTGCTTTCCATTATTTCCACGTCCAGTGGCCACATACCCTTTCCCTTTCTTCCCTGAACCTCCTGACGATCCATCCTTTTTCCTCTCATCGCGCTTACGCTTCCCAAACCTTGGCTTATTTCCCTGTTCGCTTGACCCAACGGCTGAACTCGTACCCAGATTCTTACCCTCAACACTGCTGGACTCAGTAAGCTTCAATCCTGATACTTTTCGGATTAGAGTGCCCATTCGGATGGCGTCTTCAGTGAGGCTTAAGGCGAAGTCGATAGCTTCGCGCATGGTTGTAGGTTTGGAAGCAGTGACCATGCCGCGTATCTGTGGTGCCAGTCCGAATAGGTATCTTTCCACCTTCTTGCTTTCCGGGGGTAACCAAGCGAGGCACTAGCCGGGAGAGATCATGAAACCTGGACGTGTACCCAGCTACGTCCGATCCAACCATGGTGAGGTTCCAGAACTCAGTTTCTAGCTTCTGCACTTCACTTGCCGGGCAGTACTCGGCGATCATTAGTTCCTTCAACTCCAACCATGACAAGGAGTAAGCAGCATCATCTCCCAGTGTTTGCACTTGGTTGTTCCACCAGGTTAGAGCTTGGTCCAGAAACAGGTTAGTGGCGTACATGACAGCCTGTCGCGGGGTACAGCTGCTAATACGAATCACCGCTTCGGTCTTCTCGAACCACTTGACTAGTCCAACCGAACCTTCAGTGCCGCTGAAGTTGAGTGGTTTGCAGTCCAGGAAAGCTTTAAACGTGTAGCCACGCTCTCGTGAGGCCGTTTCTGCAATAATAAAGTAACATGTTATATGAGGTAGGAGTTTTACGAAAACTCCTGTTGTATATATCCGAAGTCTTCTTACCGGTAGGGGAGGTTTCGCGTCGGTCGCTCCCTGTTCGATCTCGCGACCTTTTGGTGCGCGTGGCATTGTGTTCCGCGAGAGCTTGGGCGATGCGTCCCGAAACTAGGGTTTCAAGCTCCTCGGGTGTCGTGGGTAGTCTTTCATTTCCACTGTTGCTTCGGGTGGCTGGTGCCATTTTTCTTCAATAATCATTATCAAAGGTTAATTTGGCGATCATTCATACAATATCGTAACACATAAAGTATAAATAACAACACAACACACAAACACAATAATCATCATAACAACATCACACAATCACAATATAAACTGAACAGGTAATAATAATCGTAGACAATCACAACACATATTTTACCATAACAAAATTTTCATTAATTTCAATACCATGAGTACAATGATTTGTTCATAATAACAAAAACCGAGGATACATTCCTCATACATTGCTCCTTTGAAATATACTAGAAATATAATGTCATATACCGGCACAATCCCGCTCGGCTAGGCAAAAATGCAGATGGGTGCTATAACCCATACTGTGCTATCATACTACTACTACTACTACTATGTCCGTAAGTGATCTCCCAAGCGTCTCTGATGTATCGCTACTATGGTGGTGGCGGCGGCGGGTACTGATACTGGGGTGAGCACATGCTAATGGTCATACTAATCGCCATAATGCGATCGTACAAGAATTGGCGATGCGCAAAGTGTGCATCGCCCGTAATCCCACAATGAGCGTCCATGCTCAGCAACTCCTCAGCATAATGTGCCAGCGCATCCCTGGCATCGATGATCCTGGCCCACATGAGCTGGGCCTGCTGCTCCATCTGACTCACGGTGCGCTGCACCGTGTCGGTGAGGGTCTGGAAATCTCTCTCCAGTGAGATCACCGTGGACCATGCTGGTCCTGACAGTGGGGCCATCCCGTGGGGCTGCGACGGCCCGGGGATGTAAGTATACGTCGGCTGGGACGGGCCGACGATATCGGGTATGGGTAGGGGTGTGAAGGGTGGGGCAAAGCCCGGTAATCCGGTGAAGTAATAGGGTGGTACCTGGTACGGGCCTCCCGCACCTAGAGTATACGGTGCAAATGGGGGTATCAGAAATGGGGCTCCTGCATCCATAGTGAATGGTGCAGGTGGTGGTGTAGGGAGCATCTCGGGTAGGGGTGGTAGTGTGGGAAAGGTGGTGATGGGTAGTGTCATGGATACGGGTGAGGGGACTATAAGCTCGGCGAGTGGGACCATGAGGGGTTGGGTGACAGCGACCCACTCTGGAGCGGATATCACTGTGGTAGGGGTGGGAGGGCTAGCAGTGGCGTGAGCTGCCAAACCTGCTCGGTGCAGCTCAGAGCTACGGGCTGAGCTGCCCTCAAGGATGTGCCCAGTAGAAGCTGGCCCATCCTGTGGTACGGGCTCGGGTATGGCGGGTAGGGCGGCTGAGGTAGTGGTGGCATGCCCTATCATCGAAGCGACGTGCTCCTCCTGGTCTGCTGGTGGGATCGGCACAGCAATGTGCTCTACCGATGCGGTCGACTCATCATTGGAGTCATCCGAGATCCACCCGTTGTGTCCTCGGCAAACGGGCACGAGCCTCATGCCCGAGGGAACGGGGATAAGTGGGGTGGGTAAGGGCTCACGATCGACAGGTGCGCGTCGGTCGTATGGAGACTCAACAGTCTCCGACTGTGTGGGGATAGGTCTCGAAGGACCTGCACAGCCTACAGGGAAGTCCCTGACGGCTCGGAGGGGAAGTGCTGGCAGTGGTGCTGCCTGGAAGGGCACTAGAGGCAAGTCAGCCTGTGGTGCCTCGGCCATCGGTAGGTCGGCTACGGCGGCCACGTCGCCTCCAGCGGGGGCCCACGCTGGGTCCTCGCTCGGGTCTGTCTCGTCGGAGCTGTCTCCGTCTGCGCCCTCTATGGCGGCGTCAACCTCCATCTCGTCATCCTCAGGATCGAGTACCACAACCTCGATCGGCTCTGCTGGCGGTGCTGGGATGATCTGAATGCTACTGTCGTAGCTCGGTGCTACGCTCCCTGCGTCTGACATCCTGGCAAAAGAACCGTACTAATATTTAAGTATTATTCGTTAGGTAGTTAAGGCACATATCTACGGTACTCTTCCTAACCTTCTAATCACAAAAATAATACGTATTCTTACCATGGCTAGCTTGGTCGGAATCTCCACATACCCAAATGGTCGTTGGAAAAATTTAGTTTATTACGTTTCGCATTTATTTTGAAGGCTTTTGAACCAAATCCGGTTATAGTTTAGATTTTAAAAATGCTAATTCGCTATAACCTTGGCTCTGATACCACTTTCTGTCACACCACGCCTATGGCGGAAACACGTGGCGCGACGGTTCAAAAGTATTAAGCCAAGATTAATGCAAACCACAATAGTAATTAAACAAACGGGCATTTATTCAACGCCGATAATCATGTCAAATTATTCGTACATAATCATAAATTGTTTTTGAAATTAATAAGGAGGCTCCTCCCTTTATCCCTAAGTCCATGGAATAAAGAGATGAGACCCCTTTACGACATTCCAACGCCCGACTTGGAGATTCCCCCGACCCTGCTCGCCATGCTAACCTTCATTATTCAATTTCCTGAAAGATATGTTTGAAAATCGTCAATATATAAATATTGGTGAGTTCACAGGTTTTGATTTAATAAAACTTTATTAAGTGGGAATATCCTTGTTATGACATTTATAGGAGTTGCAAAGTCCTACAATTTATTTGAGCCTATAACCAAACCAAGACAATTAATAATGCCCCCGCCCCAAGTCGTTACTCGGTATTCCTACGACTTGTTTTCAGAATACGTGCACCCCAGGCATACGCCGATGCATAATCGACGCTATCGATTAGGGGTGGGCCTTGTCAGGCACCAATAGTACTATCCAAATATTCCTTTGGTTTCTCTTTCCTGAATTAATGATTATAGTGGGGAGGTCTCAACCCCGAGTGGCGATCTTTACTCAAGTATCCAACCCGTCATACAATCCCAACATATCTTTCCCCCGTAAAAACATTAAATAGTTTAGAAATGGGGCCGTGAGACTCACCTGTAACTGTGCTCGGCTCAAAGAAGAAAATAGTAAAGTTTGTGATCCCGCGCCTACAAATGTTCTAGGCGTATAAGACACTACACCTATGGTGTATGTGCCTTGGCAAGTTGTACACCCAACTTCCCGACCACGTCTTTATCCCAATTCCCGTTTAATAGTTTCGTATCCTAGGTTCAATGGCGATGGATTACCCTTTCCTTGTAAGTCGTATATTATTCTTATTAATATTCCTTGCGACTTGTACACTATTATACTCGACGCGACTCTACCCATCGTATAATTATTTTCCCATTTAAATGATTATACTTAGAATCGTTTCGCTCGATATAATGTGATTTCTTATTATCCGACCCGACTCACTTTGCAACATATTTATTTTCCCATTCAAATAAATATGCTAAGTTCTTGTCGTTTGGTAACATATTTCTAACGCCCGACTAGACTCACCATGCCGTACATTTATTTTCCCATTTAAATAAATGTACTAGGATCTTGTCGGTCATTCACACGTTCCTAGGTATATTTCACCTACTCGTCTCGGTTTTCCTTCTCGCATATCTATTTTTCCATTCAAATAGATATACTAGAATTTCGTCGAAAACGAGCATATGTACATATACCATCGCGTGGATACTACTTGTTAAGCTCATGTGTCGTTTAGCGTTTTTAATTCGTTACGTTGTGTTTTCCTTTCCCACGAATATTCTTTCTACACTTAGGAAAGTGTTTCGCACGTTTCACCCTTGTTATATATATTTTATTTCCTTAAAATATATATATATTTTTTTATCTTGTCGTAATGGCATTTTTCCCATATGTCCGTTTACGTTAGCTCATGTAGCTAAGTTCGTTAGTTAGCGTTTTTCATATTTGTTTCCATTGCGCGTTCTTATGGAGGTATTATTCCTACTTCCGATTCCGAACGTTTATTTCTTGGAAAAATATACTTTGTACGTTTTAGCCCAACTTGTCCAACTTGTAACCCAAAAATGTTTCCGATACTTTTATATTCCCATTTATATAAAAGTATCCATTTTTGTACAAGTCTTCCCAAGTCTTTATTTTATAAAATCTTATTTTATAAAATCCTTGTGTTACTCCTTTTATTTTTATAAACTTCCATTTTTATAAAAATACACTTTTTATACAAAATGCCCAAGTATGTTACTAGTATTTACCAAATCATCCTTGGAAAATTATTACTTATACTTTTGACACCAAACTTTCCATTATTGTATTTTTGGACTAATAGTTTCCAAAATATTCATTTTAGTCCTCTAACTTTCAAAGTTACAACATTAGTCCCTTATCTTTCAATTGTTGCATTTTTCTACTCTAACTTCCAAAGTTAGCATTTTTCACCTAAGTTAGTGGACTTTGAAGATCCATTTTCTTGATGCTTAGTTGTTTTTACCTCATTCCACTTTTAATGATCTTATAATCCATCCTAGATGTCATTAACATGATTGTTCCATACTTTTATCCAAAATATCCATTTTTCACTCATTCAAGTGAGTGGACTTTGAAGATGAAACTTTTTCATCTATGATTATTTAACCCATTTTAATCCATTTTTGTTTTTAACATATCATCTTATGATGATTAAAACCATTTTTCATCATATTCAAGTCTTTTTCCCAAATCATGCTCTACTCATCTTCTAACTCAAAAGTATGTTCATATTTCTACATTCTCTTCAAATATCATATTAATAATATTAAATCCAAGATTCATCCATATTGTGGTTCATCCATTTTTATTCCAACAAAATACATTAACTTTATAAAATCCATTTTATTACCCATTAATGTACAACTTGCTTTCAATAGCACAAAACATGAACATTCAAGAATAAAAAAAAACAATGTAATACTTACTACTAGCTCAAGGCTAGGGAAGGCCAAAAATCTTGGATTTGGGTGAGGTTTAGTGTGTTCTTCCAAGTGGGTTAAGCTCCAAGTTCTTGAACACACAAGGGGGTTTGATGGATGATGATTTAGAGATGATTTGTTAGTGTAAAAATTGAAGAAAAAGTGTTGATGTAGGGGTGAAAACCCACGGCCAAGAAGAAGAAAAAGAAAGAGTTTTTGTGTTTTTGCTTAAGTGTGAGCTTGTATGTATCTTTATATTCTTCTATCCAATCTCCAAAGATTACCAATATCTAGCTTGGATTGGATGATAATCTTTGAGTGAGATTATGGAAGATTTGTGGGAGATACTTAAAAAAAAATCTTGGGGATTATGTGAGAGGGTGTTTGGGCCGAGTTTAGAGAGAGAGAGGGAGGTGGTGATTTGGTTAATCTTCTACCCAATACTTTTGCATGCAATCTAATCATTTGCAATGATATTATGGATTTTTACAAGAAAACTCAAGTAATCTTCACTTGAGTGGGCCCTTGGCCGGCCCCTATGGGGTGGTTGGTGGGGTCCACTTTGCTAATTATTATCCCACATTATGTTTAAGTTAATCTCTTTCGGGTACCGTCCGGGTATTCTTGAGTTTTTAACCGTGTGTCACCCGAATATTAAAATACCATTAATATTCCTTAAATTTTGCCCAGTTAAATTACTGATAATTTATTTTGGCTTTTGCCGGGTGAAAATACGTGCTACGCGCGTATCGGGTGCGGTACGCGCACTTTATTCGTTACTGGGAGATTTGTACAATAAGCTTTCACGTATGGCTTTGGGTTTCCAAAACTCATTATATTTTGTGAGAATATTATTTATTTTATATTCCGGGTGTCCGGAGTTCGTTTCGCTTATTTAAGATTTACCGGGTAATCGCCAGTGTCCATACCGGATAGATTTGCTTGCGCACGATCCTATCATGCTTTGCTATTAAACTCATGCATTCCAATGCATTATTTGGGAACTTCTATCCTTCTAAGGCCTCAGTTAAATAATCAGCACATAATTACGTTTAATTACGTTAATTGCGTTTAATTAATTAGTACGGGATTACCTTAATTTTGCCGGTTGTTACAAACTCACCTGATGCTGCTCTTCGCACTAAGACAAATAAACCTGCTCAATAGACGGCCCCTAATACCGGTGACCTATCATGACGAGCGTATAAGGTGTTAGACTAACAACCCGCAGGTTGATTAGTCCCTAGTAGTCCAGACCATAACCGTGTATATATGAAATGATGTTTCAACGTTTAACCGACCGCACCAGACATGGCCCGACATCCCATTGGTGACCCGACATTCCACGTGTTAGATAAATACAAGACATCATGCCACGTATGCAATTAAACACTTAATACGCGCAACAGTTCACCTAGTCTAGCATAATGTCCGATTAACGCGTAAACAGGTCCGAACACGTGTTACTAAGTCATTGGGTGTATCCCGGGGTTCCTATCATGTTCCTAGGCGTCAAATCATGTTCCAGGATGTTAAAATATACATACAGCAGCATTATACGCGATTAGGAATCAAACTAGCATTTAGGATTGTAAATGCCTAAGCTTCAAGCATTTAGGATTGTATTTGCTAGTAGTTGAGGTGAATAGGGCTCTAAATGCTTAAGTTTAGGCGATTAGGGCTGTAAATGCTTAAGCTTCAGGCGATTAGGAGTCCTATTCGCATGAAGCTTCATGCGAGTAGGCTCCTACTCGCCTCTGCATGTCTGTAACGCATTTTCGCGCGTCAAACTCTCCAAATCAGATCCGAAACATGTGAAAATGCCCAATAACCATCCTAACACATTAACAAACATATTTCAAGCAAAACCCCTAAGTTTTCATCGTTCTAACAGTTCCGAATGCGAGCGTTTTCCCAAAATAGTAACTTAGCATGTAAACATCACATCAACATGCAAGAACTTGCCCTAAATAGCAATTATTCAGATTAAATCACATAACCACGTTGTCCGATAGCATCCTACTGTTCTAGCATCATCCTAGAGCAAACCCTAACATCAAACAATCAACGACACACCTCATAACATCCTTAACCATCCATAATCCTTCCAATGGGTCAAAACATCAAGTATCAATAATACACAACCAAAACCATTCAAACTCCGAGGACATCATCATACTAACTTGTATCAGCCATAAACATCATAATAACGCAAGAACAATCATGATTCAATCCTAAAAATGCTATCTTTAATCACATATAACACATATAACACATGTAATGGTGTGGGTTTGTTTAAAAACGGTTTTATATGGATTTTCAAAGACAAAAACATTTATAAGTCAGGTCTGGACCTTTAGGGAGTAAAATATAATCATTTAAAGGTTTGGGTTTGAAGAACACACCTTGTATTTAAGAGGAGATGATGGAATAAGCTTGGAAATGGTTGTTTTGATGTAAAAATAGGTTCCAGAGGGTGTTTGTGAGTTGAGATAGGTTATGGGACGGCTAGGGTAGTATAAATGATGTCTTAGAGGTCAAGGGTGGTATTTATAGGCGTTTTTGATCGTTCAGAGTGTTTCAGGCGAGTACGCAGCAGTAGAGGCGAGTAGGGCTGCTACTCGCATGAAGCCTCATGCAATTAGCCCCCTATTCGCCCCCAGGCATCCCCTACTCGCCTATAAGACTGGCGATTAGGCTATCACACATTAGCCTAATCGCCTATAGTCCATGTGTTCGTGTTTTTGGCGCGTTAAACCCTATTTTAACATATGTAATCACGTTTTCACATACCGACAAGCCAGATAATGATTACCAACATATAATGCACGATAACTAACACGTTCCCACCCGATCACCAATTCCCGGGACTCGAGACTTGCGTACGTGCGTTAAATCCGATGATTCCACGAATCACCGATCCTTGTACACATGGTTATGGACCGACACCCAATGGTCCTTCGGACCATTGTAACGACTCCGATGATTCCCGAATCATCGGTACGACTCAACTGACCCAGTCAAGTATGATATTAACTAGTTGTTTTCAATGTTTTCGTTGAGATAGACTCGTATGTATGTAAAGTATGAAACGCATGTATGTAAAGTATAAAAGTATTAACCTGAATATGCCGGGTGTCACATCATCCCCCAGTTGAAAGAATTTTCGTCCTGAAAATTTAATGAGGTCCGGAGATGAAGAGACGAAAGGAAGAAAGAAAAGAAAAAAAAATTTCCCGCTGTTACATCATCCCCCAGATGAAAGGAATCTCGACCCGAGATTCATTTAGCTTTGGAGGCAACATAGTTCGATTCAAACGCACGCTTAGGAAATAGATGAGGGTACTTAGCCTTCATCTGATCTTCTCGTTCCCACGTGAACTCCGGTCCACGATTTGAATTCCAACGAACCTTAACGATGCGGATTTTACTCCGACGAAGGCTACGAATCTTATAATCTAGGATTTCAACTGGTTCCTCCACGATACGTAAACGATCATCAACTCTGATTTCTTCGAGAGGAACTACGAGAGATTCGTCCGCCAAGCACTTCTTAAGATTCGAAACATGGAAGACGTTATGCACGCCACTAAGCTCGGCTGGTAAGTCAAGTTTGTATGCCACCGGCCCAATACGGTCCAGAATTGGGAACGGTCCGACATAACGAGGGTTAAGTTTGCCGCGCTTCCCGAAGCGTATAACGCCCTTCCATGGAAATACCTTCAATAAATCTTTGTCGCCAACCTGAAACTCCAAAGGTTTGCGACGACGATCAGCGTAGCTCTTCTGACGATCACGAGCTGCCGCCATACGATTACGAATTTGTACGATCTTTTCGGAAGTTTCGTACACCATTTCTGGACCAGTGAGTTGGCTTTCGCCCAGCTCGGCCCAACAAAGAGGCAACCGGCACTTCCGTCCATATAGGGCCTCGAACGGTGCCGCCTTAATGCTGGAGTGGTAACTATTGTTGTAAGAGAACTCCACCAACGGTAGGTGAACCTCCCAACTCTTACCGAAATCGATGACACATGCTCAAAGCATGTCTTCAAGCGTTTGAATCGTCCGCTCGCTCTGACCGTCAGTTTGCGGATGATATGCGGTGCTCATGTCCAGTTGAGTACCCAACGCTTTATGTAATTATTTCCAGAAACGGGAAGCGAAACGGGGATCACGATCGGAGATGAGAGAGACGGGCACCCCGTGCTTGGAAACCACTTCCTTAATATAGATACGAGACAACCGCTCCAGACTGTCGGTTTCCTTAATAGCGAGGAAATGTGCGGACTTTGTCAACCGGTCGACAGTCACCCAGATCATGTCACAACCACCGGGCGACTTCGGAAGTTTGGTCACAAAATCCATTGTAATCCGTTCCCATTTCCATTCAGGAATTTTGGGTTGCTGTAGGAGACCAGACGGCTTCTGGTACTCCACCTTGACCTTAGCACAGGTCAGACATTTGCTGACATATGAAGCTATGTCAGCCTTCATGTTGGGCCACCAATAGAGTATCTTTAGGTCCTGATACATCTTATCGGAACCCGGATGAATAGAATACCGGGATTTGTGAGCTTCGTCCATGACAAGCTCCCGCAAACCCCTAAATAAAGGAACCCAAACGCGCTCGGCAAAGTAATGCAGGCCATCAGACCCAAGCTCGAGGTGTTTATCAGCACCGTGCATGGTTTCAGCTTTAAGGTTTTCCTCCTTCAAAGCTTCCGATTGTGCAGAGCGGATTTGGTCAGGCAACGAAGAATGAATGGTGAGCTGTAAGGCTCGAACACGACGAGGTTTCGCAGACTCCTTCCTGCTCAGGGCGTCTACCACCACGTTCGCCTTGCCAGGATGGTACTTGATGGAACAGTCATAGTCGTTCAGGAGTTCAAACCAGAGTCGCTGCCGCATGTTTAATACCTTCTGGTCGAAAATATGTTGGAGACTCTTGTGATCGGTGTATACTTCGCACTTGGTACCGTACAAGTAATGTCTCCAGATTTTCAACGCAAAGATCACTGCACCCAACTCTAAATCATGAGTGGTGTAGTTCTTTTCATGGACCTTAAGTTGGCGAGAGGCGTAGGCAATAACCTTCCCGCGTTGCATTAACACACAACCGAGACCACGAATGGAAGCGTCACAGTACACAACGAAATCATCCGTACCCTCGGGTAAGGATAAGATAGGCACAGAGCAAAGTTTAAGTTTCAGCATCTGAAATGCTGATTCCTGCGGTTCTCCCCAGTCAAACTTTCGGTCCTTCTGGGTAAGAGTGGTGAGGGGTTGAGCGATCTTCGAAAATCCCTCAATGAAACGACGATAGTAACCCGCAAGGCCTAGGAATTGCCGCACCTCAGATGGCGTCTTTGGTGCCTCCCATTCCTTAATAGCTTCAATCTTGGCCGGATCGACATGAATTCCTAGTTCATTAACCACATGCCCTAGGAATTGTACTTCACGTAACCAGAAATCACACTTTGAGAACTTAGCATACAACTGCTCCCGTCTCAAAAGTTCCAAGACTAATCGTAAGTGTTCCTCATGATCCGTCTCGTTCTTAGAATAAACCAAAATGTCATCGATAAACACGATAACGAATTTATCGAGATAGGGCTTGCAAACGCGGTTCATCAAGTCCATGAAAACAGCAGGTGCGTTCGTAAGACCGAAGGGCATGACCAGAAACTCGAAGTGGCGATAACGTGTACGAAAGGCGGTCTTTGGAATGTCAGCTTCTAGTACCCGCAGTTGATGATACCCAGACCCCAGATCTATCTTGGAATAAAAACTGGAGCCTTGGAGCTGATCGAATAAATCATCAATACGAGGAAGCGGGTAACGATTCTTGATGGTTACCTTGTTCAGTTCCCGGTAGTCTATACACATACGAAGGCTCCCGTCTTTCTTTTTGACAAATAAGATAGGAGCTCCCCACGGGGATGAACTAGGCCTAATGAACCCTTTTTCCAACAACTCCTGCAGTTGATTAGATAATTCTTGCATCTCGGGAGGTGCAAGGCGGTAAGGAGCTCGGGCAATAGGCGCCGCACCGGGCGTAAGATCAATGTTAAATTCAACCTGACGGTGAGGTGGAAGGCCAGGCAAATCATCGGGAAATACGTCGGGAAAATCACGAACAACAGGAATGTCCTCGATCCTCTTCTCATCGTTAGATGAAACCGAAACAAGAGCTAAGATTGCGGAATACCCCTTACGTAAGTACTTATACGCCTTCATACATGAAATGATGCTCAAGGGAACTCCACTCTTCTCGCCATGAACCAAAAGAATCTCTCCATCCGGGAGAGGGAGGCGAATGATTTTATCAAAACAAACGATTTCCGCACGATATAAGGACAACCAATCCATACCTACTACAACGTCGAAACTACCCAATGACACCGGCATGAGGTCGATAGGAAAAGATAACCCCGATAGTTCCAACTGGCATCCCTTAAGAATATGAGTTGCCTCAATATTCTTACCATCAGCCAACTCTATTAGATACTTCACCTCTAAGGGAGTCGGTACTATGTCTAACAGTCGGCTAAACTCAACAGATATAAAACTCTTGTCGGCACCCGAATCAAATAAAACAGAGGCATAACGATCACAAAGAAGAAACGTACCAGTAACAGTATCCGGATCCTGACGGGCCTCGCCCAACCCAATGACGAAGGCGCGCGCGTTCCTGCCGCCACCCCCGTTACCCCTGTCATTCCTCCCAGCATTCCCTTGCTTCAGTTTGGGGCAGTCCTTCTTTAAGTGCCCTGTCTCCCCACAGTTGAAACATCCCTGATTACCCATGAGTGCAGCAGTGGTAGTAGTAGTAGGGGCAACCACCTGTTGCTGAGTCTGAAGATTCACCCTACACGTCTGGGCCTGATGCCCGTTCTTCTTGCAACGGGTACAATAGCTACAATTTCCCACATGATGATACCCACAACGATCACACCTAGGCAGCCTACCAGTATATCCACCCTGCTTTTGCCCAGAAGACGAACCCGTAGTCTCAAACTTCCTCTGCTGCTGCTGCTGCTGAGGCTGCGCCGCACCCTTACCCGTGCTATCCCATTTCCTCTTGTTGCTGTCAGAGGTCTTCGCCACGGTACCCTTAGGAGGCAAAAGACCCTCCTGAACCTTCTGTTTAGTCAACCTGTGAGCCAACCGAATGGTATCCCAAAGTGTAGTAGCATCATTTGCGGTCACCAACCCGCGAACCTCAGGCACCAACCCGCTAATGTAGAACTCGATAGCCTTATATTCAGGCGTCACAGAATCCGGGCACAAGAGTGCCAACTCATGGTAGTGAGTGGTATACTCCTCTATCTCAGATCCCACCATCTAATGATTCCACAGCTCGTGCTCCAAACTCTTAATCTCATCCCTGGGACAATACTCCATCTTCAAACGAAACACAAACTCGGTCCATGGCAACGCATGGGCCTCCAGTAAACCAATAGTCTGCACAGTCGAATTCCACCAAGTCAAGGCACGTCCCTCAAACGTCCCCGAAGCATACTTCACACGAAACTCCTCAGGGCAGTTACACATGGAGAAAGCAGACTCGACCTTCTCCAACCAACGGAGTAGTCCCACAGCTCCCTCAGTCCCACTGAAGTTATGGGGCTTGCAGTCCTGGAACATCTTATAAGTACAGTGGACTGGAGGAGGTGGAGGTGGTGGAGGAGGAAAAGCATCCCCTATTACAAAAAGCAACACGGTCAGAAAACGATCATCACACGACAAAAGATAAGGAAATGAGGGTAGGGGTAATTAAATTACCACCATGGCCCCGGTGGGCGGCCTGCTGCGCAGCAATAGCAGCTGCCACGTGCTCCTGGATCAGATTATTCAGCTCTGCCTGGGTCATGCTGATGTTACCACGACCCCCATTACGTCCACCGCCATTTCGGCCACCAACGCGACCACCACGACGTCCTGCCATCTTCTATCAAGATCAAAGACAAGACATCAGATTCCAGAACAGATAACAAGGAATCATGAAGAAACCATAAGTAATAAGGTTAATCAAAGAATTGGATCCCATCATGGCCATTAGATCAAACACAGAGTCCACCAGGATTTCCATGCATCTCAACTTATTATTTCGTGTGCACCCGAAATGATAAGTCGCTCTACATGGTCCCCGAGGCGTGCTCCTAGCCTGACTTTCAAACCACCAGGCACCCATGTTTCGGAATAGATAAGATCTTCAACGTGATAAAACACCCAAGATATAAAACAGCAAGTACAAGTGTGCGATAATGTGTGCGAGTAAGTGTGTCCGTTGGAGTATAGAAATGGGAGATGTCCGAATCTTGGACAAATCTCCGTAGGATGCCGAAGCCACTCCAACGTACGCCACTGCCGTGCAAGGGTAGTAAGGCTCCTCGTTTCCAGCACGAAGATGAAGAACAAAATAGGAAATAAGAGTAATAGATAGATGATGTAAACATAAATGATAATAACGAATGTAATACAAACACCCCGGCAATTCCCATATGACATGACTTATATGAATGTGACCGTCTAGTGTGTGCGACTCGGCTATAGACTTGACTCAACATGCAGTCCTAGTTCACTATAACCATTGTCTCTGATACCAATCTGTCACACCCTCAAATTCCACGTGCGGGGTTTTACCGCGAGGCGCGTGACAAACCAGGATCTAAGTCAACGGTCACAATAAACGACACTATATGATACGAAAAATGAAATAAACAACCATTAAGTTTTCATAAATCCCATCGCTGCGGAAGCGTAACTTTATTACAACCCAAAATGCAAAAGTACGTAAGTCTGAAAAAGATAAGACAATGCATATGACTCCTAGACGCCGTGTGACTCCGTGCGCCTATGATAAGCTGCTACCTCAACGACCTGAGACAAACATGCTAAAAACGTCAGCAAATAATGCCGGTGAGTTCACAGGTTTTATATTAAATGTTTAAGTAATGAAAGCCATCATGTTACCACTATGTCAGAAATGATAGCGTTAGCTAGACGCATGAGTTATACTACCACGACCGGAAACCATTACAGACAACGAAATATGATTTTGCCCGAAATGACTTAGCTTATGACCGAGACAATATGCACCCGCCCGGCTCCCAGCCGACGGGTGGGGTCTGTCAATCCCAATAGATCTATCCACATTTCCCCCGTTATGCTATCCAGCATATTCATGGTTTCCCCGGGACTTTACGTATCGTATAGTATGTAAATGAATCAACACTAGTATAACATGATAATTTATGTAATAAGTATAAGCATGTGTCTCCCCCAAAATGTAAAGCGTAAGGTGGGGCCGTGAAACTCACCTGATGCTGCTCTTCGCACTAAGACAAATAAACCTGCTCAATAGACGGCCCCTAATACCGGTGACCTATCATGACGAGCGTATAAGGTGTTAGACTAACAACCCGCAGGTTGATTAGTCCCTAGTAGTCCAGACCATAACCGTGTATATATGAAATGATGTTTCAACGTTTAACCGACCGCACCAGACAAGGCCCGACATCCCATTGGTGACCCGACATTCCACGTGTTAGATAAATACAAGACATCATGCCACGTATGCAATTAAACACTTAATACGCGCAACAGTTCACCTAGTCTAGCATAATGTCCGATTAACGCGTAAACAGGTCCGAACACGTGTTACTAAGTCATTGGGTGTATCCCGGGGTTCCTATCATGTTCCTAGGCGTCAAATCATGTTCCGGGATGTAAAAATATACATACAGCAGCATTATACGCGATTAGGAATCAAACTAGCATTTAGGATTGTAAATGCCTAAGCTTCAGGCATTTAGGATTGTATTTGCTAGTAGTTGAGGTGAATAGGGCTTTAAATGCTTAAGTTTAGGCAATTAGGGCTGTAAATGCTTAAGCTTCAGGCGATTAGGAGTCCTATTCGCATGAAGCTTCATGCGAGTAGGCTCCTACTCGCCTCTGCATGTCTGTAACGCATTTTCGCGCGTCAAACTCTCCAAATCAGATCCGAAACATGTAAAAATGCCCAATAACCATCCTAACACATTAACAAACATATTTCAAGCAAAACCCCTAAGTTTTCATCGTTCTAACAGTTCCGAATGCGAGCGTTTTCCCAAAATAGTAACTTAGCATGTAAACATCACATCAACATGCAAGAACTTGCCCTAAATAGCAATTATTCAGATTAAATCACATAACCACGTTGTCCGATAGCATCCTACTGTTCTAGCATCATCCTAGAGCAAACCCTAACATCAAACAATCAACGACACACCTCATAACATCCTTAACCATCCATAATCCTTCCAATGGGTCAAAACATCAAGTATCAATAATACACAACCAAAACCATTCAAACTCCTAGGACATCATCATACTAACTTGTATCAGCCATAAACATCATAATAACGCAAGAACAATCATGATTCAATCCTAAAAATTCTTTCTTTAATCACATATAACACATGTAAAGGTGTGGGTTTGTTTAGAAACGGTTTTAAATGGATTTTCAAAGACAAAAACATTTATAAGTCAGGTCTGGACCTTTAGGGAGTAAAATATAATCATTTAAAGGTTTGGGTTTGAAGAACACACCTTGTATTTAAGAGGAGATGATGGAATAAGCTTGGAAATGGTTGTTTTGATGTAAAAATAGGTTCCAGAGGGTGTTTGTGAGTTGAGATAGGTTATGGGACGGCTAGGGTAGTATAAATGATGTCTTAGAGGTCAAGGGTGGTATTTATAGGCGTTTTTGATCGTTCAGAGTGTTTCAGGCGAGTACGCAGCAGTAGAGGCGAGTAGGGCTGCTACTCGCATGAAGCCTCATGCGATTAGCCCCCTATTCGCCCCCAGGTATCCCCTACTCGCCTATAAGACTGGCGATTAGGCTATCACACATTAGCCTAATCGCCTATAGTCCATGTGTTCGTGTTTTTGGCGCGTTAAACCCTATTTTAACATATGTAATCACGTTTTCACATACCGACAAGCCACATAATGATTACCAACATATAATGCACGATAACTAACACGTTCCCACCCGATCACCAATTCCCGGGACTCGAGACTTGCGTACGTGCGTTAAATCCGATGATTCCACGAATCACCGATCCTTGTACACATGGTTATGGACCGACACCCAATGGTCCTTCGGACCATTGTAACGACTCCGATGATTCCCGAATCATCGGTACGACTCAACTGACCCAGTCAAGTATGATATTAAGTAGTTGTTTTCAATGTTTTCGTTGAGATAGACTCGTATGTATGTAAAGTATGAAAGTATTAACCTGAATATGTCGGGTGTCACACAATGTATCCAAAAATGAGTCCAACTGTTGAGCAGGAAAAAGACTTCTACCGGTCAGTGAATAAGAACCTCTACCGATTGTTGAGCAGGTGCGATAGCCTCTACCAGTCGTTGAGCAGGTTGTAGGGCCTCTACCGACTGTTGAGCAGGCATGATGACCTCTACCAATCGTTGAGTAGGTTATTTGGTACTCTACTAACGGTTGAGCAAGTTCTTCATCCTCTATCAGTTGTTTGATTAAGTGTACCAATTATTACACACATGAATTGCAAATTGATAATATGTACATGTAAGCAATCAAGTATCAAGTATAGCATGCGAGTTGTAATAAAGTTGCCCTAGACAAGGTTAATGACTCTAGGTGTGTCTATAGCAAATAGTTTATATTCCATGACTTCTAGTATCAAATGTTCAAATATGGTAGATAATCGAATCCTCATGTATAACTAAGGATTAAGTTTGATGCAACACACAATCAAGTTTCAATAGTTTGGTTATCATAGGGATCAAGTTCATGTTCAAGAAGGTAAAGAATATGAATTTAGTTCTTGAGAGGATGATGAATAATCTCGAAGCAGAATCAAGGTTGTGAGAGATAGTGAATGTGAAGATAGCTGATAAAGAGTTTATTTTATAGTAAAGAGATTATGTAGCAGTGTAAATTGTGGGGCTTGAATCAAAGGTTAGAATCAAGTGTATGAGAAAACATGATTGTGGTATATGCCAAATATTGTAAAAATTTCGAAATAGTTGAAAATAAGTAGGGGTCCATGGAGAGTTGGAGATTAAATTTTTTGTTCATGAGGATGGAAGGATTTAAAAATTGGTTTAGTACATAAAAAGTCGTTAAATAGTACAAACTAAATGAGCTTTTATTATAATATTCCCATTAGTTGGAGTTTTTAAACATGACATTAGGTTTTGAAGATCAAGGTTCTATTAAGTGATTTTTAATAGATTAAAGCATTATATAGAAAATCGTTTGTTATGCTAATAAATAGACATTTGAATTTAGAAATTAAGTTTGAGGACATCTTTTGACAAAAACCTGTATTTTTTTTCCGTAGTTTATAGGTGATAAAAATTTTGAAAAATATTTAGAAATCTTTAGTGTTGTACTAGGTGATGAAAATTTTGAAAATGTTGAAAAAGCTTTTTTTTTTTTTTTTTTTTGAACCCCTCGTCAAGATCAGGCTATGAGGTTATAGTTTTAAAATATATAATATGTTGAGAAAGGAAATAACATGATTTGGGTAGGGTGTTGAAAGTATTTAAACAAGTGGCTAAGATGGTAAGGTGAGGTGTGATTGTGAAATCCATTTATGATTATGAAGTGGGATTGATTTAGGCTGTAAAATTTTGGGATTTTAGAGCTTAGTTTTAAGGGAAGTGAGTGTAATCATTTATTCATTAATTAGAACGAATAAACGAAAACATTGACATATCAAAGCTTCTAAATTCTAATAACATAGTGAAGACATGCTTTGGCCTATAAGTGAACACTCATCCCGAGAATTCCCAAGTAGGCATCCGGGTTCCTCGTCTGATTGGGATTTATGCGCAATGCCATTCCTAGACAGAAATCTCAGAATACAGGCGTTCACCCTTCCAGATTGCACGTGTTCGTTATTAACATCTAGAACTTCGACGGGATCTTCAAGGTAGTTCAGGTTAGGACTTGAGAATTCGTCCTATTAGTCTAAGGGTGAATCTAGTGATGGAGAATAATCGTCTTGTAGGGACTAAAGTAGAGATAAGAAGTAGGAGGGAGATAGAGAATAGAAACAAGTAGGGTTGCATCTGTAACACCCCAATCGATGGCGGAAATATCGAGATGTCACGTATGAATGATTGTTTAGTAGCTCATGGTAATACATAAGTTTAAATAATCCTTTATTTCATTACAATATTGAATTACATTAAATGTCTTGAAGGAAATCTAATACATCCAATAATCAAACAAAGCTTAAAACTTCAAATATCTTCTCATGCTAGCTCTAGACTTCAAGCATCAATATTTCCTGTTGAGTTCGGAAAAATGGGGGGTCAACTAGAAGTTGGTGAGAATACATAAGCCAAGTCAAGCAATAAGTTTTAAAAGAATAAAAGTTTAGCAGCAATTCATATGTCTAATATAAGTTTAAGTCTACATGAATAAACAATAAGTATAGTATGCACATAATCAATCCTCCGAAAAAGTTTAGGTCCATCCCGCATCCAGGGTTCACCTTAATATAACGTTGGAACGATAACAATCACCCGCGCTCCCCATACAAGATGGTCAACGAATCTAGGTGGGGTTGTCAATCCAATAGATCTATCACTGTATATCGCCGGCTTGGCCACAGCTAATGATTATGTAAGTTTAAGTTTAAGTCTAATAGTCTTTGTCTAAGTCATGAGGCATTAAAGTTTACAACTAGACATGTATGTAGAATTGCTTAAGTATAAAGTTTCAAGTATAAAGAATTGCATAAACAAGGTTATGTAAACTCACCTTAGCAAAGTGTTAAGTCTTGTGAAATAGAATAAGTGTAGTCCAACGTTGCCAAGTATTACCCTATGTTTAAGGCAATAAATAAGTCTTTCTAGTCTACAAGTATTTCTAGGATTCCTAATTTACTTGAAACGTAATAAAAGGAGTGTAACATAAATCATAAAAAAAAAAACTAATCATAAAAAGTTTTAGTTAATTGTTTGATAAAACAAGTTCTAATGGAAATTGTTCAAAATATATAATCAATTGTATACGTTTATAGAAAAAAATAATAATTAGATTTTAATCCTTTAAGGGCTTAGGATAATTATTTCAATTACAATGATTATCTAAAATGAGTTTCATATTAAGAGATTTACATGCTACGTAAATTGCAATGACCCATTTATAACGGTATGTTTTTTTTTTTATTTCGTAGATTAAAATAATTAGTTTGAACAAAAACTTATAAGTATTAAACTAGTACTAAAAAAAATAGTTAATTGGATGACAAACATTAAATAATTTGATATGGGTTTATCATTTTAAATAATTATTAGAAAAAGAAAATGTTTTAAACTTCAAATAAGATGCAATAGAAAAGTTGAGATATGAAGTTTATTTAGTATAAAAGATATGATAGTCCATGTGCCCCAACTATTAGTTTCTTAAACAACAACTTTCCAAACTTGACCAAATTAGGAACAAAGGGCACCTCAAACACATCTTCATATGTGTGTTTGGCAGGAAGCTCGAGATCGAGAAAAAAAGAATATAAGACTCACAGTGCCGGAGGAAGAGGCGGTGATGGCGAGCGCCAGAGATTAAGACCATTAAGGGACGGTGGTCTGGAGTTGACGGTTGTCGGTTACAGGTGGCTTGTCGGGAGGACGGAGCGGTGTCCGTTTGACACAAGCAGAAGGGAGGAGACCAAGAAGGTATGGAATGTGGTTCACGACGGTAGTGGATGTTGCGAAACCGCTAGTTCAATACGGGTTTGTAGACGGATTTATCCAGCACGCGCCAACCCACAAGAGATCGATAGAGAGTTGGGTCAGGAAATGGTTGATATAAACTTTATGGTTCAACTTGTTTGTTTCATTTCTATACAAGACTATATATACACATACAAACACAACAAAGATGGAGATAAAAACTCCTCTAGACTTTGACTCAATAATTATACTTTGACTAAATAATTACACATATATCTTTGACTCAAGACTTTGACTCCAAGAATTATGTTGTCAAGACTTTGACTCTTGACTCAGGGCTTTGATATATATATATATATATATATATATATATATATATATATATATATATATTGAAACGAATTTATATCTTCCTTGTTTGAGATTATAAATGTAATTGGAAAAATGATTAGCTTTAAATAAGAAATAAAAAAAATCATTAGTTTGAATTAGAAAATAAAAACACCGTCTTATAAAATGACGATTTTATAAATAGAATTAGGATAGGACATATGTCATGATTAAAGATTTTTTTTTTAAGTACAATGATAAAAGGAACTTAGAAAAATATAGTGCACGGATAAAGATAAGAATACTTAGAAATAAATTAGACTTTATATCATGGATCAGGAAACACTTTAATGCAAAATAAATGGGAAAATTCGTGAGGTTACAGTGGCTGCCATGCCCTCAAGGTGAGTAGAATGGTGATGGTAGGCACAAATTTCACAATAAAATTTGTGGTGGAGACAGATTATCAAAAGGTTTTGCAACTTAAACCACAAGCTGCTTTTGTAAACTAGGAAATAGTTTAAATCATGAAAAGCCTATGAATTTTTGTTCTTTTCTTTTACTTGTACACATAAAATTTTGTTACTTTACATTTTAATTTAATGTATTACATGTTTTCAAAATTGTTATTTTACAACCGAGTTAAAAGCATTGTGTTTTACATTTTTTTTAACTGTCTTTTACTCATCGTGTTTACTAATTGTATGTAGCGTATTGTGTGTTATGCATTGTGTTTTACACTTCATATGTTACTGCACGGTTCAACCCGTTGTTGCGGCGGGAAAATCTACGTCATTGTCGCATCGTGAGTCCTATTACCGTCCTTTTGAAACAATCTAAGACATAGTTTTAGTATTTATAATATGGAGCATTGTCATTGCACAACAGGCGGCAAGGTGTTTTAACTGGTTTAGCGCGCCGCAACACACGCTGGGCTAAAACTAGTTAATATATACATATCAAAATTTATTATGAAAAGTATATTTGGTAGCTAACATTAATTGTTTCCTGTTTCTTTAATATTCCATATGTAGTCGTGTCTCCCACTCTTCCAAGTTCCAAATCATGCCATCGTTTATTATTAATACATGGTAGTTGTACTTTTATTCTTGTTTTTCTAGAAACCAAACTATTAACCATGTATTGAAAGAAAAGAAAAAAATATAAAAGCTTTATTGTTTCTTTCGTAAAGTATTGATGAATATTCATGGTCGACATGTTAACGAAATCAGTAAAAGTTGTATATTTATTTGATTTAGTGGGTTGATTAGACGGTTTTGCAGCTTATTTTAATAGATAAAAACATTTTTGATAAGATATAACCTAGCGTTGTATTCCTACAAACAGTCTATATAATTACATAATAAGAGTATCCGTAGTGGATGGAGAATTTAGCACCCTTCCCTTTATGGTGATTGATTGAAATATGATCCCCCACCTTCAAGAAAATAATGGCATTAAATATTTAACGCTCAAGACAAAATGGGAGGGGGGGGGGGGGGGGGGAAATGGGGGTGTTTAGTGCCGATTAGCGCCATGAGTTTTGGCGTTGGGGCGCGAAATTGAGTTTAGCGGTGGGTTTGATGCCCCTCTACGGTAGGCCTAATTTTTGATATTGTATGAGCATCACCTACAAAACAAACCTGAAATCTCTCATTTAAAAAGCATAGAAAAAGGGTCTCCTTTATTACTTTTCCTAACGGAATATGTCATTAAAAACACCTAGCAAGACACTAGAAACCAACAAACCAGAAATTACAAAATGAAATGACCGTACACAATATGATTATATAATTATTTATATATTATATATATAGGGTAGTGTTCAAATAAGAACCATAGGGGAAATAGGAACCATGAGAACCACTTTGTCACCATTAATTTTAAGTGACAAGATTGTAATTAATTAGATGTTCATTTAAATTCATTTCTTAAAAAAAAAAAAAAAAGGTGTTATTGTCCTTTTGTTATCCACCAAGTTATTAATTCCTACAAATCCTCTCTCCCATAATTCTCTCACCCTCTCTCTGGATCAGTTTCTAAAAATTCTCGACACCTCTCTCTCTCTCTCTCTATCTCTCTCATCATTCACAATCTATACACTTGTGTATAGTTCTTATGAAACAGAGATGTAAAACACATGTACTGACATTATATACATATATATATATATATATATATATATATGCATTGGTGTATATCAGTTTCATTTTTGTTTTTTCATTCATCATCATCACCAACACATATATACATTGGTGTATATCAGTTTCATTTTTTTGTTCATTCATCATCATCATCGACACATATATACAATGGTGTACATCAGTTTATTTTTGTTTTTTTTTTTTCATTTTTCATCATCATCGTTGACACAGATATACATTGGTGTATATCAGTTTCTTTTTTTTTTCTTCCATTCATCATCATCAATATAGATATACATTGGTGTACATCCGTTTTTTTCCAGCTTACATGACTATAATTTGGACACACATGTACATTGGTGTATATCTTTGTCGAAATGTAAGTTAAATACATCAGTGTACACCATAAATAGATGTTGAGATTTCTTCCTTTTTGTATATGAACGAAATATACATTGGTGTATATCTGGGCTGGAACATATATGAAACTGAATACACCTGTGTATACAACAAATAAGTATTATTAATCAACATTAGTTAATGCAGTTATTAATCAACACACATGAAGAACTTTTTTTAAATATTAGAAATATGAGAACTCACTTTATAACCACACGCTTATTTTATTCAATAATGAATGTGTGGTTATAAATTAAACCATAATAAAATATTGAATAAAATATTAATTTAGTTACATAGAATTAAGATTTCTTTATACCGGTGTAAAAACGTCGTATATAATTTTTTTTTCATTTTTTACGTCGGGGGTTTAGGCGTTTGTACACATGTGTGTAAAAAAAAAATTAACATATTACGTTGTGTTCTCGCAACTCAAAGGAGTTCTCATGTGATCTCAATCCTACACACACACACATATACATATATATATATATATATATATATATATATATATATAGGTTTAGGATCCTGTACAAAGTACATTTTTTTGTGAGAAGTGTGAGAAGGACTAAGAATTGACATGTAGACATCATGTTTTGGATTTAGGAATGATTTTTTAGGTTGTTTTAACGTAAAAAACACCAAACACAACAATCTAAAACACAATACAATGTATTATAGTCATTAAATTTAAAAAATAGCTAAAACACACTACTGAACGCTTAAAACACACTGCTAATGTTCTTAGCGTGGTGTTTTAAGTTTTAAGCCTAAAATACATTGTTTTCGGTTTTTAATTGTTATGTTTGGTGTTTTTATAGGCAAAACAATCTAAAACATCACGACTAAGTTTAAAAAATGATGCCTAAGTATCAATTTTTAATACTTCTCACACTTCTCACAAAAAAAAACACTTTGTACACGATCTTGACCCTATATATATATATATATATATATATATATATATATATATATATATATATATATATATATATGTATAGGGAGGATCAAAAGAGATGAAACTTCACGTGAGAACAAAAAGAAGAAGTTAGATAATAGTTAAACATTAAATAGTTTAACTCTTCTTACATTAATTATCATTTATGTAATTAATTAATCATTAACACTTTATCCTACACTTTATCAAAATTTGTCCTACAAATTTAAAAATTCATCATACATATATCGAAATTATCATATGTTTATCATACACATATCGAGATTATCATACAATTATCCTACATATATAAAAATTCATCCTTTATATATGCTACACATATCGAAATTACCCTTCACTTTGATTTGGAAGAATATATTTTAAAAATGAATTATTACTTTCATTTATTTAACTAGTTCAGAGGGAGTTACAAAAAAAATAGTCAATTTAACATTCAATACAATTATTAAATGAAAACTACCTAATAGTTAGAATTTGTTCTTACAAAACATTTTCTTCTCATTTGAACTTTCTAGTATGTGCGTGTGTGTGTGGAAAGTATAAATTGAAAATCCCATTAAGTTGAGAAAACTTAGAAAACCCATGTAAAAACCATCTAATTTTTTTTATATTTTTTTTTTGAAAAAATACAAAAGGTAACATACATGTATTTAAGCGTTTTAGGCCAAAAAAAAATAAAAAAAAAATGCCAATGTAATATATTTAAAAAAAAAAACTAAACAAAGTTTGCGATGTTACATATGTTAAAAATCTAAAAACATATGTTAACAGCTCTGTTACATATGTTAAAAGCTGAAAACATATGTTGACAGCGCAAATTTTGTTTATTTTGTTTTTAATATCCCATTGGCGCTTTTTTATTTTTTTTGGCCCAAAACGCTTAAAAACATGTGTGATACATTTTGTATTTGTTCAAAAAAATGTAGATGGGTTTTCTAAGTTTTCTCAATTCAAGTGAGTTTTCAATTTATCCTTCCCCTATATATATATATATATATATATATATATATAGGGTCGAGATCCTGTGCAAAGTGTGTTTTGTGTGAGAAGGGTAAGAAGTGTTTTGGACCATTAGACCATCTTAATCTATGGTGTGGATTAATTGGATGGCATTTTTGTAATTAATATTATAATTTTATTATTTGATTATACCATTAAGGGTAAGATAGTAAAATACACACTCTAATTAATTGCATCATTAAAAACTCATCTCTCACCTCTCTCCTCCTATTTATTATGATTCTCTCCCTTTCCTCCTCTCTCTCATCAATAATTACAGATCAAAAAAAGACTAAGAAAACATAAAAACACTGTTGTTTCGAAAAAACTGTAGCATTCGCAAATTTTCTAATAAGTAATTATTACTTTGGGGATCTAAATTGACAATAATCCATAATTGAAAATCGCATAAACCATATTTTTTTCGTAACGTTTGGGGTAGTGTTGTAATACCCCGAAATTTTAAATACTGATACGTTAACAATAGAATTACTAATAACATTTATTTTATTTTTAATAATAGCCATTAAAAATGTATACAAATTTTGTAGTAAATTTTTGTTTGTTCAAACTAATTATTGTGGCTTTCAACATAATCTAAAAACAAAAATATATAATAGCATTAAACATAGAAATTAGTAGTTAATTTATTTCATATTACTATACTATTTAAAACAACATTTCATTTTGGTATTTACTACTATATTAACTCCCCATTTGAAACCATTAGGCCATTAACTCTCATTTGATGGAATTTATGAGTATTAATCATGTTTTAATGGATGGTTTTATATATATATAGACACATATGTGCCTTATTATCATATATGGAAAAAAAATAATTTGTTCACTATATTCCTGTCGCGGATTTCACCAATTTCTATTTGCATCTATAATTCTTCTTTGAGTTCCCAAATTTCTGAACAAGATTAGTAGTTATCCTACGCGTTTAAGGTCCAAGCATAATTCATTAGTTCTTGTTTTCTGACGAATTTGGAAGCTTAATCTTGGGTTCTATTTCGGCTTTATTTCTACAAATTGGACTAACTACGTTATGAGTTTTTCCGATTATTTTTGCATGATACATTATTCATATTTATAGATCAATAGCCCTCTATTTAGTTTGTTAATTATAGTGTCTAAGGGTTTCAATTGGATAATCTATGGTTTAGGGTGTTCTAGATTATTTGGGGATTTTGATTTAAAAGTTTATAGAACTTTATAAATTCATAACTCACTCATTTCTTATACAAAAAATTATGAAACTTGGTAGACTTGCTCCTATAACTGATTAGAAGTTTTAGAAATTATTTCGGAATTTATTGAGGCTGTTTAGTATTTTTAATTATTTTTATGATGCTTTAATCATGTTTAATTCATATAAAATCGTATTAAATGTATTTTAACACAAAAATTGGTAGAAACATATTTCAATATGTTAGAATAATTATCATGTCATTTTTCCTCTATTTTGATACGGTTATATGTGTAATCTCACTTTATTTGTTAAATTAGTTTTAAAACAAATAATATTCATGTTAAATAGGTTTTTGTCACAAAAACTCTATAAAATTTATTGTGAGCCTTTTTAATTAAGTAGATTGAGTTTTCATAGAAACTTTTACCTTTAAGAGTGTTTTTGTGTTTTATTTTGATTTTATGTGGTTTTAATCATATTTAAATCATATAAAATTGAAATTTAATTATTTTAATATGAAAATTTGTCATAAATTATTTCTAATCATTAAGAACTGAAATAAAAATTATTGGCTCAGAAAACATTTATTTGTATTGATTTTCCTATTTTTAATCATTTAAACATGATTTAATACCATTAAATAAGTTTTAAATATAAATAAGTTTATAAAAATTATGGGAAAATTATTTTCATTACTTTACATCAGAAAGTATCCATTTTCTATGAAAATAGTATTTTTGGATTGTGTCTTGTATTATTAGTCTTAATATGTTTAATTAGACATAATAAAACATTTATTTATTTGTACAATTTAAACATCTATTTTATAAATATTTTTTTTATAAAATAGAAATACTCTTATGGTTGAATGTCTTTATTAGCATTTGTTGGATCGATGTGTAACTCCTAGCCAATTATTTCAATATTTATGATTACCGTTAACAATAATTAATTTAAGTAATTAACTACATTATATTGTTTTAATTATTCAAACATAATTTGTATCTAATATTTACTTGGTAATATTTATATTACCTAAATCATATTTACAAACATTGGTATGTTATTATACAACTTTTACATTAACACGGTTTATCATAAAAACTCTAATTCCCCAAATCGACTTAGCAAACCCTAATGCCTTAGACCCTAGTTACCTTAGACTCTTAGATTTTTCCTTATTAGTATTCTTACACATTATAGGTTGAATTCCTCGGAATTCCCATTACTTAGCTCACGACCGCTTAAGTGGATTTTGATCGCTTTCGCAAACTGTGAGTATATCTTTCCCCTTTTTACTGTTTTACTACTTTGGGGTGACTCATGTACCTATATATTAATCAAGTTTCAATTTCTTATACTTAATGCAATTCTCATGTGTGTTTGCTTTATGTTAATTGGTGTGTCTATGACTTGTCAAAATCATTAACCGCTGGGCGGCCTAGCTTTTCAATGAATAGTACTATGGTATACCCCCTTGAGACTCTGTTAAGAGAATCTTGGTCATTGTCTTGTTAATTCATTATTCAGTTGGTTAGTCATGTGTTAGTCATTATTCTCAGGTTTGGTTTTGAACGGATATTACTTATTACATAATTGCAAATGGTACCGCACATGAATTGCTAATCACTTTTCTACTATATATATTTAAACAGGGTATGCTCACCAATACATTTTGTGATGACCAAATTATTTTGTACATGTTTCAGGTTGTTTTGAGATGCATTCTTTAAGCTTTCGGATTTATATTTAGATTTTGATTCATTGTATTTCAATTTAGTTGGTAGTTAGAATCGTTGTATTCATTTCAATGTAATAAATTATTTAATCAATGTATTCAAAAATTTACACTTTAGTCCATGAGCTATTGAACAATCGTCACTAAGTGACACCTCGATGTTTCCGCCATCGGTTGGGGTGTTACAAAAACACTATACTACACTGCTGTATCGTAAAACACTATACTACACTGCTGTATCGTAAAACACTATACTACACTGCTGTAAAATCACAAAAAACATAAAAACACTGCTGTTTCGTAAAAAACACTATACTACACTGCTGTAAAAATCACAAAAAACATAAAAACACTGCTGTTTCGTCAAACACTATACTACATTAAAAAACGATGATATGTATCTTAATATAAAAACTAAAACACAGTACGAACAGTTTTGAAAAAAATATAAAACACATTAATATGAATTGATTCGAATAAAACACACCAATATGATCGTGAATAATACAGAGAATGAATGATATTGTGTTGAATGTTAACAAAAAATCTGTAAAATAATGTAGAGGATGTGAAAACAAGAATCCCTAATAATGCTCGGTATTAATCACGAATTAAATGAGATGTTATCTCCTAAAAAAAGATTATCAAGCCAATTTACAATCTTACCCTTTTATGTAATATAATATGCCTTCATGTTATTGGTTCTCACACTTCTCACACAAATTAAGTTTTTTCACATGATCCTAAACCTATATATATATATATATATATATATATATATATATATATATATATATATATAGTATAAGTATCTAGAGAAAACCTAAGTTATTTGGTAAACTTTAGAAACCCTTCTTGTAGTTATTATTCAGCCACATCACCCCAACCAAAATTGATTTTATTATTAGTATGGGGGTAGTAAAGTAATTTTACCCTCTAATCAATTCAATTTTGTCAGTCACCTTTAAGTACAAAAACTTCCTTTTTCTTCCCCCCATGCTTGCTTTTTCATTTCAACCTAACCACTTCAAATCACCTTCTTCATTTGAACCTAACCACTTCAAATCATCTTCTTCATTTGAAGATATATCCATCGTAAGTTTACTAGCAACCCCTGCATCTGATTATTGTTCCAAAACTCTTAGTCGATTACACTAAATCCCCAATCGGAACCCTAAGACACCCCAACCGCTGCCATCCATCTTCCGTCACTGTTGCTGCTCGCTCATCGCCGGAACAAGTTTGGTTGTCATAGACCATGGCCGGAACAGGTTTGCTGCCCTCCCTCTCTCTCTCTCTCTCTCTCTCTCTCTCTCTCTCTCTCTCTCTCTCCCTCGATCTGACAGGGTGCAATGGGTATGGAAAAGGGTGGGGGATGTCGCTGGAGCCCCACCGTGGGTTGAGGAGGACCACCGCCTCCTTTCCTCTCTCTAGTTCCTTTCTCTCTCTCTCTCTCTCTCTCTCTCTCTCTCTCTCTTCTTTTTCTCTGGTTATTGTTGTATGTGTGATATGTTTTGTGAGAATATAAAAGGGGACAAGTGTCCCATATATGACTAATCTAATTAGTCATGGTTAGTTCGTTTTCCAGTATCTGCTCGGTTACGCAACTAGCCTTCGTATACAATGTTTATTTTATCTTACCAAAAATAGTTATTCAGTTCTTAAGTTTGGTTTCGCATTAAGTATTCATTACTATCTATGATTTATTTATTCGTTATAATACTATAAGCGCGAAAATTTTTGGGTCGGAAACCGGGGTGTTACAAAACCCGATACCCGTAGGTAAACCCGATACCCGACGGGTAATTACCCGACAAATACCCGACGGGTTTTGGGTCGGGTATGGAGTGTGTTAGTAAAAATAAATATAACATCATAATTCATAGGTTAACATGTGTTATTTGGGTTTTGTTCGAGGGGTGCAAACGGGCCGAGACACTCGCGAGCAATATAGGTTAACATGTGTTATTTGGTACTGTTGTTAATATCTCATCTATTGTTTTGCAGTTGATAACGAAGACCACCACTGGTTAACATATGTTAACAAACGAAGTCGAAGGAAGCCGAGAAAAATATGTAGAAAAACTTTTTAATAATGTTTTATTTTTTGTACTCAATGTATAGAGTTACTAGATTTATTTTGTTAAAGTGGTTAATAGTTTGTAATGATACTTTGTAATAATGCGTGTTAATAGGTAATGATACTTAGTATGTTAAAATATGAGTTGGTCACACCGGTTAATATCTCATCTATTGTTTTGCAGTTGATAACGAAGACCACCACTGGTTAACATATGTTAACAAACGAAGTCGAAGGAAGCCGAGGAAAAATATGTAGAAAAACTTTTTAATAACGTTTTCTTTTATGTACTCAGTGTATTGAGTTACTAGATTTATTTTGTTAAAGTGGTTAATAGTTTGTAATGATACTTTGTAATAACGTGTGGAATAGTTTGTGTGCTTTATTTCATCGGTAAACTTATGATGTGAATACTATGACCAACTAACACATGTTAACTTTATCAGATTAGATAACACATGTTAGCCCTTTATGAGCAACTAACACATGTTACCCTCGTATGCAACATTAACACATTATTTGTACTTGCCCCATTATAATAATATTTTCTTAAACAAAAAGTATGAGAGAGGGTGTGACATGACCCATTATAATAATATTTTTTTAAACAAAAAATATGAGAGAGGAGAGAGATGGTGGGCCATGACCCATTATAATAATATTTTCTTTATCAGATTAGATAACACATGTTAGCCTTTTATGACCAACTAACACATGTTAACATGGCCAAATTTATGTAGGTGGATAGGAGATGCAATCACTACTTTGAACAAAATGCAAATGGTGGTGTATTCTTTTGATGTAGTGATAGTTTGGTAATGATACTTTGTAATAATATTTTCTTAAGCAAAAAGTAGGAGAGAGATGGTGTGACATGACCCATATAATAATATTTTCTTTATCAGATTAGATGTTAGCCCTTTATGACCAACTAACACATGTTAACCTTCCATGCAGTTCAATAGTTTGTAATGATACTTTGTAATAACATGTGTTAATAGTTTGTGTGCTTTATTTTCTTAGTATTTTAAGAAGTGAAAACTATAGGGGTATATGGGGGCAACAGGTTTAACATACGTTACCATACCATACATACTAACAAATGTTAGATCTTCTCATGAGTATATGGGGGCAACAGGTTTAACTTTTATCAGATTAGATTAACACATGTTAGCCATCTCTCTCCTCCCTCCTACTTTTTGTTTAAGAAAATATTATTAAGGTTGTTTCTAGGCGGTTTACTAAGGTTTTGAAAAGGCTGGTAACATATGTTAATTAACACATGTTAACAGGTTTAATATCTCTACTAAGGTTTTTCTCTTCTTTTTTTTTCAATAAGGCTGGTAAGATATGTTAACACATGTTAACACTTTTAATATATCAAACTTTGGTGTTTTGTTTTTAGCACAAACTATCTGATGATTTGAGCCACAGTCAACATCATTAGATAACACATGTTAACACTTTTAATATCTCAACTATGATTTCTTGTTTTTTAGCACCAACTATCTGATGATTTCAGTAACAGTCAACACCTTTAGATTTTTCGAATTAACATGCGTTAAAGCAGACAACAGCTGATCATCTTAGTAACAGTGATAGATTGTTTAGTCAGTAACACATGTTAACAATTTTTTTTTTCTGCAGCTGTTAATGAAGACCCTCCCCCGTACTTTGTGTCTGACCATATCCACCAGCTGCAGATTCCCCCTCGGTAATAACAATGGGATCTTCATTCACCTTCCCAACCCTGTTACTGCTATCGTTTATGACTATAATACTAGGGTTTTCAGCCGTAGACCCAACTGTAACACGATCCACTGACCTTTGCGCCTTCCTGTTGCACAACACACAACAGAAAGCATTTAAACTTCACTTCCCAAAATGTTTTTTTAACACTATACGTACGATATTCACGTTCACCCCCCAAAACATATAAACAGTAGACACAACAATGAAGGGGTCTGTAACCACCCCCAAAAACAAATAAATATAACAAAAAAAAACAATAATTCCAACAACAACAACAACAACAACAACAATAATAATAATAATAATAATAATAATAATAATAATAATAATAATAATAATAATAACACAACCCCTCCTTGTAAAAAAACCCTATTAACTACCGGAATAGATAAATGCAACCGATTACCTCTTAAATCGTCGCCGCCGCCGACTACCTGACGTTATCATCTTGAAGGACAACCGCATGCCTCGTTGTTTTCGAACCAATACACCAACGAACTAGAACGTTTCATTATCATTAAAAATATGGAACCCTAACCGTGGACGTCATACTCTTGAACAACCGCCGCCTCCTGGACGTTATCGTCTTGAAGGACAACCGCCGCCTCTCCCTCTCTCACACCTCTCTTTCTTTCTCATCTTCTCGGTCTCTCTATCTCTCTCTCTAGCTCAGATCTGTACACGTGATGATGGTGATGTATCATTTAGAGGACAAACGACGGTGACTGGTTTTATTGTTATTGTGATAGATTGGGTCAAGGTTTGCTCATGGAGAAGATGAAGAGTGGGTTGAATGGAGTTGGAGAAGATAGAGAGGAGAGAGGAGAGAGGGATGATGGTGTTGGGATTATGAATCTGACAAGAAAGGGGGAAAAGAAAGTGTTTTACTTTCCTATTTTACCCTTCCATCTAACTTTAAAGAATATAATACTATTATATCTCACCCAAAGTACACAGCTTTAATCTCAACCATTGATCTAGGGTAATGGATGGTTAGGATTAGGTTTCCAAGGTTTACTATTTAACAAAGGATTTTCACAATATCCCTACCCTATATATATATTAAAAAAGTTTAAAATAAGAGTTCTTATTGTAGAAATGGTATGAATGATTTTGGGTCCTTAATCTAGAAAATCAATTGATGAGATTAAAAGACTCAATTGATTAAGAAAATCACGCATGGAAGAACTCAAGGAACAGTTAGGAAAGATAAAATAGGTATAGCCTATAATTGTTGAACTTTTTCAACTTCCATCCCAATTTGTTAAAGTCTATAACTTTTTCATACTAAATTATTATTATTTTAGAAAATAATACACCATAAAAAAGAAGCATTTTATTTTCTTCAAGTGTATACCCTATTGCTATACTTAAAAAATAAAGTGGGTTTAACATGCATAATTATCACCAAAAAGTGTGTAGTTATCATTTATAATGTGCATAATTATTAGATATAATATGTGTGATTGTGTAGATTTGTTTCCGACGAAATTGCCCTTTTCTCTAAGACCACATGTCACCTCCTGGGTTCTTTGTATCCTTTGTATATTAAGATATATTTATAGGTTAACTCACCCCGACATATATTATAAAAGATTCTTAAGCCGAAGATATATGCTACTAAAAGTAGTATAATTTGCTCAAATTGGGTGAATAAATATGTATTTAACAATGGTCCTTATCCATTTAATATTCTTAAAATGTTACATTATAAGCTATTTAAATTGTGTGGGTTCAAGTTGTAAAACATGTGTTATTTAGGAGTAAGGGGGACAGGGCGCAAGGTAGGTAAGCCATTGAGGGTTCGAACCTGTGAAAGAACACTACTGTCACCCATGCAGATTGGATGGCAGATTCTAAGGCTCGGCTTACCTTGCCTGACAAGGATATGTGAGGTTTATGAGTGTTTTGGATTTTCGTGAGGTTTTTGATTGGGTAGGTATGGTTGAGGGAACATGAGGGTAGGTGTTGCCAGTGATTTTGCGGTTTGAATGTATTTGAAAGTAAAAATGAGGTGGTGATACAAAATGTGTGAGTGTTAGGGTAGAGGGTTGCAAATTGAAAGGAAAACTAATGACATTATATAAAGGGTCATTTATATACGGTGTTGTTAATGATATTGTGTATGGTTGGCGTATCGTGTCAGACACAACACAAAATAGGTAAACACGACACGATAACTTATCGTGTCATTTTTTTCAAACATAAACGTGAAACTATTTATAACATGTTAACACGATAAAATACGATAAGACACGAATCTGTTTAAAAACTATAACCATGAAATTTTATCGACAAACATGTCAATGAGAGACTAGACAACATCGGTGTTGAGAAGGAGGACTGGTGACGGCGGACGGGTGATTGGTGACATCGGACGATGGACGCGTGACGGGGACTTGTGACGGAAGCGGCGCGGACAGAGAGATGGAATTGAGAAGGAGGAGGAGGGATGACTGAGCAGTGTACATATCTTGGATCTATGATTTGAAAATTGAGAATATAAAATGCATAAGGTATACCACTACTTCATATATAAATTTTTAAAATAACAAATTATTAGCGTGTCTTAACAGGTTAACATGTCTTTAACCTGTTTAGAAATGAAACCTGTTAAGGTCTTATCGTGTCAACCTATTTAAGACACTAAACATGTTAAGGTCGTATAGGTTCGTGTTATGTTATCATGTTTGTGTCTAAAATTGACAGTCCTAATTTTGTTGTTTGAGGGTATTTGAGGTAGAAATGAAGCGACATTACAAGATTCATAGGTGTTAGGATTGAAAAGAGTTGCACCCCTTCGCCATAAAGTTAGTAAAAGTGTGAGTTCGAGTTAAAAATATTGAAAGGAAAACTAACGACATTATATAAAGGGTCATTTATATATTTATATATAAGTAATAAGCTATAATTTGATCAAAGAGTAAATAGCCATTTTCGTCCTTGTGGTTTGGTCCAGTTTGCCACTCCAGTACAAAAGTTTTTTTTTTGCAATCTCTTACATGTGGTTTGGATTTTTTTGCCAAATTCGTCCTTTTCACTAACCCAGTTAAAAAATCTCGTTAGTGTCAGGGGTAGGGTTGTCTTTTTACCAGTCAGGGACGAATTTGGCATTTAAAATTCAGTTAACCTTGAGGGACTGAATTTGCCTAATGATGAAAGTTTAAAAATACCCCCTTTATATTTTATCCTGCTATTAAAATCAGCACCAAACACCATTTGTGGAGACTTATACCCATTACCAAACACCCCCTTTATTAGCAGATCTGTTGTGTGTGTGTTGAGATGGGATACGTGCCCTTGAGATAGGGCAAAAGGGATAGGTGGATTGAGATGGGGAAAGACACTTGATCAAGGCAGAAGAGGATGTCCTTGTACGTGCACTGACACCTGGTTGGTGGTGGTGGTTGTGGAATTGACATCTTGGTTGTGATTGTGGTGGTGGTGTTGGATGGTGATGTTGTCGGTGTTGGGTGGTGGTTGTGGCAGTGGCGGGGCGGCTTGGTGGTGGTGACGGTGTTGACTCTCCAGCCCTCCCCATCTCTCCACTCTCTCTCTCTCTCTCTCCATGCCTTTATCTCACTATTCTTTCAATAGTTTATAAGGCCGTTATACTAATATCCTGTTCTTAAGAAATTAGGAAGTCTCCATTTTTGAAAGGTTCAGGTAAGCGACCTTCAAACCCTAGGTTATCTTTATCGGTATAATTACACTCAGTTGACTAATTATATTATGAAGGCCAACCAAGACGCTAGATTACAAAAGAAACACTATTACTTTGAATGAGAATTGAAAAAGACAAAGTGAAATTCCAAAACAGGTTTTGTCCTTTATTCTTTTTTTTCAATTCATTAATTATGATACAAAACCAGTTAAGAGAGGGAGGGAGGGAGGGAGGGAGGGGTGGGGTGGGTGGGGTAGGAATGGGGGTGGGGTAAGATTTTAATTAAAATTTTAAATTGTAAGTAAAAAGACAAAAATACCCTTGATCTTAACGAGTTTTTTTAACTGAGTTAGTGAAAAAGACGAATTTGGCAAAAAAATCCAAACCTCAGGGAAGGAATTTCAAAAAAAAAAAAAACTTTTATACTGGAGTGGCAAACTGACCCAAACCTCAGGGACGAAAATGGCTATTAACTCTTTGATCAAATGAAGTTGGGAGTGAGCTTTCAGTTAATTAAGTAATTAATCATTAAACATTACAGATCAATGACGGACCTTGTTTCCTTTAACACGTAACATTTCTCTAACGGTTTTGCTACTGTTTTTTTATTCAAATATAATGTATAAATTCATTTTAAAATCTGGGTGCTTGTACTAAAATGGTACTTTCACTTACCAAGTACTGTTTTTTTCCTGCTTTTTTAGGGATGAGCTATTGTACCTATTGATTATTTTTCGTACCGTTAAATGTACCAATTCTTGTCATTTTTCAGACCGATACTTTCGGTAACGGTACCGTTTGGTACCAGTATAGTGATGTCGCACCCACGACAACGCACATTTGTGAACCGTGACCCGCGGCAACGCACATGTAAATAATTAACACTCTAGTTTGTTATATGTATATGACAATAAAGCTGCGTATCAGTTCAGTATCACTAGTGAAAAATATTGAAAATACCAAAACAGGCTCATATTGAAAAAAAACTTAAAGATGGATATCGATACTATTACCGATGTTCGGTCGGTAGTCAGTAGTTGTTTTCATTAGAATTTTGTTATTATTGTTATTAAGATTAAATGAACCCAGTTTGGAAAAGAATTTTAGGTAATTATTTAATTATATAGCAAATTTTGAATTCAAACGATTGATGATTCTTGAAATATAATTTTAAATGATAAAATAAAATTTTAAGACTACATATATCCAAACAGTTAAGAAAGTCACTGTTAAAAAAAACATATATCCAAACATCTTTAAATGTAGCCATAAATTCAAATTGTGTTCTTAGCAAAGTAGTGAACAGGGGCGGACATACAACACAAGCAGGGGTTGCGGACGTTGTAGCTCAACTTCGCGCGCGTAGTGGAAAATTTGGTTTTTTTTTTACGAAATTTGGAAAACGTCGCTACTAAAATGAAAAAAAATGAAAAACGTTACTACTGAAAAATGTTTCTAGATCCGCCACTAGTAGTGAATTACTACATTTAAACCAGAAAAAAAATGTCATCGAGTTGATATAATAAAAGTAAATGAAAGTTACATGCGCAAATGATGAGTTTGTAAGGTACGAGCATGTCCAATTGTACTTGCAATGCAAATTGTGGTGCATATTTAGTTATGTACTACTTTTTAATGTGGTTACAAATTAAAAAAAATGCATCTTAAGTTCTTAACACAGTAGTGCCTTTCTGCGTATAAACAATGAGTATCCATAGTTAACTAGATTGTTGCCGTAGGCCGCGCGTTGCTGCGGCGACACTTAAATTTTTTATAGGTGGTGGCACGTCATGTGATGCGTTAACTATATGAAAATGCACAATAACTCGATTTTATACTGTCGAATGAAAACATTTTATATTTGAGCCTACTCGTCTCGAGAAACAATTTACGTCAAAAACGTTCGAACACATACATAAAAATAAGAATCAAAACACGTATTTAACCCGATTTATTGTTGTGGTTTTTGTCCTCTTTTGATTACTAATTATGTGTTCTACATAGTCTAAGGAATTAAAAAAAAAATAAGGAAGAAAAGAATCTTTACCGACATTACATATAATAATATTGTTAAGGGGTAAATATTATCATTTTATAAAAGTTTAGGGGTAAGTAGTTAAAAAGCAAAGCAGGTCACCGACCATGCTATTTAATATATATATATAATTTTCATAAAAGTTAAAAAAAAAAAGAAAAAAAAAAGGTTACATGCGCAATGAAAGTTTGTGGAGTACGAACATGTCCAATGTACATGCAATGTAAACTTTAGGGAGTATGTACGTACTGTACTGTAGTCACATGTCCCCTATCGTATTTTTCTATCTAATTAATTAGTCATTAAAATTTTATACTACACATTATTAAAATTTGTTTTACACATCAAATTTCATCCAACATATATAAAAAAATTATCATATGTTTACTCTACACATATCGAGATTATCATACATTTACCATACACATTTAAAAGTTCATCCTACTCGTATCCTACACGTATCAAAATTCTTCTTCACGTTAATTAGGTTTTGTTTGAAGTTATGTAACTTAAAAATTAATTATGAGTTTCATAGAAGGGTTATAAAAAATAAATAAATTATTTAATATTAAATACAATGATAGATTTTTATTGGTTAATATCTGTTCTTTTTCTTCTTAGTGTATCCGGATTCCGGAGTGGGGGGGGGGGGGGACAACTTCAAGCCCAAAACACCATCCCTATTTGGTGTGGAAGGGGGGAAGCCCCTTGGGCGAGAGAATTTTCATGGGCGTGGGGCGGGAGATGGATCCAGGTGGCATTTTTTGATTGGTTTGTCTTTTTTTTAAATCTTACACACAATAATATCCTCTCCTTATAATTTTCACCTTTCAAACACGGGCCATGCCCCTCTTCACCCCCCCCCCCCCCCCCCCCCCCACTCCGTATAGTCTTAGACTGTGTGTAATAGGAAGATGAAATTTTCATAGACCATGGGCCGCCATTAATTGGCGCATGGCATATGGGACCATGAAAGGATTCAAATTAGGATAAGAGTGCAATAATAAGGTGAAAATTTCAAGCCCCTTCCAATCATTACCCAATTAGTTTTCTAAACAAATAATATTTAGTTAGGAATAATTAATTAAAAAACATACAAAACTAAATAAAACACAATTTTTTTTACAAATAATACTACCAAAAAAACACAAACAACACTAAAATTCATCATCCTAGGCTAACTCGTCGTCATCTTCCTCTTCTTCTTGACCCTCGTTCTGGATATCCCCGAACCGACCACGCATGTTGGACCAAATCCAACACTAAAACGTTATGTATTTCCTCACAACGCACTTGAAGTGCGTTCTGTATTTGGGTCCGACCACGTATTGGACCAAAGTAATCAAACTGGTTTTTCAAGTCTCTAGAAATGTGTAAAAATAATTTTTTGCTCATCCGAAAACGACGCCTAAAAGTCTTTGGGTCTGGATAAGTCGGGTTTTAATCAAAGTACTCTTTTATCAAGCGAGCGTTTGCCTCTAGACGGTCGCGTTCAACTCGTTGTCTTCGCAAAATAGGACGCGAATGATTACTAACATGTTGCATATACCTCGCCGCAAGCGCACAAGCACTTGTAACCGCTTCTTGCTCGATCTCCTTATCGGTTGAGCCATCGTCATAGCCTAAAAATTGTTGGTAATATCCATTAGATGATGAGGATGTGGGAGAACCCATTTTTTTTATAAATATTATGGTGCGAAATGTGTGTATTTTTTATAAACTTTGTGGTGTAGTGTGTGGGGGTTAGATATTATACAAGATTTATTATATAAAAGGCAAAAAAATTGACCGTTGAAAAAATAATAGAGCCGTTAAAAAATGGATCGTTGCTGCTGCCTTCTCCTGATTAGTCAATCCATATAAAACCACGGCGTGCTTTTTTTTCTGGTGGACGAAAAACGCCCAAGAAAACGAGGTGGGGCGGTGTACATTTTGGACGTGGGCGTTATTTGCCCCCCAAAACGCCCCAATTTGCTTTCCATTACATATGGTCTTACAAGTTATCTTATTCTCATTTGAACTCTCCGCTACATATATAGGGAAATGCTAATTTAAGAACACGTATATTTCGTGCGTACCGCAAGAACGCTATCTAAAACCATTCAAATTCAAAAAAAAAAAAAATACACTTATCTTTATTATTAAAATACAATCACAAAAACACCATTTACGCCCAAAAATTTAAACGTATATGAAAATAAATTATTTTTACACATGTGTAAATTTACTGTTTATACATATGTAAACTGTTTCATTTACACATGTATAAGAAGTTAATTTTAGAGTGTTTTTACAAGAAAAGATGAATAATTTGGAAAGAAAGTTCATTTTTAATGTTATATCTTATATCTTAATTATAATTAGGATTGTATTGAAAAAAATTGATTTTGATTGGTTTTGTCATTTGTTCTTATGGTTCTCGCGATATTTAGCGTTCTAATGATAACCCTCTCATATACATACATATATATATATATATATATATAGGGGATGGTTCATTTCAGAAGAGGTTTTAATGAGAGAAGTGCGAGAAGAAGATTAATAATTCATTTTTATCACTTTAAAAAAAATAAGATCACAAGAAATGGTGAAATGTGTTGTTTATTCATCTATCTTGAAAGTAAAACAAATATATGAAACCATTTCATTAATTTATATAACCTACACATGTACAAATTTCGTGTAAGAACATTACCTACGCATAATATAACACATGTGTAGGAAAATGTTTAAACCTTAAAAAAACATTTGATTGCATTAGTTTAATGAGTTTTTGTATATATAACATAAACAATGATATAAAAAAAAGTAAAAACTTCAAAAATATATGAACCATTACTAATAAAAAGTAAGATTTAGGTATCTTCTCGTACTTCTCGCACTAAAACACACTTCTGAAAATAACCTAACACTATATATATATATATATATATATATATATATGGGAGGGATAAATGAAAACCCTCTTGAGTTGAGAAAACCTTGGAAAACCTATGTAAAAAAACATTATTTTTTTAAAAAATAACAAATGTAAAATACATGTTTTTAAGCATTTTGGGCAAAAAAAAAATAAAAAAAGCGCCGATAGGATTTTTTTTAAAAAAATAAACAAAGTTGCTAAAAAAACATATGTTTTCAGCTATTTTAGCTGTGTAAACATATGTTTTCAGCAACTTTTTTTATTTTTTTTAAAAAAATCCTTTCGGCACTTTTTTTAATTTTTTGACTCAAAACGCTTAAAAACATATATTTTACATTGGTTATTTTAAAAAAAAATAATGTTTTTTACATGGGTTTTCTCAACTCAGACGGGTTTCATTTTATACTTGACCTATATATATATATATATATATATATATATATATATATATATATATTATATATAGGAATTGGATCATTTGAGAACTCATCCCAGTTGCGAGAACTTGAGAACTCCTCTGAACCAATCACCAAGTGACACACCATCATATTTGCATTTTTTTGTGTTTTTTTAATCAAGGGCAATAAAGTCTTTACACACAATTAGTTAAGGGTATTTTAGTAAGAATAACACCCCAACCCACCCCACCCCACACCCAACTAACCCCACTAACTTTTAAATAATAATAATAATAATAATAATAATAATAATAATAATAATAATAATAATAATAATAATAATAATAATAAATCAAGATCTGCCTTCTCTTTCTCTCATTTAAACTTCTCTCTCTCTCTTCTTCTCTCTCTATCTTCTTCTCTCTCGTTCTCTCTCTCTAAATAATAATAATAATAATAATAATAATAATAATAATAATAATAATAATAATAATAATAATAATAATAATAATAATAATGAGGAAGACGACGACTGGTGCAGGTGGTGTTCGACGACGGTGGTGGCTGGAACAGGAAGACGACGCGATGGTGGTGGCTGGAACAAGAAGACGACGCGACTGGGTGCAGTGGAGGTGATGAACAGGAAGGTTGGATCTGGGTGAAGGCGACGCGACGGTGGTGGGTTTTGGTGGTTCATGGCTGTGGAGGTCATGGGTGGGTTATGGTGGTGCTTTGACGGGTGTGTGGTGGTGGTTTTGGGGGGTGGAGGTCCTAGGTGAAGGCGACGGGTATGGTGGTGGATCTGGATCAGGGGGGTTATGGTGGTTGAAGGAAGAAGATGAACGGTAATATTATTATTATTATTATTTTGTTGTTTTGTTGCTGATGCTGTGTGTTTGTTTATTATTATTATTATTATTATTATTATTATTATTATATTGTTGTTTTTTTATAAATTTTTCATGGCTTTTTTGTGTGGGAAGATGATGATAATATCAAGAAGATGATGATGTTTTTGAAGAAATGATGATGATGATGGTTTTTTTTTTTTTTTTTTTTTTTTGTTTATAGATGTTTTCGTTTTTTATATTGATGTAATATACAAATGTATAGATGGTTGTGGGACGTTTACAGTGGTGTAAATACGAATGTATAGATGGTGTTTGGTTTTTTACATTGATGTAATATACAAATTTTTGGAGAAGTTTTGTGTATGGCAGATTTTTACACTGATGTAAATAATTACAACAGTGTAAATCATCCTCATTATATACAAATTTTTAGAGAAGTTTTGTATATGGCAGATTTTACACTGGTGTAATTATTTACACCAGTGTAAATCATTCTCATTATATACAAATTTTTGGAGAAGTTTTGTGTATGGCAGATTTACACTGTTACACCAGCATAAATCATCCTCATTATATGTTTGTTTAGTTTTTTTACACCAGCGTAATTTTTGTAAAAGTTTGTGTATGGTAGATTTACACTGGTGTAAATAATTACATAAATCACATAAAAAATATGGAGGTTTAAAAAATATAAGTCAATTAAAAAATAAAATAAAGTTTTTAAAAAAATAATTTTTTTAATAACTGAATTAAAAGTTAAATGAAATAAAGTAAAAAAAATGAATATTTTAAAAAAATTTGTGTGTGACAAAATGTTTAGTTTGCTTTTTTTTTAAGTAAATTAATTGTTTAATTTAATAATTCAATAAAAGTTTAAATAATATTTATATTAATTATTTATCTCTCCATGGGTTTTTACTTAAATACCCTTAAAAGTACTTTAATATAATAAAAAATACTTATTAATCAAGTCAAGACAAAAGTCTCATCCTTGAATCTCAACCATTAGATCATCAAGATCAATGGTCCAGATGAGTTCCTATGGTTCTCACAACTCAAGTGAATTCTCAAACTATCCATTCCCTATATATATATATATATATATATATATATATATATATATATATATATATATATATATATATATATATATATATAGGGTGTGGATAATATGGAAACCCTATCTTTTGGAAAAACCTTGCAAACTCTCTTATGACCATTGATCAAGCTTGATCAATGGTCCATGATTATTTGAATATAATAATCATAAAGCATGTGGGCCAATCTAATAAAAAATATAATTAAGGGCACTAAGGTAATTTTAAACATGAGATTTGACACTTCTGAATCCTAGGTTTTAAAAAGGTTGATTTGACACTTGTCAAGTCACCTCTCTCCTACTTTATGACACTTTTTCCAGCACCAATATTAACATACGTTAGTGTTGTGATACAAAATTCTGACCTCGTGTGAGACATTGCTAACATGTGTTACCAGGCATATACTAAAAGAACATATTAAAAGAACACATAAAATGTGTATTTATTTAAGAAATGATAAAAACGATCATAACAATAAACACTAAAACATATCAAAAACCGTTTAATACAAACATAATTATTTGTGAATTTTCAAAAAGAAAAAAACTATCATAACAACATAGAAAAAATCTAGCTATTCTTCGTTCTTGATCCTCATCATCATCTTTAACTCAAAAACATCTTTTCACCTACAAAAAAAGTAAACACGTGTTAGCTGGGCTCTATAAAACACATAATGGGACATCAATGACATGTGTTAGTGTATTCTAAAATATATGTTTTACTGAAATAACGTATGTTATACAAACCGTAACACATGTTAGTTGAGTATATACTAACATGTGTTAGCATCACTAACATGTGAAAGGGCGTATACTTACATGTGTTAGTTGGGCTCCCCAACTAATATGAACCCTAACACCTGTTAGTTAGGCATATACTAGCACGTGTTAGCATCACTAACATGTGAAAGGGCGTATACTTACATGTGTTAGTTGGGCTCCCCAACTAATATGAACCCTAACACCTGCTAGTTAGGCATATACTAGCACGTGTTAGCATCACTAACATGTGTATAAAAAAATAGACATATACCCTATACGAGTTCATAACAATTTCACTTGCCAAAAATTTATTTAATAGAATATAAAAATTATTTAAACACCCTATTCACCAAAAGATTAAAAATTTATAATCTTTATAAAAAAACATCACTTACCACAGCCACATCACCAACGCCGCCTTCTTCCAATAGCCTACTCGTGAAAACCCACACTGAAAACAGATACACATGTTAGTTTGGGATCCTTAAAAACATAATGGGACATCACTAACCTGTGTTAGCATGTACTAACATAAAAAGACTAAAAATTTATAATCTTTATAAAAAAACATCACTTACCACAGCCACATCACCAACGCCGCCTTCTTCCAATAGCCTACTCGTGAAAACCCACACTGAAACAGATACACATGTTAGTTTGGGATCCTTAAAAACATAATGGGACATCACTAACCTGTGTTAGCATGTACTAACATAAAAAGACTACAAATTTATTCATCAATCACATGTGATCCATCAACCTCATGTCCCCAATCCAATAAAAATATAACACAAACAAAATAATAATAATAAAAAAAAAAATGGTTAACATAAGTTTTTTTTTTCATTCAAGCATTTG